>JAUMHP010000062.1:14108376-14119082 GCA_032361065.1 Enteromius trimaculatus | reverse complement strand
TTCCAGTTTAGACAGCTCTTAACATTTATTTTAATCTAGGACTAGTCTTAAACCCTGTTCGGGAAACTGCCCCTTTATGTTTAATTGTCTGTATACATTACAGGAGATGTTTATAAGACCAGAGAACTCACCCCATTCTTGGAGTGTGTTGATCAAAGCCCTGTGGTGCGCTCTGTGCTGCCAAAACTTCTTCTGCAATACAGGTGCTCCAATACAGACCACACATAATCTTATGTGACCTTTTGTTTATAACATTAAATAATGCAGTATTGTCTTCATATAGTGAGTTGTTTTTCCACAGTCCACAGAGTAAGGCCAAATCGCACTACACTGACAGACACCGACTAATGTCAACAGACATTTCGTCTAATCTTGTTGGATCAGTGTATTTGCCATATAGTGATGTGCTATATTCTGTTGTTTGTCGATGTTGGTTGGTGTTTGTTGGTGCAATGTGAATTGGCCATTACTGTCATCAAGAACATTTTACAATAAATGATCTCTTCAGCTTCAAACAGGTGAAGAAACATATACGAATGCACTTAGAAAACCTAGAGAACAATCTTCTGGACCAGGAGGACAGAACTGAACTCTACCGCCTCTTTGTTAACTGTTTCCAGGTGTGTCAAAATTATCCCAGGTCTTTTGCATCATGTATTCACTTAGTGCTTAGTGCTTGCTATGGTCAGCCACATTATTTAAAATCTGCATGTTTGTTAGTAAAAGCAGATTTGTTGTTTATCCAGGATTCCCTGTTTTGTTCTGGACTAAATGGAGATCTGAAGGAGAACTCAAACTTCCTTAGCCGACTGGCTCGTAAACAGACACCTTCCAGAAACAATGACCCAGCAGAGTTTCTACTGTCTATGGGTCGCCTCAAAATGTGTCTGGACTCTGCTGCCAGGATCCTTTCTCTAGCCATCAGCAAAAGATCTGGTAAGAGGGGCTTCTGCTCTGACTAGTTCATGACAGTTTGGTTATATAGCAATGCTAAAATGTATAATATGCCTTTGTGCGATAAGATTTTATTGTGCACAATTTCTGTGTTTGGTGTCTATCAGGTCATTTTGAGGAAGCTGAGCTAAATCTTTTGGATCAGGTGAAGGCTGTGTTTGAATACGGTAGCAATGACTGGTACAGGGTTTACCTGCTTCGAGCGCTCAACAGGCATGCTGGCATGGACTGTCTGCAAGCATTGATCAGCAGCACTGATTTTGAATGGATCTTCCCTGCAGAGATACTACGGCTTCATGTATGGCCATTCAGATGATTTTGCATGAGGGTTGCGTAGGGTGTTTTTTAATATTGTTGAGATATACTGTATAAAAAAATTGAGTTAGTGGGGTAAAACATTCTTAAATAAAGGCTCTGTGATAATTGTTTTTCTCTTTTGTAGAGGTTGATTCCTGCAGAGGTGGACCGTTTCTTGTGTTGTGATCCGTCATACCGCACTCTTAGAGATGGAGTGGGAGAAGCAATGCAGGACAACACATCAAATGGACTCAAAAAAGCATTACAGGTCAGATTCTACATCTGTATTAAATCAACTACACACACAGTGTACACAATACTATACACACTAAATTTACATTTCTTTCTTTCAGGGAATTGGTGGTTCAGGCCAAGTGAAAAACGTCCTGCTGACTCTGGCTGTGTTCAGGCAGGTCACCTGTAGCTTCATGTCACCTGAAAAAGCTACATATCCCCAAGCAAAGGTAAGTGTTGCTTAGGTTGTGTAATTTATATAGTGAGCATTCAGAAATCAACTAGACTCCATGTTGGACTAAAACTGTGCTGTTTATTCAGTCTGCAAAAAAAAAAAAAATGCCTTACTATTTTTTGTGAGATTCAGAAAAAATATAGGCAAAACACTGGCAGACCTAAACACCTACATTATTCCTCAACAGGAAATCAGGTTCTTGGATGAGGTTATTAGAGAGAACATCACAGGACATGGCAGTCAGCTCTGCACTGCTCTCTTATCCAATGAGATTGGAGGTCCAGGATCTTACCTGAGTCTCAGAGCAGATGTACCTGCTAAGCGTCGTCCTGTGCTGGAGCTCATGGTGCATGCGAGTGCAATGTTTTATAGTGGGAACAGGCTGCTGAGTCCCCTCTACAATATTGCCTCTCAACCTCAAAACATGACAGTAAGGGCTTCTTCATGAATAATACAGATTATTGAAGTGAGACTTGAGTGATTTGCATTTAATTAAACTGTGAGTAATCTTTATTTTGCATCATGGTCATGCAATGTGGCTTGTGAACTGATCATGATGATGAAATATCTGCATTTCTCTTTTCTTCTTTAGGAAGCATTCCTACCCACAATGCCTGATGACAATACCAGTGAGGCCCGTCAGTGGCTTGCTAGAGAGAGAAATCTGAAGATGTACTGTGAGTGTGCAATGTGCATGAAGTGAAAATAAACATAATTTCCTTAAATGCCACCTACCTAAGAGATTTTGTCTTTCCTTCCGGCTTTGCAGTGTGTTCTAAAGGTCATGCATGCTTTGTGGGAGAGGTGAGACGTTTTTTCTTTCTTTTTTTTTGAATGAACTGATACTGTTGTCTTATAAATTGATGACAGTCATTTACAGTATTATTCTCCAATGTTTTTTAGTGTGGCAAACCAGTGGTTTTGTCAAAATGTGCCACTTGTGGAGTCCCGATAGGCGGCCAGAACCATAATCCAGTGAAAGGGTTTAATGAAGCTTATGGAATCAGTGACATGACACGAACTGGACATGTACTGGGACATGCTGAAAACAGGTCTGAAGCCCCTAACAGGAATCGCACTTCAGCAGAGTCCTGCGTCCTCCGTCTCTGTCTTCACCTGGCCATGTTGCAAGGAGCCATTAACCACCTACAGGTAAAAAAGATTAAAAGTTCAGGCAATACCAGCTGCTAATTTTTTAAGCATGCCAACATCCATTGGTATTGAACATTTATGTACATAATGACAGAGTTGAAAATCTTTTAGTGGGCCACTAATGTTAGAGAATAAAAACAAAGCTTTTTTCTAAAGGCTTTGGTTCTTCACAGGGCATCATAAATATGATCCATCCAAGTGTTCATGATGTCCATGAATTCCTCTGGCAACATCTTGAGAAAGACATGGAGGTTCTTGGGAAGACTTTAAATTTTAACTTGGATGACTCTGCCATTTTAATTCATCTTATCTTCAGGAAGTTTCTACAGACCACCTCAGGTATCTTTTTATTTGACTAAACATAAACCTGCTTGTTTTGCACTTTACTTTTATAATAGTAACAAAGAAGAGTATAGCATACAAATAATTAATTGTTTTAGTATTTTATTATTATTTCTATATTTTTGCGATATTTATCAATAATTTAAGTCTGTTATATATGATTTTAATTTTAATAATATATATTTAAAAATATTTGCATCCATGTTTGTATATTTATACAGTATATGCATAATAAACTTTCACAACACACATATATATATTATGTAAACAAAAACTTTTATTTTGGATGCGATTAATCGTTGTTCAGCACTTTTGTATTAATATATGTATTACATACAAATTGTATTATATATTTATTGCCTCACGGGTCTTTCTAAGTGTTTAGCTGTATCCTGTTGTTAAGATATTAAAAGCAGGAAGTGTGCTAAATTAGTAATTATATTAATATCCATTTTAACATCCAGTTATGCATTTGATGATGGCACACATAAACCAGGATGAAGACGAGGGGCAGACCTTGAGAGAAAAGCAAGCGATTTGTATGTTAAAAGAAAAGAGAAAGTCGATTAGCAATAGCAAAAAAAGGGAAATGCAGAAATTAAAAGATTGGCAACCACTTGCAACATCAGCAGCCAACAAGACCTGATTTGCCAAGAAAAACAACAGCCATTATGGACAAACAAATCATAAAAGCTGTGAATATTAACCCTAAAATATGTGTGTGTAAAAACAACCTCCAGAAAGCAGGGGTGATGCTCTGACAATCTACTTTCCGCAGGAGACTCTGACACAGAATTACAGCGTTTAATTTGTATAAACTAAATAGTTTATAAAAAAAACTATAAAATTTAAAAAAAATAATGTTCCTCTATGTTCTTTTGTGAATAAAAGATGATGATAAAAGATCATGTGATTTGAAAAATTACAAAAACAAATGTCCCAACATTTCAGGAATTGGGGTTGTGTAGGCTATATATATTGTATATATGTATGCATGTATATGTGTGTGTGTAATATTTAAATATGGAATATTTACATTTTATTATATTTCAATTACCAATAATGTTTTTAGTTAACATAGTAATGTAAAAAAGTAAATTACAGCAAACTGTACAATAAGAAAAGCTAGGATTGATATTTTTTTGTCTTTACCAGGTGCCCGTGTGGATCTGTCAACACGCAAGTCCAGAGAGCAGTGGGAGACCACAGTCTGTAAATTAGTCATCAGTCCTGTTTTACAGGTCAGTCTTAATACTGCTGGGTATCAGAAGTGTGGGAATCATTTGAAACGAATGGGATAAATTTAAACCATTTCTTTGAAAAACACAAATAACCTTAATGAACTAAATAAATAGAGTGAGTAGAAAGAGAGTAGAGTCCTGTATGTTATATTAATCAAGTCTGTGTTTTCAGGATTTGAACAGGATGTTGGAAAAAGCACAAGATCTGATTGCAGCTGATAATCAACTTTCTACAAGTCCCCTGATGAAGGTGCTGAGAGGAGACCCTCAAAAAATCCTTCATCTCCCCACTGACTGCCCCAGCCACCACTCTGCCTTCTGGAGCCCAACAGCTGTCCTAACACTGGAAAGCTTTTCCCAGCAAATAAACAAAAGTCAAGCACCCCTGCTTACCCTTTTTATCAATAAGGTTAGTTTTTGTCACATTATGCAAGTTGCGCACACAGTTGTGTTGTCTTTAAGCATGTTTCCAAATTAAATTCTCATGTTTCGTCTGTTTTTAGGTGCACTGCATAAGACAGTTGATCCATTTGCCGGCTCTTGCTGCTCTGTTGTCTGATCTAATGAAAGTGCTTCCACCAAGCTTTGAGACTCAGAGCCACACCATCGCTTCACTGCTGCAATGCATTCCTGCTGGTCTGTCATAAATATACTATCTAGAGGAGACAGCTAGTTGCTTGATATATATTGATGGATTTCTGTATATGTACTATTTCTGTACTCTAATTTGTGTTTGAAAATAGGCCATCAGAAGAAATTATTGGAAAGAGTAGAGATCTTTATGAAGGTGTGGAACCAACTCAGAATGGAAATCTCCAATAATGGTAAGCTATTAGAGTTTTACGTGTAGAATTTCCTAGATGTTTTATTCAGTATTTATCAATACTGTATGTTTTTCCTGAGTGGAACCCATGATAGTTATTATTTACTGGCTGTTATAAACCACTAAATGGACAATATTTAAATATTTTTTGAAGACTAGACAGCTGTTTTGTGTTTACAGATGTGACGTAATAATGTTCCAATTTCCAATTAAAATCTACCAGTACCACTCAAATTACAAAACATTTATTGTAAGCTTACCGTTGTGAACCAGGCTAAAGGAAGGCACTAGCTGGTTATGTACTTTCTCAAAAATTGATTTACAGACTGCAGCTTGAAATAAAAAAACTCTTAAACTAAAATCGAACATTTAAATACTATGTTAGTCTAGGCATCGCTGTAACGTTATAATGCACAGTATGATATTGTTTGTGTTTATTTTAGCTTCTTTGGGTTTGGATCCTACACTTTGTGAAAAAGACCTAACTAAAGAAAGCCCTGGGCAGTTTCTCTCCTTGAGTCGTAGTGGGCCAGGCTCATGTCTCCACGCAATCATAGATCTCCTGTCTGAGACCCACAACGATCTTGTGCGAGAAGCCAGAAAACTCTGTCACCAGGAAAACCGGTGCGTATTTCAGAAGAAGTGCGCACATATCTGTTTTGTTCAAACTTTTGGAGTTTGTAAGACTTTTAATGTATTTCTTTTGAAGGCTCACCAAGGTTGAATTTATTTGATCAAAAATACAATAATATTGTGAAATACAAATTGCATTTTTTTCAGCATCATTACTTTAGTCTTCAGTGTCACATTATCCTCCAGAAATCATTCTCATGTCTGTGCTTCTTTTTAATGCATGTCAATTTCTTTGCCTCTTGCAGTGACTATAAAGTGCCACTGGCATCGCTGTCTGACAGCCAACTTGCCCTGTGTCACCCAGAAAAGGAGTTGCTCCCTCTGGTGTTAGCTAACTGTCACTACACACTAGAGAAGGGTCAGCAAACAGTGAGCTCCTATGATCATCAGGCTATTGAGAAAGAACTCAGCAGAAGATTTTTTGCAGGCAAACCACGCATTCAAACAGTGAGTCTACGCATTTTAAAACTTGTTTTCATACTGCTGTTAAATATATGACCAGATTCTTTGGTTACTAAACACTGAAAATGTCATGCAGGACACTGATAAATATCTGAGAAGACACCATCAGAATTTTATAGAAGTCCTCAATGAGGTCAGAGCCAAAATACCTCAGGTAATTGTCTTTGGTCTCTTCGCATTTTGTTCAGTTAAGAAGTAGGCCTCAGCAGGGCAAATGCCTCTAGATTATTGCTGTCATACTGTAGAAACATATTTCTTAGCCTTGTTTTTCCTATTTGTTTTACAGGAACCACTCAAGGCCTCTGTGCTTAGTTCTATGAGATCAATGCTACGTTCATTCACTGATGTGTGTGACGCAGTTTATGCTGTGGAGATTGGGCTTCGTTTCCTAGGTAAAACCGGTGGAAACCCACAAGATCTACTGCTGTCCTATCTGACAGACTCCTTGAAAATGGACCAACACGTCTCAAGCACCGTAGCTGAGGTGAGGCGTGCGTTTAAAGTAGTAACTAACAGAAAATTTAATCAAGCAGGTATTTTGCCACTACTATCAGCGTGTATAATCTGTCTGCTTCTGTAATTTGATTCCTTGCATCTTGGTTTCAGGCTTTAAAAGACAACCGGCTGAGTCAGTGCACAGCCACCTGGCAGCTCCTAACCTGCTGGAAGAGTGAACAAATGATAAAGAAAGGACAGGTAATTTGACATTCAGCTTTTGTGACATCTAGTACTGTATGTCATTAATACCAATCACATACTATCTTTGCTCAGCTATGAAGTAATTACATTCCAATTTCTCTTTCTTTCTTTCTTTCTTTTTAATAAATACTTACCTTTTGCACTTTCCATTAATCTAAATAAATAAATCTAATTAACACCCTAAACGTTTGGATGGTAGTGTATGCATGAATAACTGTTTTCACAGTGCATTCATTGTACAGGCAGCTAATTTCTAATTCCCTCCTTCTGTTCAGCTATTTAGCCTGTCACTAAACTGACCCCATTACTGCTAACCTCTACTGACCTCCCCTGATTGACCGTAAACAATAGAGAGAGTGGACATACCAGGGTTGTAAATCCAAGGGAAAGTGTTAGACAGAGTGTGCCAAGTTTTAACAAGAGAGCGTGTGCCGTCAACAGTTCAAAGACTTTTAATCCAGGCTTTTGTGAATAGCTGGACAGTATTGCTTAGTTAAACAATACATTGAGACATTTCCGCTTCATTCTGGATTTGTTTAGCATTCTTTGTCAGGTGTTTTACTTTGACTCTTTTAATGCAGGATCCATTCCAGCGACTGTCCAAAGACTTCAGAGATAAACTGACTTCAGAGGAAAGAAAGCAATTGAAGGTTTTCCTTGGGCTCACAGATACTGACGTTTTCTCTATGGAGCTACATGAGATCCTTCAGCTCAAGACCAACAGCACTGTTGAAGAAGGCTTCGCGCCACACTGGGAGTAAGAATTTATCTTGTGTTTTTTACATTTTTATATTATTTACTCAGCATTCCAGCCGTCTGGACTGCAGCCTTCTAGACTCACCATTTGTGAGGTTGGGTTTTGATGAGGCAAACTGGCCACAAAAGGCCATCATTTTTCACAGATGTCAGACATTTGACTTTTTAAATGTAAATATGGGATAATGAGGTGTGAGCCAGTCATTACTACAAAATACCCTCAACCATTCACAGGGTGGTCAAGACCCTAATTTGCTAAAATAATTTATAAATGGATATAAAATACTGATTTAATTTGTTAAATGAAACATTATACAAAAATGCACTCCAGTCATGTATTTTAAAGAACTGTATAATAATTCATTTTAATATTGAATTGTACTGAAACATATAACACTGGAATCTGGCTTTGATTGTCGTACAGTTTGCTCCTGAATGTCACACACTTAATGTCATCGTTCAAGGTTATTATTCTCAAAATAAAAAGTCAGGAAATGTTCAGGCATCCACACAACAAATACATCTAAAAAGATCCTAGTACAAAGTGCTAAAAGTACACAAAGAGCCTTCAGGCATTCAGAACAGCCACTTTAAATCTCAACAATGCAGACCTCCCAAACCTAGTCATTCCCTGGAGACCTGTGGGCTTTTAGGCCCAAGAGAGGCACACTTTGACCCCTCCAGGCTCCCATCTGTCAGTGTGCCCTGCTCTAGTCACCTACTGAGCAGGCAGCTGGTCGGAATGAAAAGGAATGCGTGTGCTGAGAACAATAGAATCCAGTCCTAACTGTTGATCCTAAACCACACCACTGAGCACCCTTCCTCCTTTCTCTTTCTGTGATTCACAACATAGCATCAGGTCCACCATGGAATTCCATTTGGAGGAGAAGAACGTCACCTCTTTTCCTGGTTTGGATAATCTTCCAGAGGAAATCACTTTGGCTAAAGCAGTAGAAATCTGGAGGCTTGCAGTGGAGTTCAAACATTGACAAGATCTTCTGAATGAGCCAAAACAAAATGAATAATACAAATGTGAAATGATGTTTTTTTGTTGTTGTTTTTTGCCTTTGTTATGTCTTTTGTATAGGACAGATGGATGACTCATTCCAACACTCTAAATCTTTCTTGTCTTTACATTGTTAAATCAGTTGATTAAAAATAATCTGTTTACTATTTAGGACTTTGAATATGTCTTCATATTGGTCAATTGTTGAGCTGTATAAACAATTTATAAATAATGTTTAAATATAGGGAACAAAAATGAATTGAACAATACTGTATTGCTTTTACACTATATTCTTCACACTGTTAATCGGGGCCAAATAAAGTTGTTTTATTGATCAACAGTGCGTTTACATTGTGACCTTTTTTTATACAAAATACAGGAAAACTTAAAATTATTTAGTAAAACAGTGCCAGAAACATAAATTAATAGTATAGTTAATTATAATTAAATGACTCCATAAAATACAACACTTTTTAAGTAAATTAACTTTAAATAAAATTAATTAAATTAACACAGTAAGTAATCTTACATTATTTATCACAGTAGCTCAAATTGACGCCACATCTGTCGCCGGTGCAGCACGCCTACCAACCTTGCCTTTTTCCACGCCTCTTTCAGCCATCAGTCTAAAAGACTATGCCAAGCAGCCAATCAGTTCACTAGAATGCTCCGTCCTCCACCAATCAAACCTCTCAAGGGGCGGAGCTGCTGTATGTTTTCTGGTTGCCAATGAGAAGATGTTGCGCTGTGGAGTTGGAGACAGATGAGAAATCACTGTCAGACGCTCCGAACGGGAATAACGACGCTCTTATTTGAATAAATACGCTTTCTTAATCTGATGTGGACAATTTAGAGAAGGTAAGCAATGAATTTACAGGTTAATTCTACTGTATTCATCGTGTTTGTCAAGTGAAGCCAGCAAGAAAGACAGTTTCGCCATAGCTGAACCAATGTAATGCAATCCTGTGTGGTAGCGTACAGTAACTATTCAAATAAACATATTTGTTTATATTTTTGCATGTTTCTTAAAGGCAGCTGTTGTGTACTGACCTTCAGCAGTTTTGTTCCGTTGCCGGAGGAGGCCTTTGGTGTTAAATGTCTTTGTTTTTGTATGTTTTATCTCGAGATTATCATGATAGAAAGACCTAGGCATGTATTAATTTAAACATAATTATTTTCAGTATACATAAAAATACATTGTAAACTATTTAGGTAACCCAAAAGTGTTTGAAAATTAGATATATCATGGAAAGTGTAGATGCTTTGAATTTGTTGCCATAGAAACACACCTATTCTGTTCTCAACCAACGCGTTACTGAAGCGAAGGGTGAACAGATAGCGAACAAAGAAAACTACAGAAAGCAGACCTTTTACTGACCTTTTGAACTGTAAAACTACAATCAGAGAAAGCAAGAATATAAATGAACTTCACAGTCACTTTTCCAACATATTCATTTTGACGTTTCCTATAATAAACCATTGTGCATATAATCACTGTTTAGTAGTAATGTAGCACTGACATATATTTCTAAGGTTTCAACGCTTTAATCAGACACTGAAAGATGCATGTAGGTTTGCCTACACTGAAGCAAAGTGAAAGTAAACTGTACCATGTACAGTATATATAGTGCAGTACCTTTCAATGTCAAAAACACAAAATGATATGTGCAACAGCACAACACCTGTGGATGACTTTACTTGTGGCGTTCAACAACATATTTTATCTTTATATATATATATATATATATATATATATACAGGGGCGTCGTAGTTGGGTGAAAAGTGGGACTAAATAACCAGGGCCCCAAGTGCAGGGAGGGCCCCTGAGGAGTGTAATTTTATTTTCCTTTAAATATAATTTTAATATCACAA
>JAUMHP010000062.1:14067842-14108276 GCA_032361065.1 Enteromius trimaculatus | reverse complement strand
AGTTGTGAACCTCGAGCTTACGGGGGCCCATGGCCACTGCTTGTGCATAGGGCCCAGAATTTGGTGCTACGCCTCTGTATATATATATATATATATATGAATCACTGGCCTGCAATTATTTACTTCTGATTCAAAGGATCATGGAGCTGCTAATGAAACACTGAACTTGTTTTCAAATGGGTTTTCTCTGGAAAAGTTAATGAAACATGGTCAGTAGCCACAAATTAATATGTCGTAGAAACGAATGAACAAGTTTTAGGAATGAATTCATCTGTGCTGTTTGCGTCGGCAGCCCTGTCAAAGTGAAGTGATAATAAAACATGACTTATTATTACATATCAATACAAAAGAACTTTGTGTTGTATCTGTTATAATGTAGGTTTAAAGTTTGGATCATATTAAAAGCGTAGTTTGTAAATTATTGTCGTGAAAGATTCAGCCCCTTCACGGTCACTCACAGATTTTGCCACAAATTTTTGGGAATCCTGACAATATCCAGCATCGTCTGTTGTTGTAGCTTGTTTATTTTTGTGCATTTGTCAGTTTTTATGACTGAATCCTCATCTTTTTCCATCGGTTTAAGATGCATACAACTCGCAGTCCATCAGCATCCGTCCAGACAGGGGCAGCTGGAGATGTTCTGGACCTCAGTCTGACCGGCTCTCAGCTCACAATGGGCCGCAGACCCAGCAGCGCTTCACCTGGAAAACACTTCTCTCGATCCATATCTGTGTCTGTGACCAGTGATGGCCGGGGGAAGCGAAACACTTTGGTGAGTCTGGCTAGAAGACTGTGTAATGACCAAGAAGACGGAAATGTCCCTTGTATGAGGTCATTGAGTGATGGTTTTTCCAGCAGGTTATACTTTATTAATGGCATAACCATGCAAATTAAAGCATCATTTGAAAACTGCATGTTGTTGTTTTCACTTTCTGAGTGAGATCTGCAAATGCAAAACAGGATATTTTTACAACTCCATTCTTTCTTTGTTTAAAGTACATTTAATTCTGTCATTATTTCACATTGTTTTTTGGTGAACAGTGTTGTTTTTGGAGCACTGCATTTCAAGTTGTCTGAAGCCATGTAATAACTTGGTGTAAGAACAGACAGAAATTAATAAAATAATTTCTTGTGCAGTTTGGACACCAATAACGTCAAATTGCATTGGTTGTCTCTTAATGTTATAACTGCACCTTTTATATGAGAATTGCTCCATTTCAAAGCTGTTTTTAGTCTTCAGCAGTATTGTAACTAGTTTGCACTCTCTCTTGTTGGCAGACTGATACTGGATTGGGAAGCTCACGAGGAATTAAGAATCTGCGTCGGTCCAACAGCACCACACAGGTGAACCAGCAGGCCAACACAAGCCCCAGGTACAGAACCATCTGTCATTTCTTTGCATGCCATTTTGAAAGTTTGTCTCTTTTAGTGTTGAGGCTGGTGAATCTCACAAAACTTGTAATGAACACATTCAGGTGTGCAAAAAAATCCTAAATAAAAACAACTTAATCCAATGTCATTTTTTATTTGTTTGTTAAAATTAATCCAGTTATATTATATGTTTAGGATTTTTTTGTAATGTTATTTTCAGAAAAATTAAATAATTATTTCTTCTCAATTCTCTTTACTGTAAATTTTATAAACATTATTATATTATATCTATATAACATTTTATGTCTATATAATACTATTTGATAATAACTATATATTACATTGTATGGTATGATGTACTTTTTGCCGTTTATATTGATTTACATTTTAATCTAATAGGAGGAAATCAGAATATATAAATGAAGTACAAGAAATACTAAATATTTTATAGTATTGTAATAATAATGTTTTTTTTTGTGTGTGTTTTTTTGCAATACAGGAATGAGCGCTTGAGAGGAAAATCTGTTTAATTATTATGAAAATATTGTTCTAAAATGTTACAAATCCTAAATGTTCCTAAATAGATCACGGTCCTAAAATAGTCTTTATGTAAAATCTAAATTCTAATTTCTTGCTTTTATTTTTGTGAGAAAAAAGTATATGTTTCTGTGAGATTCACCATGTGTCAGCTGTCCTATTCAGATTTTGAGAATGGGCTGTCCCCAAGGGATGTGTGTGAGAGGTTAGCTGACAACTTATTCAACATATGAGTTTTTTTAAAGTAATGATGGCATGTTTGTGCACGTACATGTCTAGTGCACATGCCTGCATGCACTCACTTCACCCAAGCTGTGGTATGTCTGGTTGATCACCTCCAAAACGTAGAGGTTGGGGGGTTTGTACCCTTAAAGCAGCAACAGCTGGGGGTTGAGTGATTTTGGGTTTCCCCAGACAATAGCTATTGTAGCCTGGCGGCTGCAGCACAAGCCAAGTAAGAGGGGGCTGAGGATTCAGCTTTGTCAAAAGGGGAGCCGGGGTCTCCGGTTTCACTCGAATGAGGACTCAGTGAAAGGAGAAGTGTGCATGCTGAAATTCTTTTGTCCGGCAGCTGCCAGTTCTGCCCTCCCATCCCACTGCATCCTGGGATGCCACAAGGGGGTTTAAATGAAGGAACGACCTAATACCCCTCCCCCCTTCTCTCTAGTGCTTAATAACTGTCATTCCGTGACCTTTTTTTCCTTCTGAATTGCTTAAAAAGAGGAAACGTGGAGGAATGTAGTTCCTTGAATTGCTTTTCATTGGGCCAGCTGACGCTAGGCGCCACATACACCCCCAAAACACTCACAGATACATACTGAAGTTGCCAGCACAGATGCCAGTGGGTCAGACACAGGGGTGAGCATCTTGTTGAACATATTATGCAATTTACATGCAGAGGGATGCGATTGCCATATGCCTATGGACATCTGCCTCTTTAAAATCAGCCTCAGCTGAAGCATTCCTCTGCTGTGAGCCCGATGCAGCTGCTGTCACCTCTAAAAAGGAAACTTTTTTTTCATATGCTCATCTGATACGTTTAGCCTAAATAGTCTGGGTTTGCCTCTATTTTTGTTTTAAAGAATGGCAACAGTCTAGATATTTCAAAAATGCAGTTGAACAAACATCCCATATTTTTCAGCAAGAATGCATCATATTGATCAAAGGAGACATTTTATAAAAGTTACAAAAAACACGTTTTCAAAAAACTTTTTTTTTTTATTTTTTATAAATATGTATGTCATAAAAAGCTATCTGTTGGATCATATGACCCTGAAGACTGAAGTAATGATGCTGAACATTTAGCTTTGCCATCACTAGATTAATAATATTAACAATAACAATAATTTCTGTTTTAAAATATATTATAATTGACAGCGGGTATTGCATATTAATAATGTTCCACAATATTACTGTGTTTTTGAATGGTATTTTAGGCATTATTGGTCTAGTGTTGTTTATGTTCCTCATGTGTGTTTAGTGTGTAATACTCTGACCTTTCTGTTTTTCCTTCCTTCCCGTCTTTCTCTCTGTGTCTGATTGCAGTGAAGGCCACACAGAAGACTTCCTGGCTCTGTTCAATAGCAGCTCTGATGGACGTAGAAAGCTGGCCAGCCTCTCCAAGACCTCCAAAGACCATACTACCTGGAACATCCTGGTAACATCAGTTATTCGGGTGTTTTGGTTGTCAGATCTTATTACACTTTTAGATGTATTACATTATATGTAGGACACAATGCTAATTTTTTTTAAAGATTAATTTGCCCATAGATTGTTATGCTATAAAAATAGCTCAACTTGTGAGCTTAGGAGGTCCTAAACAGTGGTAGGATGTTTAGCTTGTTCTTGCTGTTAAATTGGTTTAAACGTATGTCTTACTTTTAGGATGACCAGCCAAGAGCATTTCCTGTGCCTAGCAGCTCTCACAGTACCTGCAGTATGGATTCTCCGACAGGCCTGAAGAAGAGGGAAGCGGGCATCTCTCTGGCTGCCAACTTCACTGCCAACAACAGGTGGGAAGCCATTTTCTCCTACAGCTTAGGCACTACTGTGTCCTAATGGGTAGCTTTCAAACTCTGGTGTTGCCATAAGAACAGCGTCAAGGACAACAGATTGATTTAATGCCTTTTTTGTGCTTGTCAATCAAAACATTAGTATGCTTTAGAAAGAAGAGCACTAGGTTGCTTTCAGTTTTGTTTTTTTTGAGAATTTGAGTCTTTTAAACTAAAAGTTCCTGCTTGTATTTTTGAAATTGTAAATTTCATCTTTTTAGAAGTTTGTGGTCAGTAAGATTATGTTTTTAAAAAGATCATGATACCTTTATTTAGCGAGAATGCATTAAGTTGGTCAAAAGTGACAGTAAAAGACATGTATAATGTTAAAAAAGATTTCCCTTTTAAATAAATACTGTTATTTTTTTTAACTGGTTTAAGGTTTGATTGAACAAATGTGACGTGTGACAACTGGAATAGTGAAAATTCAGTTTTGCCATCACATAAATAAATGGCATTTTAAAATATATCACAATAGATAACAGTTGCTTTTAATTCTAATAATATTGTACAGTGTTTTTAATTAAATGGAGCCTCGGTGACTTAATAAATTAAGTTATATATGTATAATTAAAATATATATATATATTTTGTGTGTGTGTTTGTTGTAAAAAAAAATGTATTTGAATATCAAGAATGTCTTTGCATCGACTTTCAGGAGCAATAAAGCTGCTGTGGGAAACTCTGTGACCACCATCCTCCATAATAACCACTCGGAGAAACCCCTCACTCCCAAGAGCTCCAACCAGAAACCTTCCTTCAAGTAGGTTCATTGTGATGTTGAGTGATATCTGTGTAGTGCAGCTGTGTGAACTAATCTTAAACATAATTTTGCTCGAGTATGCTGTTTCCAAGCCCACACATTTACAGTACTCTCTGTTTTAACAGTAACATAATCAAAGCCACCGTAAACGATGATGTGACTCTGGATGTGAGCTGTTCTCTTACTAAGTCCCAGAAGAACTTCTCCTCTGCGTCATCAAGCTCCAACAACAATGCCCCCCGTAGTCCCCGAAGCCCAGGTCAGCCGCGCAGACGAGAGGTGACTGAAGAGGAGGCCGAAAGGTCAGCAGTGTTTTCCAGCCGTCATTTGTTTCCACCCTAGTTGTGATCATCACTGTTCAAATGTTTGATTGACCTTTGATACATTTCAAACTATTTCCTAATGGCTTTTGTATATGGTTAAACATTTACAAAAATGTTTTCAGGTATATTCAGCAGGTGAACCATGCTGCTATTACCATCCAGCGTTGGTATCGTCGCCAAGCCAACAGAAAGAGAGCCAATGAGAATACAATTAAACACCTCCTCGCATCCAAAAAGAAGGTAATGTATTTCACTCAAGGAGGTCTAAAATATTTTGACCTAAAATATTTAGTCATAAAATACAACATTTAATATTTGAATTAAAAGTTTTTTTTTTAGAATGCATGACTATTTTTGAATGCCATTCACCGTGGAAAGATTATTTGTGCTTCCAGTTGATGTATTTACGGTATCTGCCAGCACAGGCTACAGTCAGGATATTGTGGTTTTCTGTTTGGAAGTATTGCTCTTATGAGTAATTTGGTGTATTTTCCATAGGAGAGGGAGCAGAGAGCAGAGGAGGAGAAAACTGCTGAATCACTGAAGAAGAAAGAAGATGATCGAAAGCGCATCAGGGAAGAGAAAGCTCGCCTGGCTCGACTTACTGCCATACAGGTATAGTTGGGTTCAGAACAGAAAAAATGGGCTGTTCACTGCTCCTAAAATGTGCTATTTGCAGAAAAAATAAAAATAAATATATATATATATACGTTAGTACTGAAAATTAACAGAGCAGCAATTTTCTGCGAAATTAAAGCATGCAAGTCGTTTATTTTGGTTAAAGAAATCATAAATGTATAAGGTGAGGGGGTTACATGTTATGTCGAGTGGAAAAGTCAGCCATCTATAAATTGTAATGTTAATTACTGTGCATCTTTAGCCCCAAAAGCATGGGTGCCTTTTATACCAAGTATCATTCTTACACATATTCTTTTGCTGTTTAAAAATTCTTGCTTTAAAAACTGAAAATCGTTAAGTTTTGCATATGCATATATGAGCAATTTAAATGCTTAAATCTACAACATTTTAAAAACCATAAAACATAATATCAAGTAAGCACAGAATCAATTTTGAACTGCTGTGCATGATTGCGTCAAGGATCAAATATACAGGATATTTCGGAAATATAGTTGTTTTAAATTGTAGTAATATTTCACGATATTACTGTTTTTGATCAAATAAATTCAGTCTTGATGAGCATAAGAGTTTCTTTCAAAATAATTTAAAAACTCTTACTAACTAAACAGGAACTTCAGCAGAAAAGAGCCCAACGCGCTACAGAGGTACAGCAGATCGCAGAGGAGGAGATAGAGACACTGAGAAACGCTGGGAAAGTGGGGCGTAAAAAGCTCACCAAGAGTTCACCTACTTCTCCTACTGACTTCAAGGCTAAAAACACAGGTATGCACTTTCCTGGGTCTCTGATCAAACTCAGAAAACATATTGCAGTCACATAAAATATGCAGTCATATATAAAATATTAATTAGTCACAATGTTTGGTACTTGTTCTTCAGATACTAATGTGAACGTGGTGGCTGATCTGGATGATCTGGCGAATCTAAGGGCTGCGTCACCCGTTGGTTCTATATGCAGAGGATCTCAGTGTTCTCAGGTAGCCATTCTCGCAACAAACTGGTCCTGATTCAACCAGCCGTGAAGAAAAATAAACACTTTTGCTCATCACATCACTTCATTCCCTCAGGAGATCCTCCAGAGGTCTGTAAGCATGGAGGATCAGCGGCAGGGGGCATCATCCAGCAGGACGCAGTCAAAAACCACTCTGAATGACTTGTTAGACACACTAAAGCTCTTAGAAGAGGAACCAGAAAGACTGTCAGAGCCAAAGAGCTACAGGAAGGACAAGTATTCTTGGATTGATGAGGTGAGATGATTTATCTTAGTATATACAGTTCTACATATACACTATTGTTTCTTATGCTCAGCAGGGCAGCATTTGTTTGATCAATAATACAATAATATTATAAAACATTATTAACATTTTCTAGTTTAAGACTATGTTTTAAATGTAATTCATTCCTGTGATGCAACACTTGATTTTTCAGCAGTCATCAATGTCACATGATCTTTCAGAAATCAAACTAACATGCTGATTTGGTACACAATAAAACATTTTTTATCATACAAATCCCGTTTTATGCCTGCCTGTTTATTTTTTTCAGGATGGAGACTCCAACTCCCTGACAACAGATAATGTGGAACGGCACAGGCAGCTAAGTCAGACTCCAGCTTTACCAGATGGGGGCGCTTTGCTTTCAGAAGCCAAACTGCAGAGCATTATGAGCTTCCTGGATGAAATGGAGAAGTCAGAGCAGGAGAGACCACGCTCAGTCACCTCTGGATCACATAGAGAGGTAAGCGCATCTGAACTGAACATATGAAGCTACGTTTTTATGCTGTATCAGCACTGAATTTTATATTGATGTGTGTAGGTGGTGTTGTCAGAGGAAGATCTTGCAGTTGTGGAACAAGCCTCAGCCACAGCTGCTGAGGTCACCGGCTCTATCATGAGACTCAAACTGGAGCTGGATGAGAAAAAACGCACAGTCAATATGCTACAGACAGCATTGGTAAATAAACATACATTTGCATATCATCAGTATGGTTCAATATGCTCTTCACATTCAACCTCCAATGATGTTACATATGTTTGTGTACAATATGCAGCAAACCATACATGAGTAGTGCTGTCTGAGACTGATATAAAGGTGAATGTGTGTCTGTAGACCCAGCAGAGGGAGCTGACGATCCGGCATGTGAAAGAGACTGAGAAAGAGCTCAATCATACATTCCAGTTACAGAAGCAGCAGTATGAAGCTACAATACAGAGACACTTGACGTTTATAGACCAGGTATTGATCTCAACACACTTCAACTGCATAGAGACAACCTATATAGTGTGTTGTTTATAATTTTTCATATCTTAGAAAGTTTGTGGATTAGGTCGTCGACTGATATGTTTTTTTGTTTTGTTTTTTCATATCTTGGAATGCATTGTAGTTGATAGCCGATATTAGGTCGATATAACTTTATATATTTTAATTAATATTTAAGAAATGTTAAATAATTTTGAAAATGGATTAAAATATAAATGTGTAAAATAAGCATACTTTAAGAAAAATTATTTTTCACAAATAAATAAACAGCATATTTTTAAATAGAATTGTAATTAAAAAGGAAGTGGATGCTGCAAACAACAGGGCATTCTGGGTAGTTTGTGTGCTTTGGGAATTACATTTTTCAAATAAAGCCAAATGACACATATTTTATACAGCACACAGTGAAAATGATGGTGGGCAAAAATATTAAATCGCAGCATAAAATCACGAGTTAAAATAGAAATCCTTTGTAACTGTGTACAATATAATTCAAAAAGAATAATCTTAATACTTATATTAAGTATTATAACGCTAATACTAAGGGAAAAAAAATGTTAAATTGAATAGGAAAAATAGGAAGTGATAGTAATGATTTGTATTACTTTTTAACTTTTTATTCCCTTAAAGAATCCTGAAAAGTATCACACAAAAATAAAAATAAAACATTAATAATAAGTCAGCATATTAAAATTATTTCTTAAGGATCATGTGACACTGAAGGTTGGAGAAATGGCTGGATGAAAATTCAGCTTTGCGTCACAGAAATGACAGAAAGTATATTAAAATACAATATTTCAAAATATTACAGTTTTTCTGTATTTTGGATCAAAGCATAAGAAACTTGGTTAAAAACATTCAAAATCTTACTGATCCCAAACTTTCGAACGGCAGTGTTTGTCTAACTAGTAGATGAGTTTGTACATGTTTTAATGCCTCTCTCTTTCTCTCTCAGCTGATTGATGATAAAAAGGCCCTGAGTGAACGCTGTGAGGAAGTAGTGGGAGAACTCAAGCAGGTGGATCAGAAATACACTAAGAAGATCGCTCAGATGCAAGAGCAACATGACATGGTGAGTTCAGTTTAGGTTGCTGTTTTGAGGAACAGTGATTTGATAGAGGAGGAGCGTCTATCAGGTCTACTCAAGTGTATGTAGCAATATTGTGCATTGGTTTCTACAGCTGTTGTTTCCACAGCTTTGTGGTTGTCTCTGCTGCTGCCATTAACCGTATCACATAATCATCATGAGTATGTGGTATTAACTTCAAGTGCATGTTTGTGTGCCGTGCTGCTTTGCCACTGCTAACTGTTTCTCTTTTTCTGCGTTTGTTTTGTGTTTCTCTCGTTATCTTTCCTTCTGTCTGCCTGTAGGTGTGGCAAATTCTGGGTCCCATGTGCGAGGTAACTCTTGCTTTTCTATCTAACCCCTCATCACTTCCATGTTCTGTCATTTCCATTCTTTTATTCCTTCCTTGCCTAACACAGACTTTCCATTTTGCTTGAAGCCATTGACCTTGCATGCCTTTTTTAGCCTCAAGGAAGAAGCTAGTTGACTTGCGATGTTTTACTGTAATAACTACTACTGGTTTTTCGAGGCGTTGTTTTTTTTCTGTATTCCACAGCCATTGTTTGTGCAAATGACATGTCATTTTATCATCAGTTACATTTAAGGCTCTAAACATTCCATCAGTTTATCGTGTTGTTCCTGTTGTACTTGGGAAGGAGTTATTTGCACGTTACGTTGTCACACATTGAAGATGGAAACAAAATACAGAAATGTGAAACATAAGGCAAAACAAGTTTTTATATTCCATACATTCATTATCCATCATGCTTTTTAAATGTATTGGTTGCTCTATTTTCTATGAAGCCAAAAAACTGGTAACTAAGGACAAATTCTCATCATTAACTAGTTGCTTATTAGCATGCATATTACTAGTATATTGGATGTTTATTAATACTTATAAAGCTCTTTCTCAATGACTGTGTTCTACATCACTAACCCTACCCAATACCCAAACTTAACAACTACCTTACTGACAATTAACAATCAGCAAATTAAGAGTTTACTGAGGGAAAAGTCATAGTTAATGGTTTGTTAATTGCAAGAGTTTGACATTAAAATAAGGCGGCGGCTATTTGCACGAAGTATAAATAGCAATAGAGGCTTATTATTAATAACTTGTGTAACTGATGTGATTCAAAAAAGAAAAAAAAGTTTGCCAAAAGGTAGATTCGAACCCAGGTTGATCGCCTCAAAAAGACCAAGACAGTACTTTGGAAATGAAACTTAAGATATAGGTTACGCATACTGGCTATGGTCACCTTGGCACATGCATGAGAGAAATACTAATGTGTGATTCATGAATGAATTATTCTTCATTGATTGATTCAGCTCCCAAATCAGACGATTCACCAATAAATCAGACATCGCTGCTTTTTATTAAGGTTTTTCATTCAAAGATATCCTATGACTTAGATTTATGATACATTTCTGGTGTTTTTGCATCTTTTTAACACTGGAAAAGATCAGACTCCATTCACTGAAATCAGGAAATAAACAAATAATAAAAATAACATGAGCATGATTATTCGGTGTTCCAGTAAAACACAAATTCAAAGTTTGGAATCAAATGATTTTAAGTAAAGTACAACAGAATTTCCACTTTTTATGTAACGTATTTATTTACAGTAACCCATTAGTGTCCTGCCATGACTGAGGCTTTGTCTTTCTGTTTAACCCCTTCTCTTTCTCCACATAGGAGATTAAGAAGTTGAAAGAGTTAATGAGTGCCACGGAAAAGATTCGCCGAGAGAAATGGATTGATGAGAAGACCAAAAAGATCAAGGAGATCACCGTAAAAGGTCAGCGGAGTTCAACAAACAAGCGTCTGTTCACGGCAGTGCCACATCTCTCTGATTGGAATCAGATCACAGCACCCTTCAACAATATCAATTTACAGCCAATCCTGCCTGTTTGTCTAAACAGAGCTGCCAAAATGTGTCACACATTTAGAATTTATCTCTTGGTTCCTTGTTAAGTTGCGTAACTGGCTTGTGGTAATCTACTGTATAACATACAGTATATACTGTACAAGCTGGTTAAACTGCATATCTCTTGCATTACACCGGTTTAGTTTTGAACATAATACAATTCAATTGTACTGGCATGTGTAGTCAGCATTTGAAGTGGATCAAAACATTTAATCAAAGTTGACCTAAGACAAGAGCACATTTTGTTTTTATGTTTTAACTTAATGATTTTGATCCACCTCAAATGTTGAGTTTAGTTTAGTTTTAAACTTAGTTTTGTTTAGTTTTAAATAATATTTGCGTAACTGTCTCCTCTCGTATGCTCTCAGGTCTGGAACCAGAGATTCAGAAGCTTATCTCCAAACACAAGCAGGAGCTGAAAAAACTCAGAGTTCTTCACGAGGCAGAGCTTCTTCAGGCAGACGAGAGGGCCGCCCAACGTTACATCAGGCAGACCGAGGAATTACGACAGCAGTTGGAGAGAGAAAGAGATGAACAGTGCCAGAGAGAGAGAGAATTGGCCAAGCAGAGGTACACACGCCCTTACATACTCACATGTGTCCGGTGCACAGAAT
Organism: Enteromius trimaculatus; assembly: GCA_032361065.1. Classification (NCBI taxonomy): domain Eukaryota; kingdom Metazoa; phylum Chordata; class Actinopteri; order Cypriniformes; family Cyprinidae; genus Enteromius; species Enteromius trimaculatus. The sequence continues at coordinate 14,096,728 of JAUMHP010000062.1, read as the reverse complement.
CATCTGCTCACAGAATACACATCTGTTCATCAGAGATCAAACCAGTTACAGAGTCGGGCAGCCAAGACCATGTGTTCACAGATGTTAGAAAACACAAGCACATTCAAACGCTGAAGAAAAATAAAGAGAGACTGGAAAAGAGTGACAGAGGAAGCTGACTAGACATGATCTCAAAGCTAAATACTGCTTGTGAAAACGCACACGCTTATTTAGTTCACAATGAGGACTAAAGAGTCTACTGTCTTTTTAAAGACTAACCCGGCTGTACTATGAACTTTCTGTTTGTAATTTATTTTAAATTTGGTTATTTTTATATTTATATATATTTTATTTTATCTTTTTTTATGTTGGGTTTTTTTTTTTTTTCAAAAAATAAATAACATTTTTGACCCTAAATCTTTGAACAGTAGATTATGTAGTTATTTTCTGAGAATTTCCCCTTTATGTCCAGATTTCAAAACTGGCATCACCTGGATGTGAATACACACTAGCTTTGATTATTCTCAACTAAAAACTAAACGGCACAAAATATTTGTAACAGCATGAGAGGCAGTAAATAATGGCCTTTTCATTTTTTTTGGTGAAGTATTACTTAAAGTTTGTGTGTATTGTATAAATTGTGTCAATGTAAAAGTAAGCCTAAATGTTTGGCTTTATTGTAGAGGCATATTTTTCCTCCCACATTGCATTGATTTCTCCATTCAGTCCTGAAAGGTGAACTCACTCTTGAGGATTATTCATAGAGAATAATAAAAACAACACGAGTGTGTGTTTAAATGGTTAAGTGTATGTGACAGAAATAGAAGCAGATAGGAACGTGTGAAAACAACTTCTGCATTGTTTCCTGTTTCAATTTATTCAAATAAGGGACAAGCACATTCACAAATTTAGTACTGAGTACATGTTTTTTGTTATAGTTGTGTCCTATTCACAAAAATGAAAGATCATAAGGTAAAAAAAAAAAAATTAAATCTCCAAAATCTTTGTATATCAAAATATACACAGGCTCACCTCTTGTTTATAGTGGGTATTATTTGGAAAAGGGTTTTGCAAGGGTTTTATGTAAATGGCGTAACTAAATTCATCCTTGTAATCCTTGTATATAAAACAAGAATGAATTCACACATTCAGTCTGTGTACAACTGAGAAAATAACTGTGTGTTTGTGTCTCAGGTTTGAGAAACAGCTGCAGGAGGAAGAGAACTCGCTGCAGCAGCAGAGGAGACGTCTGTATAAAGAAGTGTCAGAGGAGAAAGAGCGAATCACACAACTGGCAGCCAGGTCAGGTTCAAAGGTTATTTAAGGGTCATTTTGGTGTTGTGATAATTGCTCTTTTTATTGTTAATGTCCAAAAGAGACGGACTGGACGCAAGTTAAGTTATAACTACATAGAAATGTGTTTGTGTGTTATATAGGCAGCATGCTGAGCTGGAGGACTTAAGGAAGCAGTTGGAAGGGAACAGCTCTTTGGCAGCAAGAGCACTGAGAGAAGAGCTGGAGAAGAGCAGAGAAGAGCAGGAGAGACGGCACCAGGTAAAACACTTGCTCATCTAGTCATACTGGTACATACAATTAAATATGTATTAAAGCATACTTTTTACTGACACCCTTTCTTCTTGCATCAAACCTAAAAGGAGATGTGTAGCAAATTGTGCAATCTGTTTTTGGCCTTGCAGTGAAAGTGGTCACGTGTTTATTTGGGTTTTTTTTTTGCTTTGTTTTTCTTTTTCTTGCATTTTTTTTTTTTTTTTTGAGATCATACAGGTTTGGTAAGATATGAGCTCAAGTAATTGATGACAGAACTTTCATTTTGTGGTGAACAAAAGCATGTAATTTGACATGGTACAATTTCTAAAACAGGAATTGTACCATTTCAGATACATGCTGTTGTTGTATTACTAATGCTTTTTGTGAGCAAATGCTTAAAAATGCACTGTTAAGAGTCATATAAATTACTGTCTATCAATTAAACAACATACACACGTTCAAATGTGATGCAGTCAGTCTTAAAAAAACAAACTATCAGCAAGAAACAGGAAGCCAGGATTAAATGTGTTGCAACTTCCAGTATTACTGATACCAATCGGTTTTAAAGGTTAGATGAAATATCTTATTAATAACTGTCTTTCTATGCACCACTGCTCTTTTCTCCCTAAATGCACCATCTAAAGGCAGACAGTTTTTTTTTTTCTTTTTTGTTTTGCCTGAGGCTTTCAGGTCAGGCACAGAACTTAAATTAGCTGTCTGTTTAGACATGTGTACATGTGTTTGATGGTGCGATCAGTGTTTGCAGAGGTCACATGAAAGCATTTGTGGTGATAAAGAATCACATCTCATTCTTTGGGTTTTTTTAATTTAGTTTTTGCTGTATTTCTCATTAGATTGAAGTTAAGGCCCTGAAGGAAAGACTTGAGATTGAGAAACAGACGTGGGAAGAAAATTATATGAAAAAAGAGGTACGTGTTTGTGTCTTCACAAGTCTGTGTAGCAGAAATGATGAGTTTATATATTTATTCTTGTTCTATGCATATTTTGCATGTGGTCAGAGAGAACACATATTTGAGAGGCGTGTATGTGTGTATGCATGTTTGGAATTTTTATTACAGTTACGGTCAGCTGGGAGTTAAGTTAGGTAATCACAGTGTCCACTTTATTTATTTATTTATTTAACAAGATATACTTGATGGCTGTAAACAATGAATTACTAAAAATACCATTCTATAATTTTTGTTTTAGTTAGCATTATGTTTTTTCACTACCTTCCAAAACTTTTTTTTTTTAATAAAAACTTAATTGATCAAAGTTGACAATAAAGGCATTCATTAACTGTTTCTAGTTTTTACGGCAATCCCTGATCTAGATGTATTATGGTAAGGCAAGCCCTAGAGCATGTCGTGAATGAGTTACGAGACTTCCCCAGTCTACTGACTCGGAACATCGTAACAAACCGAAGGATCAGAATATAGATCATAACATAGATCATCTATGTAGATCATGCATGTAGATCGTGTTGTGACAATTTTGAATGTGATCGTGACGAAGTAGGCTGGTCAGTGAAGGAGATGCCTTTACAAACACAGAAACATCTCTAGTTATGTTGTGGATAGATCTATAACCCGGCAATATGAATATGTGTGTGTGTGTGTGTGTGTGTGTGTGCGTTATCTATATATAGGAATATGAGTATGTGCGTGTATATATATATAGGTACATATGTATGTGTGCGTGTGTTTTGCATTGCATTTATTCATATAATTACAATGCACTGAATGCACTTCAGTTTTTTGTCCAAAATGTTGTATTTCTGATGTATCTGCATTCAAGTGATGATAAAACATGCACACATACTGTAAAGATATTATTAGATTTTTTTTTAAAGCAGAGGCTTGGTTCTTTATTTTGATATATAATATGTTCATATATGCATAGCAGAAAATATTCTGAAGGTCGTTAAATTTAGGTAAAAATTATTAAAAAAATGCATTTAAAAACAGCTATTTTTAGTTTGTTTTTTTTTACTCTGTTTTACTCTATTATTATCCATCTTAAGTCAGAAAGTTAATGATGAGAACAGATTAACTTGCTTGGTGTCATTTCTCAGGTTTAGTGTGTTTACACATCTCTGTGTCAAACAAATGTTGTCACATCTCTGTATTAGCAAAAGGTTTACACAGAAGGTTTACAACTGCAGGTGTTTGTAAGGTTAAAAAGTCTCTGTGGTGATCTCAGAACACTGTTTCCTCTCACAGGAAGCATGGCTGCTAAGCAGAGAAAGGGAGCTTAAAGAGGAGGTGCGTCGAGGGAGAGACAAAGAGATCGAGCTGGCCATTCAGAGATTAGAGGAAGAGACCAGAGGGGCCAGAGAGGAGTGCGAGAGAGCGTCTGACAACCGGTGTGTTTCCTTTTCCTTTGTGACCTTAAATGCCTCTGGTGGAACAGGATGTTACAGTTCTTCTCACATGCATTTCAGAAGAAATAAATGTCTATGTGTATAATTAGCACAGATAATTGCAGATAGCCTTACTTTTATCCGCCTTAGCTAACCTTTTTCCTCACTTTTCCAATTTTACAAATCACATCAGAGAAGCTTTTTTCAATAAAAACAAAGGAAATTATCAAAAAATATGAAAATAAAATATCGGGTAGGGTTAAGATGTGTAGGTGTAGGGAGGACTTTATTGTCCCCGTAAGGTGGCTTCCATTTAATAATTTGAATTAAACTTCCAATTTACACTCGATAAGTTATTATTGTACTATAATGTACTATAAAACCAAAGAAGATATACTGTATATAGCAGAAAAATGTATCTATAGCTAAGAAAATATGCTATTTTCACTTAAAAATATACTGTATTCTGCTAAATTATTGTAATTTACACCTTCAGCATATTTTAATGGTTTCCGAAGGGTCATGTGACACTGAACGTTGGTCTGTTTGCTATCTCCTATTCAAATAATGATCACACAGTGATACTGTCAGCAGGTTTTGAATAAAACTAATACTCGTGGGTTACATTTTTGAGTTCTTTCTAGACAATTTGCACTCCAGATGTACTGCCATTTACATTTAAGCCCATCAGTTTATCATTTGGCAGGATGACTGTGGGTTTTTTGTTTCGAACTGAATGTAAATTTGAATGGAATGTGTGTGCAGGATAAAGCGTTTGAGGGAGAAATACGAGGCCGAGCTCAGAGATCTGGAGCGTTCAGAGCGGGCAGCGTTGCAGAAACAGCAAGAGTTGAGAGAGAAACACAGTGAGATGGAGACAGAGCTCCTCCGGTTGCAGTCGCTTTTACGACAAAGAGAGCAAGAGATAAGCGACCTCACCCAGGTAACTGTCGCTATGTTTGACCACACTCATTAACACATATAAGTTACTTATAAACCGACAGGCTCTGTCTGAAATACAGTAGTTGGTAGAGAAAGGTATCAGAAGGATTCATTTTGTAGAGTAAAATTTTGGCTTTGTTATTGATTATTGGTCCAAACTATATACTAATCTATAAAAGTCAATTATTAGAACTGCACTGTAAAAAATAATTCAGTTGATTCAAGTCTCACAAGCTTTTAATACAACACTGTAACAAATATAGCTAAAAGTTGATCAAAAATATTGGCTTGTAGTTCAGTAGTGAAGAAGTGCTTAGATTAAATGATAAAAGCTGGGCAGCTTGTTTGTCTGGAAGTGTGATAAACTGAATGACTTTTGACCCTTTCTGTTTAACGTTACACCTGAGTGCAATGACTGTGTGTGAAACGACTGAAAATGGATTACTGATTGTGGTTGGACAACATACTCACTTAGCTACAGGGGTGAATACCATACTAGTATTTCATCCTAAAATCATAATAATTTCATAAAACATTGAAGCCTATTTTAAAGAAATAATTCCTCTGTGGTGAATGGGTGCCGTCAGAATACACGTTCAAACAGCTGATAATAAAATTGCAAGTTAAAACTCTGTGTGTTATAATCGCATTCATTATTAAGATGTTTTGAACTTTCAACCATTGCTTCCAGCTATAACTTAGTTACACAATCAGTGAAAACGTAACCAGCAGAGAAATATGAATCAGGAGAGATATTTGAATTCTCATTTTAACGGCACCCATTCAATGCAGATTAACTTGCGTCCTCATGCTTTGTCTTTGTCTCATTTTATGGAATCGATCACAGGCCCGTGACAAGTTATCAGATGAGCGCCGCAGTCTAGCAGAAGTGATCAGACAAGAATTTGCAGAACGGCTTGTAGAGACGGAAGAAGAGAACAGGAGGATGAAAATGGAGGTCACGGAGGCCAAGGCACGACTCCGTTTAGAGGTGGAGCGAGTGACAAGGGAGAAAGAAGAAGAGCTTGCAGAGGTGCATCAAAGGTCAGAATCGAACATTGGCTTTTTGATGAAAGCTACAGATGAGGTGTTTACTACATGCTTGATGCAAGCTCCTTGTCTCTTTCTTTTGTAGGGTGAAGTCAGCGATTTTGAAAAAGGAAGAGACTGTTAATAATCTACGGAAGCAGCATGAGGTAAGTGTTTCAATGTTTTTACTTGTTGTGGTAAATCAGTGCTTGCTGTGCATACATTTCGATTTACAACTGATTTGTTTGTTTGTCCCTCTGTCCTTCAGGCTGCAGTGAAGAGAGCAGATCATCTCGAGTCTTTGTTGGAACAGCAGAGAAAACAGCTGCTAGGGAAATGATCGACAAGTTAGGACATTGAAATCCCCCACAGCCCTTTGCCTTCTGTCATACCGTCCTCCTGCACAAAGAAACTTTTTCTTTGTTTTTTATTCAATTTTATTTCTTTTAGTTGTTTCAATCAACTGATGGATTCTGGATAGACGTTTTGGTTCCACCAGACTTCTCATCCAGAAAGGCGGCCTTTGGCATTCCCATGGGAACAAGGCAAGAAATGAGAGAGGAATTCAATCTTCTCCAAGATTCTCGGAGAGGCTTTGTGGGTCTCTCTTTCATGGATATGACCAAATTACAGACTCCTTTCAGTCAGCGGTTTCACACAGCCAAATGAATTTAAGCATAGAAAGAAAAAGAACAATTTCCTCACTAGAGTTTAGATCTACTATGTTGTGAAATCCTTGTGCATATTTCACCCCAAAATCAAAATATATAAGTAAGAAATGTCTTTAAAAATTAAATCAAGTTCATTAAGCAAAAATAAACCATTTCTGTATTCCAAAACAATATATATTATTTAAGTTGTAAAGTATTTATACAACATGTTTTTTACTTTTATTTTATGCTTGTCATGCTAGTCATTTTTAATAAAAATGGAAATCTGATCACATCTGAGATCAATGAGAGTTGCAAAACCCTCAAATGTCAAACAGTAATGATAAATTGTAAAAAAAAAAAAAATAAATAAAAAATATATATAAATTGTCATGAAAATGTACACAATGCAAAATAGCATTTTTTTTGCATTTCCCATTTTGATTTGGGGGTAAAATCTGCATGCTTTTGTGACATTCACCCAAGAAGTGGAAAGCCCCTTTTTCTGGGCACAAAGGCATTCACAGTAAACTGCTCCAGATGTTTCCCGTCTCTCCAGCACTGGAATCAGGAAAATGGGTGGAGATTACAGTGGACAGGAGACGTGGGAGAGGCGCAGGCTTTACAATCGTGCAGAGAATTTAACCCTTTACATTAAAGAGGAGAGGCTTAACCCCCCACCGACACAAGCATCCCTACTCCCCCTGCCTTTTGTGTGTTGCATACAGATACCTTTTGTCCCAATACCCCTCTGGGCTATCTCTAAATTACAGGAGATGTCCCAGAAGCCCCCAGGACACTTAAAACATGCTTACACAGAGCCCTCAGTGAGGCCCAGTTCTAGTTTATACATTGGAGAAGTGATGGCAGCACGGCTAGACGATAGAGATTTTAGAAGGTTTGTTGACAGCAAAGCAGTAGATGGTGAAGATAAGTATGGGGTGTCTCTTTAGATTTATAGGGACTGACAGTAGATTGAGCAGCTCTTACAGGGGTACAATGTGCAGCTGATTTGCACAAACTGAGGTGAGAGACCTGGTTGAGGATAAGTTTAGATGGATCTAGAAAGTTGGGTAGATAAAAATGTCAATTATATAGAAAGTTAAGAAGATGCTAGTGTTTGATTAGGAAGAGCAGAGCTTGGTTCAATAGCATGTGGTACACAGTGACTTCCATGTTCCTGAATCAACATACACCGTTCCCACAGTCATTGATGAAGTGTCAAGGAATTTAAAATAGTTCTCCAGGCCTATAGAAGAGTCGTGAACAAATCTTGGTGACATGGTGAATATATATATATATATATATATACACTATTTTTGTCTACATAAAGAGTAAAATAGTAGAGTAGAAGTTGCTTGCAAGCAGTGTTGACTAAACTGATTTAGAAAAATTGAATTTAAATATTAAATAGAAAATTTAAATGTAAAATATCTATATGAGAATTAGAAATAAAATGATTTATTGAAGCATTCATAAAAAATGATGTACATTTACATAAAATAAAAAAAATGACAACACTACTTAAACAATAAATGAAAAAAATATATATAAAAATGATCAAAGATTCAGTTAAAAATATACATTTAATAAATATTATAATAGTGTAAAATATGGTTTATTTTATTTAATATATATTTAAGTCTGAATGACTAATTAATGGATTTGTAGTGAGAATGAAAATAATAATAATAAAAAAATAAATCTCAATAAATCCAAAAATGTTAAATAACTGGAAAGATCATTTAAAAGTCATGGGAAATTATTAAAAGGTGAAAACCCAGAACATCTTGGAACGGTGCCAGCCAATTTTATAATAGCATTGATTTAATAATAGCATTATTAATAACATTAACATTAAAAACCATATTTATCAGCATATCTTCCCATTAAATTTGGGTTTTGTCCATTGTTTGGAAATTACTTTTACTTTCCAGTGAATGTTGTTCTAGCATTAACACCAAGATGTTAATCCAGGAACCTCCTGCCTGGTAAAATTACTGTGAGCCTAGGGAGAGGAAGCTTGACTGGTATTGGTTCTGTGATTTAAAGCTAAAAGCACCCTCTCTTGTTTACTCTCCACATTGTATACCAACAGTCTGCCCAAGAGAGCAACAGAAACACAGGCAAATGCAATTCAGCTGGAGTTAGGGTGGCAGGGTGGGGGAGGTGCTTCAAAACTCTCACAAGCCTCCATTGTTTCCTGTTAAGAAGTCTCTTCATTTTTTCATTTTTGCAAAACTTTTGCTTGTATTAGGAGATTTCTCTAAAATACGTATAAGTGAACAATAATGACACAGGCCAGATGTGTCAGATGTTTAATCTGATTGGGCAACTTTAGGTTTTCTAACCATAGAGAACTTCCTTATAAAAACTTCTCTTTAGCTACTCTTTTGTTAGAGAAGTAGGTTTACTTGGCAAACTTAATTTATTAATAGGTGAGCGAGGTGAGCGAGCATGACCAACTTCCCGATGTGAAACTGCTTTCATGTACCATTTTTTGGATGGATATTGTATATCAGATTCTTCCTGATGTGTGGGCTGTTTAGTGAATGCAGCCGCATCGAAAAGGTCTGAATGAAAAGTGCCTCATTCCCGTTCTCCAGTGAGAGGATCAGGTGTCTCATTTCAGGACAGAGAGAGCTCAAACGGTCCTCACTAGCAGAATACAGCAGACTCGAGTCTAAATACTGAGATTTCTCTGAGTCACCTGTTGACATTACATTTTAATGTGTGCGTGTGTATCCAAGCTCAGTTGGATGCATTGTTCACATTGTTAAAACATTCTGAGAATGTTTCAGATGCGTTTCATGAAGGTTAGAAGTCTATTTTGGCAGCAGATGCAGGTCTTTGGCTGTCTTTCACCTTCGGATGGCAGCGTGGTTGGCATGGCCAGAGTTTCTCAGTCCCACTCGTGCCAATTCTTTTCTGAGTGTAGTGTTTCATAGCCAAGCGCAGGTCGCCAATTTACTGGCCTTTTGTAACTGGTCTGAAAAAACACTACTTTTATTATCTTTATTAATGTCTGAGATCATTTCCCCTTTCCATCTTCATGCTTTTAATATGTTATGTTTTTTTGCATGTCTGAGTGTTTAAGTAATTTAAATGTGCCCTTTACGTGTAGCTCTTAATTTGATTCTTTTACCCACATCCTGGATTCTGGTATGAGTTTAATAGTTATGTGTTTTTAATAAATGAAGAAAAAAATCTCTGCAGTATGAAAATAAATCTTGACAATGAGTTTGTTGACTTTTTTTCTTTCCTCTTCCCCACTCATGCAATACCCAACAATTATAATTCCTCTCATTCTCTGAAGTCCACTCCCTGAGTCCTAACTTCCCAGACAACATTGAGATCTGGTTCATTTTGTTTGCCCTATTATTCCCTGTATTAGGCCAACTTTTTGTTCCACAATCACTGATGGAATGAACTTCCCAGTTTCATCTGAACTGCAATTCACTGCAGTCTTGTTTTGAAGCACTTAGATAACCTAAATTTATTTGTCTTAAAAATCCCTTTTCTCCCGTTTTCCCACGTAAACTGATGAGTACACTTTGCAATATTTTTCCTATCTATAACGTGCATGCAATTTCATGATTCTCCTCATAATCAAAATTATGTATATACAGTATGTGTGTGGTTTAAGAGGAAACAAATGTGTAAAATGACATGGGTATGACCGGTATTACAATATGAAGGTGATTTATGAGGACTTTTTCAGTGTCCCCTTAATTCAAAAGGCTTACAAAACATACTTGATGTTTTGTTTTGTTTTTAAATGTAAAAATGCAGTTTCCTTTAGGGTAGGTTTAGGTGTAGGGCAATAGCACATACAGTTTGTACAGTATAAAAACCATTACACCTATGGAGAGTCCCCATAAATCACAAAAACCAACGTGTTTGTGTGTGTGTAAATAAAATAAAAAAAATTAAAAGGTAAGGGTAAATTGTAATATATATTATTGAGGCACCTATAATCACATCGTATCGGCTGATACTGAGCTCATGTACTTGCAAAATGGCCGGATAACAAACGCCGACACATCACAGCTATATTCAAACAAGATACTGTACGCTGCCAACAGAAAGTCAGGCAGCAGAATGGTATTAGAGATTAAGTATGTCCATGAAGCAGATGTATACAGTGAATATTGAATGTGGGCGAGCTAATAAACCAAGCACCCGGATTGGATTGAGCGCGCGGCGGCGCAGGCGCGAGCTCGTCGAGTGAATATCCCTTTCTCAGAGACATCACTGGAAAGTTTGTAGTTCAGTCGGATTTGTCAAAAACAAGTAAGTAAACTAGCAAGTTAAGCAAACTAGTAAATTAATCTAGAAGCCTGTGTGAAATGCGCAAGGCTGTACTTTGTCCCTCTCAGTACGCATCAGCACAAACACATGCCAAATGAAGTTAGCCAATTAATATTATTTGGTTTCTGTATCCAATATTTAAAGAAAAAGTAAAAAAATGAACACTTTCTCGAGCACACCTTTCCCGTGAGAACGAGAAACACTGCAAGCTCACCAGTTTCCGGTTGCGTAACTTCTTGTCAATTCTGTTTATTAGCATTATATTGTGTGTGTGTGTGTGTAAACACTTGACAATAAAGCTTTCTGATTCTGACATTTAAAACGGATTTTGTATTTCGATATGGCAAGAAACTAAAAATAAAACTTTGTATATATATTGTTATTGAAAAAAATATGCAAATAAACAGTAGTTTAATCAAGAGCAGCAATGTTTTTTTCTTTTAATGTAGCCTATGATTAACATTGAGACAGATCTAAGAACTACTACGGACTAAATTGCAGAGCTGAGCTGAAAATATCTTGCTCTGACATATCTTAAAACATGTCAGTGTCGTTGTTCTGTGTTAAGATGCAAGGCAATATTATAAGGTAAAAGTTGCTTAAATATCTTAATTTAATTAATGCCTAGTGCTGACTTAAGCTAAGACCCATTTGTGAAACCGGGCCTATAACTGTGTGAATCTCGGTAAGAAATATTTAGCAATACTTTAGCCAATTGCCATATCAAAATACACATCTTGAGCTTGTATAGATACCAAATCACTCCTAGACTTCAAAATGCATTTTAAATGCCAGAATCAGAAAGAGCACAAGAAATTCAGTGGAGGACGTAAGACATTCTTATCATTTAGGGTAATCGAATCAAGTATAATGTTAATAAATGAACACTAAATGAAAAAATAATAACTAGGCATATATGGCAAAAAAAAAGAAAGATAAAGTAGAATTATTAAGTTATACAGATGTGCAGTGCTGAAATGTTATGTATTGTTCAGGTGGAATAAAAAGCATTTCTTAAGGCGTTCAGTGGTGATTTTTCTATGTTGGAATGTAAGAACAGAAACAGTGTTTTCGTATTGAAGGCCAAAATAGATCTCAATTAGGTTAATTCATGCGCATGCGTGCTCTTGTTTTCTTATTTGTACAATGGCAGAATTTACGCAACCGGAAACTTGCAGAACAATTTCTTGTGCGCACGTGAAACGTTTTTTGTGGGCATGTGAAAGTTTCTCGTGAGCACGCGATGTTCCTTGTGAAATGTTCCCTGTGCACACGCAAAAGTCTTTTTTTTTTTTTGCAATTGTCCCTTTAGGGGCTCCGTATTACAGCTGTTTATCTGACTTAAAATACAATAAAATAGTAATATGTTTGTTTTTACTAACTAAATGAACTTTCTTTTACTTTAATCTATTTTACAATGTTACCTATTCCCGTGAAGCAAAGCTGAATTTTCAGCATAATTACTGTCACGTGATTCTTCAGAAATCATTCTAATATACAATTTTTTCTCATATAACATATCTAACTATAATCAGTGTTATAAGTTTTACTACTTGACACTTGACATTTGGTTCTTCAATGAAATAACTTGTTTTTTACTGTTTACTTTACTGTACTGTTGGAACTAACCACTTCCGCTTCCTCACTAAAGCGTTTTTTTGTGTTTTTTTTTTGGTCGCCAGTTCGAATTGCTTCTGTTCTCTCATTTGTAAGCTACTTCAGATACAAGTGTCTGTTAAATAAATACTGTAAATGCCAATCTGTGAGTCAACTCCATCTGTAAGGAAGTCCCACATTTCTGACCCCTAGCTTGCTTCTAACTCCTTCAAACAGTGGTTCCCCTTTTTTGCACTGCATTTATCTTTTACAGCTTTTCACCACTAAACTTCTGGCCAGGAAGAGGAATGGCCACTGCGTGAAAGAAGTGTAAAGATAACTGCTTAGTATGTAAATATGGCAGATGTGATAATGCAGACTATCTGGCTCTTTGAACCCAGGGTGTCTTCAGCATGTCGCTGCATGTCATTTAGGGTATTCTGTGTAAGTGTGCATTATTGCGTCTGTCGGTTAATGCCTGTATTTGCAGGGTCTGTCTTCAAACGCCAACTGACTTGACACGGTTTGTTTTCTTCATCCCGGTTGTTATCACCCAGCCCTGAGTTATAAGTAACCATCTCTCTGTTCTTCTCGTATTTTATGTCTTCCTTTGGGGGAGGGGGAAGGGGAGTTGACCAATTGCTAGCAGCTGTTTCTCCTTTCACAATAGGGCCGCCTCTCAAGCCCAGTGTGTGTGAGTGTGACTGAGAGTTTTGTTGTTCAACCAGGCACAGTGCTGCTCGACTTCACCCCTCTTCGCTTGACAGGACTTTCCCTTCAGGTATTCCCCTTCTTTTACCATTCTTTTCTGTGTCTGTTCACATATTCTGCCAGTTCTCTTTGGATTAGGGCTGCTGCGAGTTGCAGGACTTTGAATGTTACATTTGGGGACAGTTACTTTGTCTGATGAAGCTGGTTTAATGTTACCCTTCTTTAGTCTACTTCTATGCACTCTCATAAATGAGATGGACTTCGGTTTATAGGTAACTTTTCAGACATTGCATGCGACATACTAAAAGTATTTCGCACAAAAGAATTCTTCTCATTGCACAAATGATAGAAAAAGAATAGCAAGAATTCGGAAGACAAAAAACTCATAACATAAGCCCTTGTGCCTCTGAATTTTAGCTTTGTTCGGCAGTATTTGTGACCAAGTAGTTGAGAATTAAATGTAATGATAGAAACGTTTATATGTGGCATATAAATCTTCAGGGTGTTTGAATAAATTATGAATGTTGAATAATATACCTAAGGCTATTTTGGAAAGACTGTAAACACACTTTCTTAAATAGCTGTTAATGTCATTATATATATATGATCTATGTGAAAAATGATCCTTTTGATATTTGACTGAATTCTGAAATAAGATTTGTGCCAGCTCAACGTTTTTGTTTTGGCACTATTTTTCTAGTCCTGATGCTCATTGTGTTGCACATTCATTTTAACTTTTTCAAAAATCTTGAAAGATTGCCTGTTAATATTATCACTTGACAGTATTAAGTTGAAGAGGCTACCATGAACATAAATTAAAAGGTGCTGTCTAGTCAGTTAGCCATGCTTGTTTTTTGTGATGCCTGAAGTTTGATCAAATCAAAAGTTAGGGATCATGTATTCATTGTGATTGTTTGATCAGAGACCAATCAGTGACCAGACATTAATCCTAGCTGGAGATTTGTTTCAGTGGTCGCAGGGTCTGAAGGGGTTAATGTGATTCTGCTCTGAGAAAAGTGGGCGTCAGACGTTTCAACATCTTTCCTTTTGTTAAATGCTAAACAGGCCTACTTCTTGATTTTTTTTAGCTGCATTAGGACTCCTATAAAGTACATTTTAGTACAAACATTTTTAAATCAAGATACATTCACTTGAGAAGCAAAGTCTTGTTTTCCTAATAAACCTAATAAAATTACAAAAACGAGACTTGATGTGCAATTTGCTTGTCATGTGTTAAGGCAAGTTTAGATAGCAGTGTTGGAAAACAAGACACACTTTTTGCAGTGAAATGGTCTGAGAAGTTACTTGATGCCAGACACGTCGGCAGGAGATGTGGTCATAGGGAAATATTTCCTCAGGGAGTAATGCAGGTTTCCTAGAAGAACCACTACTCGGGGGAGAGTTACTAACAAGCAGTTTTACTACAGTTTCTCAGGCTCTATACGACTCCACATTTTCCGTCTGCCTGGTAATTTCATGCTTGCCTTTCTCTCACTCCCCCTGGTTCTTCCTTTGTCAAATCCTGCAGTCTTTTTGACACTATTAATTAGCATCTGAAACGCTCTTTGAGCAAAGGTGCGCTTTGAAACCAGGATCACATTTTCCTGGTTTTCCAGGCCCTTTAATTAAAACAGGATTACTGTGTAGAATCTGCCATGTGGAGTTTCACTTTCTTGTTTTTTATTTTTTCCCCTCTTCTCACAGAAGTCCTGGTGGTGCCAAGAGACTCCCACGTATGAAAGCCTGAGCTCAAAACCAACTAATTAACTGGCAACGACCCTAACAACCCTTTCCCTTGAGGAGCACTTTTCAACCTCAGTTTCATTAAAACACTGCTTCAACCCTTCCTCAGGAGAACGCTCATGTGCTTACAAAGTGACCCAACGTTCTTGGGAACGCAGACTTGCAGCACAAGGAAAGTAGCACGATGACAGGCCGGCTGCCCTCGAGGCTTCTGCTGTGGTTCATTGGGTTGTTGGGCGCCGCGTTATTGGCGTTATTCGTGGTTTGCGTGACTACACAGATGCAGGTGCCATGGCAAGTGAGCCTCCAGAGCTTCTCAAGTAAACATATCAGGTAAAGTGAGAAATTTTATGTTGATGCGTAAAGACGATGTTATAGAGTTAAAAAAATGTATAGTGGAAAAAGCTTTGCCATGTTGTTTAAATTGTATTAGCACATTATTGACAGCCCTATTTTAATGCATGTTCATGAACAACAAAAGTTACAGAGGAAGTTGGGTTAAGGTTAAGCTGTTTTTCCATTTGTCAGTTAGTGAGTGAGTTATTTAGTTTGTTAGTTCACGTGTTGTCTCCTGAGATGCATTATCATAGTGCACGCTTCCTTTGATAATCATTTCAGCCTGTTTGGTGTTGCTGTGGAGATGAGTGTCACAAGCTAAGAGAGTGATTTTATGTTTTGTTGTCTCTTGGTAGCCAGAAGAAGGTTTTTAATTTCAATTAGTTTGCACAGCACTTTTCACAACAGCCTACCTATTGTTCCAAAACAACTTCACAAACAATAGAGGCTTATGAATGTCCCAAGTTTGGGAGCGGAAGGAATAAACTAATACAAGTAGTTTAAGTATTTAGACCGGAAACCATTTGGGATATCACCTTAACTTAGTTATCTGCTTTGTTAAGGGACAGAAATGAACAACAGGAGATCTACAGCTTTGGGTCTGCTACTTTAGTTCAGTCAGGCGTAGAGTTGCTTGGCTTTAACTCCGGTGAAGTGTATTCTCTAGAGAAGTGCACAATCATTGCTCTGAAAGTAGGGTCTGTTACGTGAAATGTAGCCCAGATGCTTTTAAAAGGGCAAAGTTCTAATTTTAAAACAAGCATCGTTGGAAATGGCACAAACTACCTGTTGTACCAGTAACTCTATAATTATGTTTAATGTTTGAGGGTAATGAATCGATAATGAGCTGTAATTCTCTCACACACACATACAAAAAATGTTCTCACCCTCAGGCCATCGAAGATGTGTTTTTGCATTACATGTCTTAATCCACTGCAGTTAATGGGTGCCGACAGAATGAAAGTCCCAACAGCTAATAACAGCACAATAATTCACCAGTCATCTACAACAGTCCATCATTTAGCATCTTTATAGTAAAGATCCTGCATGTTTGTATCGTAATCGTTAAGATGTTCAACAACAGAATTTCAAGCCATTGCTACTAAAATACAAGTCCTCTACAGTATCTGTCATATTGCTTTCTCCAGTGAGAAAATATATAAAAGTATATACAAAGATGAAGCATCGTTTATAAATGAAAACAGTCCAAACCGTTCTAAACAAATACTGTATGTCAGTAGATTTTGGTGCGAGAGGACAACAGGGGAAGAAGAAGTGTCATAAATTATAGACTCATATTTTAGGAAAACGGTTTTAAGCTAAAAACATCATGGATTTGTCTTCCAAATATGATTTTTTTTAATACATTTTTTTATTCATGTACAGTTTTTTTTTTGCTTGACGATTATTGATATATCAACCATTTAGACAGCATCTATTCACAGCAGAGGATTTATTGGTGAGCATGTGATGCATGCTAAATGTCTCTTGCATGCAAATTTGTTCAGATCGAGAAACAAATTCATCTACATGGCCCGAGATTGAGTAATTTGTTTTATTTTTGGGTGAACTATTTCTTGTATGCCAATAATCAGTTTCCTTGTTCTTAAATTTGATTTAAACCTCTGTTTTAGATTGATTTAAACCTATAGTTTTTATTTCCTTTTCTCTTATCAGTCATCTGCTTTTAATTTTCTTAAACAATGTGGCACTTACCCCAGTTACGAAGTCAGCAGATGGCTGTCATGTCTGTTTTTATTCAGATGTATTTGCTGATGTATCAGATATCATCCTGCTGTTTTCTATGGCAAACAGTGAAATATTGATGTACGATTCAGTGTGATCCCTGTTTCTAATGTCCCTCTGAATTAAGCTGGTGGTCTTTGGCTTCATTGTTGCAGTTAGGAATTAAAAATACATTGCTTATTTATTTCTTTTCTTGCCTGCAGGCTTTTTTCTGACAAGAATGACTCAAGTTCTATGGACTATCAGGCGTCTGCTGAGAATGACCTGGACACTGCTGAGCAGACTCAAGAGCAGAGTTCATTGCAGAAATCAGATGTTCAGGATTCATCAGAGTCAAAATCAGTCACAAACACTTCAAAACCAGTGGCAAAACCCACTGAGCTGGACTTTTTTGGTGATCGGTATGCCACAGATGACTTTCCTTCACAGACAGTGAGTGTTTTTTGGGCCTAGTATTGTGTTTTATCGTGTCTATTTTAGTATAGCGAGTGAGTGTAGTTTCCAGAAGCCACCTGCTTAAAGTCAGTTTCATTGAAGTGTTTGTACAAATGCCGTGGTCATTCAAATGTAATGGTTATTCAAATTCAGCAAAAAGCCAGCAAATGTCCTGAGATAAAGCAAAGCAGTATGTAGCTTCAACACAATTATAAGAAATGCTTCTTAAGCACCAAATCAGCATTTGAATGATTTCTGAATGACCGTGTGACACCGAAGACAGGAATAATGTCTGCTGGATATCTCAAGAATAAAATGCATTTTAAAGTGTGTTGCAACAGCAAACAGTTTTTTTTTTTAAATTGTAACAGTATTTTACAATGATACTGTTTTGAATTGCAATGGATGTAAAAAAAAAAAAAAACGAAACAGGTCCCATTACTTTAAATCCTAAATTTAAATCAGGCATTGTTTAAATGTGAAAACAACTCACATTTCTCAATATTTGTTTTTACTGCAGAACTGTCCCAGCAGTATTAGGAAGCGTGTGCCTCAGACTAATTTTACTAAGTGGTTTCTGCACAATATTCCAGTGCTCCAATGGGCCAAGCATTTTAGCCCCGAAGAGTACCAGCGGTTGAGTCATTACAATGGAGCTCACGGCTGGGGAAGCGTCACTGCCGAAGGTGTGTTGTTTTTGGCTATCTCAGAGTCATTGATCTTCTAAAACCTCAAATTTACCTGCTCAAAGTGTTTTTGTAAGTGACTAAGCCATTAGTGTGCCATTACTTACCTGATTCTGTGTATTGAATGCAGTTTCTTGTAGTGTTACTTGTATTATTTAATTCCTGTAGGGATTAAAGTAACGTGATACGTCTAACATGAATCTTGTTGTTCACAGTGTTAAACAGCTCACTGGCAATTTTAAATACATCTGCAAATCGGTTGATGTTTGATGACTGGGAGAGCAGAGCAAACAGATCCGAGTGTATTCGCTGTGCTGTGGTGGGAAACGGGGGAATACTGAATGGTTCAAGGAAAGGCAAGGAGATCGATGAACATGACTATGTCTTTAGGTGAGGAGGTATTGATATTTATTAGGTTGGTGCTCCTTAAAGTGAGTTAAGTCTCAGAAATAAAGTTTTAGCGTGTCTTATGCACATCTGATATTGTTGCCTGAATCTCTTTGACTGATTTGTAAGATTTCATGTAAATCAATGTTTCAGGTTAAGTTGTAATTATTTAGACTAAAACAAAAGAGAATGATGTTTATTGATTCTCTGGTCTTCCATCTGTAGGGTGAATGGTGCGGCTCTTGCAGGGTTTGAGAATGATGTGGGATCCCGGACTTCTTTCTACACATTCTCAACCAACACCATGAGAAACTCAATGCGTAGCTACGCTCGTGTAGGCTACAGAGGTCCACCTTTATCCAAGGTAGGCATTGTTACCACTAACTCCACTGTTATATTCAGCGTTATTAAGTCCTTTAACTATGATATATTCTGAATGGCAAGTTTTGAATGGACTATCCTCAAAAATCAGAGATTTTAAAATACAATTTTTCTCACTACAGCTAATGCATTTTATTGCTGGGTAGTCAAGGGATATCTTGCCTGGAAACATAACCCAAGGCATTGATAGTGCCTTTTGTTTAGGGAAGTGTGTTGATATTGAGTTGAGAACCGTTTGCTAACTTTATCTTCTGTTTATCTCCATCTGCATAGGAAACCAGATACATATTCCTGCCAGACCATGACAGAGATTATATTCTCATGAAGGCGGCTTCCACACACACAGCAATTGATAAAGGCCCTGAGCGCAGCAAAAAGTAAATATACTTTAACAACATTATGTAAACTGACACATCCATATTCCTTACGGACATCCTTAATCACTACATCAGATAAAGTAGATTTCCATGACATCTAACTCTCATATTTGATTTTTCTACATAAAAGACAATATTATAATTTATATAGCACATTATGAGGCTCAGTTTATTTATAATGCATATCTTTTTCAGTCCCCCTACATACTTTGGTGAAGATGTGACAGTAAAAAAATTCAAAATCTACCACCCAGACTTTATTCGCTACCTCAGAAACAGGTAAGCTTTGCAGACAAACAGTGATAATCCACACTCAGATAGTAATTATTACAAAATTAATCCTAGAAAGAAAAATCAACTGCACATAATCCTGCTTCTTAAAGGACTGCTTCCATAGTACACGCCTTTTCAAACCTTTGGAGTCACTTTGAAGTCTCTACATTTATTTAAGAAATACTGTAAAAATATACTATATATATGTATATATAACAATAATAAATAATTAAATAATAATAAAATAGTACAATTTAAAAGGTAGTTTATTCCTGTGATGACAAAGCTGAAAATTCAGTGTCACATGAACATTGTAATATGCAGATTTCTTATCTTTATCCATGTTGAAAACGGTCTTAATATTGTTGTGCAAACCATGATTTTCAGGAGTCTTTGATGAACAGAGAGTTAAAAGAAAAGTTCAAATTGTGTGCGAAGAAAGATAGCACATAGTAATATGAGACTGTCCATTATACACAACTATTTGACTACAGGCCATCCAGAAGGGTTTGGATGATTGAAATGATTTTTTTGTTTTGTTGGTCTCCATTTGTATGTATGTGTTGAAGTTTAACATTTTCGGTTCTCCTACAGGTTCTTGCATTCAAAGCTTCTGAAAACAGGTGCAAGAAGTATTTACAGGCCGTCGACAGGAGCTGTGATGCTTCTAGCTGCTGTTCATACATGTGACCAGGTTTGTTTGTTTGTTTTTAATCAATGGGTTATTTCACCCAAAAATGAGAATACAGTCATTAATTACTCACCTTCCTGTCGTTTCACACCCATAGGACCTTCGTTCATCTTCGGAACACAAAATAAGATATTTTTTAATGAGATTAGAGAGCAATCTGACCCTCCATAGACAGCAATATAACTGAAATTATACGAGAGACAAAACACCTGTAAAACCTGTCCATGTGACATCAGTGGCTCAACTTCAGTTTTGCGATGCTAGGAGAATACTTTTCCCCACCATTCTTCTCCCCTGACTTACGTTTTAAAAAGGAGGAAGCAACGTAAAAGTACGCTTTCCTCTAGGCGCAAAACAGCCGATTACATGAGCATGCTTTCACCCGGATGTAAACAAGGCTGATTACGTTAAATACATTAAAGCATGCGTTCTCATAGCACGGCAAAACTGAAGTTGAGCCACTGATGTCACTGCTTTACCGGTGTTTTTAGTACGTTTCTGGATCTGTGGATCATTTCAGTTGTATTGCTGTCTACAGAGGGTCAAATAGCTCTCTGATATCATAAGGAATATCTTAATTTGTGTCCTGAAGGTGAATGAGGTCTTTTATGTTTGGAGTGACATGAAGGTGAGTAATTAATGTCAGATTTGAATGAAATCAAACTGGTTCCTCCAGTTCCTTAATGCTTTAAAATGAGTAGCAACACCTATATTCTTTTCAGTCCAATTTTAGAAGTGTCACAATTGATAACATAATGACAGTGCTTTACAGATCATTGTACCTCAGGTTTTTTTTTTTTTTTTTTAATGCAAACATGCACAATAACTTCACAAATTTGTCAAAGGTTTAAACACTTCTTAATGACACTTATTTAACATATGCTAGATGTGTAGTCTCAACAGACAGGACAGGTGACAGTCGGGTTGTGACATATTGAACACTCACAGTATTTATTGCTGCTATAAAACCATCCCAAGTTCATTGAAAACATTTGTCCTATACATAATATTCACTTCTGTTTTTGTTCCTTCTCAGACTAATTACGATTATGGGGCAGATTATCTATTAATAAAGTCTTATTTACATGCGTTTCCTTGCATAATAATATGTTAAGCCCTCAGAAACGTTTTACCATAGTGCATGATTTGTTTAGGATACATTTTGACATATGCAAAACATAACCAGCTCCACATAACCGGTTGTTCTCTGTAGTAAACTTGCTCTGTAACTCGCCCGGTACAGAGATGCAGCACGATCGTGCACAAGTCTGCTGAAACACGAGTTATGAGTTATAAGCTCAAAGACTTGTAGAAGCTAGCTAAAATGCCATGGCTCCTTCAGCAACAGACAAAAACAATGGCAATACTATAAATTAGGCTTTAGTGTACATTCAAAGCCTATTATTGTTTTTGAAATGATGGCATTTTAACCTTTTTTGTCTGCCAAAGAAAAGTATAATATGATGATGCTTGTTTTTTATTAACAGGTTGATGCTTATGGCTTCATGACACCTGACTACACTTTGTATTCGGACCACTACTACGACAAACAGCGACATCCAGTGCGTTTCTATGCCAATCATGACATGCGAATGGAAATGCGCTTGTGGCAAGATCTGAATAATGCTGGACTGATCAATCTGTTCATGCGGCAATCAGCACAAAAGGATGAAAGTCATACATTGTAGAGGTGTTTGGCCTTGTCAGAACTGAAAAACCTCTGGTAGGCGTGTGCAAGACAAACCTGTTATTCTCCCCTCGGTATTAGATATATTTATCTTTTGAAGGAAAAGTTCATAATTGTTGTTCAACAAAAAAACTATGTGCTGAGGCAATGTAGTACATACTTTGGATTAATTGTCTTTTGCGTCAGTTCGTGGAAGACAAATGGCAGACTAATGTGTTATAGGGAGAGGCCTTGTAAACATAGATTGTGTTCAGGTATAACTGAATAACTCTTGCATTCTCGGCTGCTATTTGTTCACACATATTGAGTCATTTCACATCAAGGCCGAGCAAGATGATTCACTGTCTTGCTTTGGGCCACGTACCAAGATTCTGTAATATGTGCCTTAAGGGTTCTCAAACAACGTCATGAAGTGTGAGAAACAGTGAAAAGATTCAGAGAATCACATTACGTAAAAAACAATCAACCAAAGAGAATAATTTAAATCATTTCATTTTAAATTGTTAGTCCTCTATTTTTAACACGGTGTGTGAGAATAATTGTTTCTTGATGGTCTGTTCACCTGTTGCCGTGTTGCATCATGTGGAAATCAAGAAGGGTTTTCTGTTTTTAAGAGACTTTATATGCCTTAGGCTGGTTATGTTTAAAGCTTAACTTTACTTGGAAGATTTAAAGTGCAATATCTTGTGGTTCAGAAGCGGTTTGAATCAAAATGTGAATTTCTTTTGTGATTTATTTGATCCTGCTTTGGTCTGTTTGGTGTCATCTCTTGATTGTATTTAACAAATTGTTTACCAAATAATTTAACTGTTCCTCGTTCAGGAGTTCAAAAATCATTCCACTTTTATAAAACAGTTTTATAAAACAGATGCTAGTAACAAGAAAAATGTTTCTACAGCAAAGGTGTATTTTAAACTCATAATAAATGCTTTAAAATTGTGTCGTTGATCTATAAATTACTTGGCTCATTTTGTTTCAGAATGTGGATTTCGCCTTATACTGTGGAAATTAATTATATATAGTTTATGGATGAAAAAGAACTTGAGCTCAAAGTAACCTTGAAAGTGTTTAGCATAAAATCGAAGAGATATTTACATAGTCGAACTCCAAGTATGCTGGTATTGTTTTACTTTTCATTGACTCTATTATATAGTTTGTTTCTGTGTACCTAAGGGGTGAACTGACACAATGTCAATTTGCTTTATGGAGCTAAATATTTGAAGCTAAATATTGAGTTTATAGCACTGAACTTTCAGTTAATGGGCATAAATACAGTACAATATCACTTATGTAAATAATATGTAATTGCTTCTCAGATAAATACAGAGTGCAATGTATAATAATATCCCTAAACCCCATGTCAGGACCATAAATCAATACTTCTAGATCTAGATTTGAATACACTCAAGGAAAACACAAATAGGCTATGCATATGCTGTAATTAATAAATAGATAGAAAGAAAATCTCCAAAAGGGTACAGTGGACAGTACAGTACAGTGATGCCATAGGTTCAGAACTAAAATGGTTCTGTCGGTGAACAGTTCTTAACAGAACCATTATTTATTGGTGTGAAGAACATTTTAACCTGTTTTCACTATAAAGAAACGTTGTGCAAAGTATTGGTGTTAAAGGTTCTTAATGGAACCATAAATGAACATCACGGTTCTGGCTAAGTACATACTGTAGGCCTATAGTGTGTAAACATGTAATACATTTAAATTCACACGTTCCAGAGTATTGGTGAACCATGTGTTTTAAATATCCATGAAAGAGAGAAATATATGTTTTTTATCGATGAGACAAACAAATTCTAAAGACTATTGCAAATGTTGCTCAAAAACTAGAACTCTGATCACGTTGCAACTTATGATTTGCAATTCCCGCCCTTTTCTGCCATCTAGTGTTGAATGTTTGCAATTGCAGTCATATTCGTCATACCAATAATGTGTGCACGCCTCAGTTTAGTGCGCTGTATGTGTCATCAATGCTTAAATTGCAAGACCCGAACACTGAGGCACTGAATGTGGTTTGTTTATTTCTGAGTTCGAGACGTCCATCTCTATTAGTGTCTGCTAATTAAGTAGCCTTTATTTTATCATTTCTATACTGCAGTAAATGTGTCTCGAATCAACACAGTCTCGTATATTTATATACATCTGACAATTGTTTATAATAGCGAGTAGATCACAGAATATTAAGCAATAAAAAGAAGGATAAAATCTCCTGATTACATGTTGAGTTTAGTGATTGAATATATAGGCTAAGATTTATGGGACTGTCACGTGATAAACGAAGAAACCCAAAGACTCGTCTGATAATAGCTGGAGAGCTACCAATTAATGAATCTTTTCTGTTCCTCAGACCATCATAGTTTTTATTGTTTGTTGTGTGATCAATAGTACATACGTTAGGAAAGTTATATGTAACATGTTAATTATGTTTTGCTAAAATTAACGAAATGATTTTAAAAAGATTCGTTCATGTTGTTGAATGAGGCTCAAAAGTCGGTAAAATGATCCGAACTTCTCATCACTATTTAAATGTGAATCATAATACCCTGTCCCAGACATAATTGTTGTTTAAAGGGGTCATACAAACCCAGTTTTCCACAAGCTAATATGATTATTTATGGTCTTATTGGAAAGTTTGTAATATAGTTTGTTTTAAAATTTCTCAAAGCTAGTTTTAAAAACGCTAATTTTACCCTGCCAAAAACAGCTCTTTTGAAATCACTCTGTTCTGTGTACTTCCCCTTTAAATCTTCACGAGCTCCGCTGATTCCGCCCCTTTTTTCCAGACCTCTCAGAGGATCTTTTTTTAGCCATATTCAGTGAAACTTGCTACTTAGCACATTATTAGCAAAGGCGATTTGCAAAGATTCATTAATTGACATTATACTCACTGCTTCTGTAGGTGAGGCTGGATCATGAATGATTCTCGTGAACATAAAAGCATTCCGGTTGATC
Organism: Enteromius trimaculatus; assembly: GCA_032361065.1. Lineage (NCBI taxonomy): Eukaryota > Metazoa > Chordata > Actinopteri > Cypriniformes > Cyprinidae > Enteromius > Enteromius trimaculatus. Next base: position 14,071,891 of record JAUMHP010000062.1, on the reverse strand, counting down.
AAGGGGGCATTCCCTTTAGAACCAAAGTAACTTAATCTTCTGCCTTCAGTCACTCAGATGTTGGGAGTAATTCACTACTGCTATGTCTATTAATACATTCAACAACAAAACACCTCAATCTCTTAGGAGTCTCACTTGTCTCTGCTTCTGGTTCAGTCTGTGTGACAGGCTTCTTTCAATCATACATTGTAGGTGTGGCCTCTGTCGATGTGACGTCACACCGACATGCATTTGAGAATGGCTTGATTTCAGAAGGGGCAACTTATTTTTATTAAATAAAAAAAAAAACTACCTGTGGATCTTTATCATTGTAGGGTGGTTGTGTACACACACTCCCGACACATATTTCAGTCCAAACAGCTTGAAAAAGTGCATGTACCACCGCATGACCCCTTTAAAGCAAATCTCTAGCAAACAGTCATTTGATTGTGAAATCTTCAGAAGTGACAGAGATGAAGGTGATCAGTCTTAGCTCAGATATAATGTCTGACTTGAAGAGGCCATTGACAAAAGATATTCAGGGAGCGCTAGTTTAGAAAATCAAGGTGTCATGAGGGCTTTTCCTACATAGAGTATGGAAAACAGTCCAAAAGGTGAGCTGGTTATTGTAGCTGCATTTATTACAGAGAAAAAGTTATCTGCTGTTCTTGGTCTCATTTTACTCTCATGGTCTCAGCATTTCAGGACTATGAACATTTCTGTAATAAAGGCATCAAATAAACATTTGTTCTTCAGAAATGAAATGTATATCCATGTGGGTTACTAATAATTGTCTTTATTTTAGAAAAACCTGCAAAAGGGAGGAAGAAGAAAGCAGTCCGTTCTGTCTCCAGGAGCTTTTGGAAAGCTACTAAGCGCACTTTCCATCGCTGTGATCCATACAGAGTGGTGTTTCAAACACCACAGCCGGACCAAAATGATTCAGACCCCAGTTCCATCAGAAACACACCAACGGCTGACAAAGATCTGGTCGTCCCTGAGCTGGTGTGTCTGCCAGTCCAGGTCTATGAAGATGTGTGTGTGCTAGGTCCCTCCAGGACTGAGTGTACACTGGACACAGATCTAACCGATCCTGACTCGTCACCTGTGGCACATCTGGGTGATGGTGAGTCATCATTAATGTAGATTTATCTTATTTCTTCCATCTTTTCTTGTTGCTACTAAGTAAACACACACTACTCATGCATCTTTACTAATCAGTGATGTTTCATTTGTGGCAATTTGACACATTTCTAATATGTTTCTTTTTTTTCTTTTATTAAGAAATTCCAAAACGAGGAAACAAGAGGAGCAGAAGCCATGCGTTCTTCAAGAGAGCATGGAAGACCGTAAAGATGCCATTCCTCAGCAGCAGAAAGTCAAGAGAAGAGTCTCTTGCTCCAGCAGCTGACCCAAAAATCAGTAAATCTGTAATTCTATTCTAATACCACCTACTTTAACACTAGTGCTGGGCGGTACACCGGTTAGGACCGGACACATGTGCTTATTTTTCTTATGATATAAATTTCAAAATACCACAATACATCACTGAAACAATGCTTAGAATGAGAAAAAGAAAGAGTCTCTTTTTACTGCTGCACTTTGGTTAGGGTTCGGGCTGTATGTGTTAATAAGCATAAAAGTCCTCTGAAGCTGTAGAAGAGGAACTTAGCCACAAATACCCACCACCATCAGCTCCCTCGTCTAACAAACATGAGCACCACTTCTGCATTAGATTGAGCAACTTTCAGACCCTTTTAACAGCTTTTTTCAGAGAATATACATACTGACACGCCTAACCTCTGTTTTGAGTAAAGCTTGCTATGGTTGGGTTGGAAGATGTCTCAATACTGCCCCTCAAGAATACAAATGAATTCAATTGGTCACACCGCAGTAAATTAAACAAACAAGAGACCTGAAGCCTTTCAGTCTAAGTCACAATGTCGTTTGGTCCATTGGCAAAGGACGTTTAGTGAGGCATGACACGTTTTCATTTTGTGACTGAGGTCTGAGGATGTCCTAAAATGTACACCATACACCGCCAAAATTTTGTAAAATATTGTGATATACTAAGTTTTTTGGTCATGACGCCCCGCGCTAATGAACAAAATTTTTAAACCTAAAATGTGCATGGTTTGCTTGTTTATTAACAAATATTAAAGTAAAATACGTATTTGTCACATTTAGACTGTTTTAGATACAGAAAGCAGTGCTATAATATCAGACATGTCATTTAATACAAGAAAACTAAGCCTATTCTGCAATCTTGTATGCTTTTCAGAACCTTTGGACGATTTATACAACCTGCGAGATTGGTTAGGAAAAGGAGGCACCAGCGTGGCATTCAAGGCAATCAGAAAATCAGACGGTCAACAGGTAACATGCTTTTACTGAATGTTTTGCTCCTTGTGCAGAGATCTATGTTCACTTCATCTAAACGTGTGTTTAATATAAATGACAGATTAGGGAATGGAAGAAAATGTCATAATATGCATTTTTTTCTTCTCTCTTCGCAGGTTGCGATCAAAAAAATGTGGTAATGGTTCATCCATTGGGATTAAAGAATGCATGTTTAGCTGTTTAAAGGAGCATACTCATGTAACGCTGCTCTGTGAAACCTAAATCTACAAATGGCTAATGTTCGTCGTCTTGTATTTTTCTCCAGCCTGGTTGTTGCAGACCTCTTCCTACAGAAGTGGGGCTGTATCTCACACTGAGACGTTTTCCAGTGTGTCCCTACATCATCCAGATGTACAGTATGAGTGGTCTGATCGTTACAACTTTTGCATTAGCCTGGAGTTTCCCCAGCCGTGTGTGACCTTGCGAGAGTTCATCAGAGATTCATCAGAAAGACCTCATGCGTCAGTTAGTCCTGGCGGTGCAGCACTGCATGAAGTGTGGTGTGTTTCACAATGGCCTCCACGATGAAAACATCCTGGTGAACACCGACACTCTGGAGCTGAAGCTGACTGACATCAGCTCCGGTTACCTGCTTGACAACGCTGTCTATGAAAATGAGGAATATGAAGGTAAGCTGATTTTGTTCTATGGGTTCGATGCACAAGGTAGTGCCGGTGAGCTTCATGTGTACATACTTACTTCCGGTTCTCATTTACAAAGTAAAGTGAAAGTTACATACAAAACCTGGCTAGACAGATGGTTTTCAAATTAAATAGTACGTAGTGGTAAACTTTTTTTTTTTTTTTTTGAGAAATAAACAGCATGAGTTCAACTTCAACATCAGAAGTGATGTTGTTAAATCTTTGGCCTGACCAAGAATATTTTTCCCCCATTACAGTAATGTTATTTCTTGTTTTTGTTTATTTGTTGTAATACACAAATATGAAATGTAAAGTAACTGACAAGAGTAACAAGATTTCACTTTACATGTACAGTAATACAATTATAGTTAAGTACAAATATCAACACTGTATAAATATAAATGTTCATAGACTTATTTTTCTACATACTATTGACTTTTCTCAACAAATATGAGATTTTTGTTTAAACCCTTATTTTTCATGGTTGACTGTCATGGTGAAAAGAAAAACTAAACATTTTGACCAGTGTGGCTGACACAATGACAAAACTGCTTTATATTTTGGTGGCCTTGACCAAATTATTGACGCAATAATTAGGTTTTGAAGCATTAATTAAATGTTTTGGGTGGGTAACTACATTTTGCAGACCTGCAATAAAGTTTTGAAGTTCCTGCAAACAGTTGTGACATTCTCAGAAAATTGAGAAAAACTGCAATATCTGCAATGACTGCATTGTCTTTCTTACAGGATGACTGTTGTTCCAGCCACCAGAGGTCTACACAGCACCTAGATCTGATCTGCAAGTGTCTGAAACGCAAGTCCTTTTTTACATTCTCATGTACATCAAGACAATTGGGAGGGCTTTTACCCAAAACCTGTTTGCTCACAACACTTTTTTTACAGTTTTTCTCAGTCGCTTTGGTGCGTTTCTCAGATCAGAATTAAAATTGTAATAACTATTAGTTCAACCTCCACAACATTTAGTCATTTGTGCACATCATAGTAGCAATTTCTCCTTTCTCTGAACAA
>JAUMHP010000062.1:14051407-14067742 GCA_032361065.1 Enteromius trimaculatus | reverse complement strand
CTAATTGTTTTGAGAAATGCATTAACTTTTGTGCAAATGTAAGTACTGTTGTGAGAAATGCACCAAAGCGACTGAGACAGACTGTAATGTCTCATTGCAATGTGAGTTTGCGTATGTCAATACCCACAATTCCCCACTGAGGAATGATTTCAGACAAGAGTGCCTTTGCAACAGCACCAGAATTTTGCCTGGATTTAAGAAAAGCCTTCACCCATTTTGAGAACATGTCAATCATGACAAGACATTTTTTTCCCCCTTCACACTGTGTCAGTTCAATGAAATCAAACATTATGTAATCAAATAGCAGATTTGGAGGTGGGTGTGCACTACTCCATAATAGCCTCCGTGTTTTCACCTGACAGGGGCGCCTGGGGCATAGAGCATGGACAAAAAATACATACGAGAAACATGTTGTTAAGCCAAAAATGAGGACTGGATGCACAAACAGACTGACGGTGTAAATGTGTGCTATGAATGCCTACAAAATGACTTGTGGGTGAGGTGTGAAGTTTTTTTTTTTTTTAATAGATTCCTCCTGCACCTCTGAAATTAAACTCTGTCGTGAACCTTAGAAACTTCCTGTAGCTTTCTGGTGAGAAAGGAAAGGTCCCCATTTCATAGCTTGAAGGCACTTTATGCCTGTGAAAAGCATTCCATAGCTACATCTTACTTTGAGATTGCGGTTACATGGACGTGCAATGAGTCAAACAAAAATACCTGTAAGAACTAAAAATGAATTTTGATTCAGAAACTGAAAGTGCATTTAAGAGTACAATTTTAAACATGCATATAAAAAATGTCCACTGCATATTATCAGGTTATTTAAAGACACTGTCTGGTACAATTAAAATGCAGCAAATTCTTACCATCTTGCATCATCTGGAATTTGATCAATGTCTTTCTCACTCAGATTCACCATCATGCCTAGAGCAACACTTCATCTGCAGTCTGAAGCCATCAGCTGTTATGTCATCTAAAGGTATTTGGAAGTTTCAGTAGGTTGGTATGAAAATAGACATAGAGCAACATTTAAGCTCTAGTAACCCACTCTATATGCTTGCATAAGCATAAAGTCTTTAATAATAATGACTGATGCAGAGATCTTATCATGTATAAATGAGTGTTTGCAGGATGGGTGCAGGATGTTTTAATAATTGTAATGATCATTAACTCTCACCATTTGAATAATGAGGGAAATTAAGTCTTGAGTCTGTGGGTATTTTGAGAGACTTGCTTCCCCAAAGACACGACTTGCATAATGATTTATCTGAATGAAGCAAAAGTGTGACCTTAAAAGATCCAGTTGGAGACCTGACAGAAACAGCATTGTCGTTCTTGTTTTCCAATTACAGACTGTTCTTTGATAATCTGCCATCATTTACAGTATGTCCTGTCGGTTTCTTAAAGGAATAGTTCAGCCAAAAATGAACATTTACTGACAGTTTACTCAGTAGGTTTGGCTAGCTGAGATGTTTGTTTCTTCATCATAACAGATTTGGAGAAAACTTGCTTACAAGTAGATTTAATAGTGATGGGGTGCCGGCACATAGAGAGGTCAACTCTCCATAATGTCTTGTGAAGCGAAAAGCAGTATTTTTGTAATAATATATACAAATATTATGTTTAACTTTAAACTGCTGCTTCCAGTCATCAGTGATTCAGCTGTAAAATTATAAAATGATGAGAATACATTTTGTACGGAAATAAAACCAGAACTCCTAATTTTTGTCCAAAATATTTTTGATTGTCTTCCAACGACAAACCAAGCTTTTACGGGTTTGGAACGACATGAGTGAGTAATGACAAAATATTCATTTTGGGGTGGAGTATCCCTTTAATCAGCCCTCTAAACATAATATTGCTTTCTCCAATAAAAGGTTATCTAGTATCAAAGTAATCAATAGAGAAATATGCACAGATCTAATACTGTTTTCAGAAGCCTTGTTGTTTCTTACAAACACAAAGCTTTTCACTTTATAAGAAGCTGTTTGGATTCTCATTCAGTGGCGAGCAAGTGATGTAAAGGTAAATTTCTCCAAATCTATCCTGGTGAAAAAACAAACTCATTTACATCTTGGATGGCCTGATGGCGAGAACATTTTTGGGGTGAACTATTCCTTTAACTGTACGCCACCAACTCTTCTCTATTTTTGGTTTGAGATGAATACAACAGCAGCTGTTATTTTTATTGGAAATGTGCCTAAAATAAGCAATAAATAATTTTGCTGGCTATTTATAGTCAGTTAGAAAGAACGAGGAGTCTCATTCTCTGTCATATTTGTGTTGTTATGCAATGTGAGTTATATAATAGAGCCATAAGTAGTAACATGCATATCTTAGCCTTCAGTTGATTCATATGTCTTAAGCGTATTCTTTCTGTTCTATTAGTTTTTTTTAATTTTCCCTCTCACATTTAGAAGTTGAATTCCCCCATCTCTTAGTAGTATTGACATGGCGGAACAAGAAAGTCTGTGCAAATACAAATGGAGCTGATTTAGTGGCTAGTTTTGCTCTCTCCATTTCGCCCTCGGCTCTAGACTTCAAAAGTGACAGCTCTGATAGCTGTTCACACACACACATACACCTTGATGTGCGTTAGGTTGTGCTCCCGTGTATAATCTCTTTACTGTGTGTCCAGCTTTTGGTTGGCTGCTGCAGTCGGTTAAGGAAGAGGCATGTAATCGAGTTAGATGGCTGTTTGCCACACAGCCAAGTGGATCAGAACAGAAGAGGGAAGATGACAAATGGGGGGAAAGGCTAAAGAATACTCGGGGGGCTTTCTGGTTTAAATTAAGCATCCTAAGACACAGCAATTTATTATGTAAGCTGTTATGACTCAAAGATGCATCATGAAAGAAATTAAATTTCTCCTTTTAGAAATATATGTATGCCTCATAATGAACAACCCTGCATTTGTCATAGCTGTCACAATATGCAATGTAATCACAAGTTATGGTGTACCATCAATACCATCAATTGCATGTGTGTGTGTTTTAGTGCATATACCGATTGGCCTCTTCAAGTTGTTCTCTCTCTATAATCTCCAGCTCCAGCTCCAACAGAGCACAATTTCAAAAGCTTTGTGGTCATGAGAGACTTTTTTGTTAAAATTTTTACCACGCCTTTGCTTCTGTGTATAGAAAATATCATGCAGTGTTGCAATTTCACATTGTGTCTGTAATTAGCCATTCTTGTCCGTCTTTGCTTTAAAATGTCAGATAATGCAGTGTGATGAGCAAACCGAAGTGACATCACATGACGATGTGGGGTCCTACTTGCAAATGTTCTAAACTATGGTAATTGGGTAAGGTTGGCACAGAGATGCCCTGGCTCCACTGCTGATAGGCGAGGCCCATCCCTGCTGACGCTGTTGACCAATATGACAAAGTAAAGAAGGAAATTCTGGCCAGGCTTGGTCTCTCTCCCATTTGCGCCGCACAGTATTTCTTTGACTTGGAATACAAACCCTGTCTGCCAGCCTGTGCCCAGGCCGCTGAACTGAATTGACTGCCACAGCACTGGCTCTTAGAAAGAAGACCCACGGCTGAACAGGTAGGTGACCGCCTGCTTGCTTCGGCCACACAGCCTGCCAGCCCTAGAGCGAGCCACCAAAGACTCGAGCTCGAGGACCCCTTCAACGCCCAGCAGGAGAGATGGTGAGTCCCCCACCCAAAATACTAACCTGTTTTATGATGTGTACCAGCAGGTGATGGGAGGGGGCTCATTCGCAAGGGGAAAATGCGAGGACGACAGGCTGAAGCATTGCTGGACTCAAGTCTGGGTAATTAAGGGCAAAGACGCTCAGCCTGGTCCATCCTATTTTTTTTAGTATTACCTGTGGCCCGCTTCCATGGGCCAGGCATTTGGGAGAGAAGAACACCATCCGGTGTGTCCAGGATCGTTTCCACTGGCTCAGACTGGAAACAGAGGTCAAGAACTTTTGCCAAGCCTGCCCCATGTGCCAAGTTACGTCGCCCAGGACACCTCCCCCCGTCCTCTAATACCGCTTCCCATCATCAAGGTGCCCTTTGAGTGCATCGGGAAGGACCTAGTGGGGCTGCTGCCAAAGTCTGCCCGGGGACACAAACACGTTCTGGTCATTGTCAACTATGCCACCCAGTATCCCAGTTCCCCTTCTCAAAGCCACCGCGAAAGCTATCGCTCAGGAGCTGTTTCTGCTGTCCAACCGAGTCTGCATACAAAAGGAGATTCTGACCGATCAGGGTACCCCTTTTTTATGTCCCCGCTAATGGCTAACCTCTACAGGCTGCTGAAGGTGAAGCAGTTGAGGACCACAGTCTACTATTCTCAGACCTTGAAGCAAATGCTCCGGCGGGTGGCAGCAGAAGACAAGAGGGACTGGGATTTAATGATCCCCTACGTCCTCCTTGGGATCCGAGAGGTTCCCCAGGAGTGTGATAAGTGTCCCGAAGTCTCATCAGCGTTGCCCTGTGTCTTTTTTCACTGAGTTTCAGTTAATTTTTGTGAAGTGCTCCTGTTCAAGATATTGTCAGTGCACTCAAATAAATGTAGACCCTTTATGGTTCTGAATGATGTAATACTCTGAATAATATGACGGCGTTGGCCATTTAGTTTCCACTGGAGGTGCTTTAACGTTTAAACATGGTTATATGCTTGAAATGTTTTAATTGCATTTTAGGCAAGTTGTGATGATTTGAAAGTTAAATTGATCAAATATAGTTTATGATCAGCACTGGCTGCCGCTGGCCACTTTGTCAATTAACTTAATAAAAAAAACTAAACGAAATATAATAATTTTGGCATTACACACAAAACTGAACTGTTTTAGATGAAACAGTATAAGCTGTTTTGGTAGAAGGAAAAAAGAGACGTGCTCGGGCCACTGGCCAGGGCGAGCCAGGCAGAGCTAATAGCCTCAGACCTGGAACACAGAGGACGAAATCATGCCACTCTTTCCACTGTTGGGCCAGTAGCCTCGCGACACTCCTGTAAAACCTGCCCTAAATATACGCCTTCACTTGACCACGTCACACATACAAGGTTACCCCAGCGAGAGCGAGATAAATTGCGCTACACATACTGTATATATTAGAAGCTGTCCTTTATTATTCATTTACAATCCTATACACCACAAATGGATAATAACTGACCACAAACAGAAAATAGAGCTGACTTGTGGCATTTTTATACGATAATATCTTGTGTCTTGCTGTTTTTTGAACAATAAAATTTCGGCTAAAAGTGCGTTGTAATGCAAGCATTACTGAACATGTACCGAGTAAAATATTACTGAAACCTGATTTGTAATGCCTTGCACTACTGCGTTACAGCAAAATGTAATATATTACTGTGTTCATGATTCAGTGTAGTCTAATGCTTTGGTATGTTTCATGGGATACCTGATAAATCTCTGTGGATGAACTATATGCGCACACTCTTGGTCTCTCCCGCTTATACACGGTTAATATCTCAGTCAATGTGACTAGCCAGTAGCTAATGTAATTTTGGAGGGAAGTCTCCTGTCTGAGCACCCTTTAAGAGGTTGTGTTTCAGCTACAATGCTCTCATAGCCAAAGTGATTATTTAGATAACAAGTAAATGCACATAATATGCTTTTGTGCACCAACAGTTGTATCAGTTTGCCATGAGCTTAAAGAACCTTAATCAAAAAAGTGCATGATAAAGAAAGATGTCGTTTCTCAAAAGAAGGAGTCGACTTTAAGCTACGTCTACACTAATACGGATAAATTTGAAAACAGTGTTTTCGTCTAAAACGCTTCCCGTCCACACTGTTTTCAATCGTTTCTGAAGAGTTGATCATCCACACTGAAACGACTGAAAACGCTTATGTTCCTGTCCTGCGCATGCATGAAACTTAAGACAATTTGATCTGCGTCATTTCCACCTGCCATGTATTTAGTCTCCGGCTCTTTGAAACGTTGCGGCAAAATGTTGAGGAAAAGCTGTTTTTATTAATTGCTCACATGACTACATTGTTTTCGAAAGCGTCCGTTTTCACAGTCCACACTGTGACGCGAAAGCAGCGTTTTCAAATTTATCCACTTTGGTGAACGTTTTCGAAAAGCTCTGTTTTCCTTGACCAAAAATGCTGTCTCAGTGTGGATGGAATGCCAAAACAGGAGAGAAAAATATTAGTGTGCATAAATGAAAACGTATTATTGTGGACATGGTCCACAGGTTTTTTTTTTTTTCAAATCTGTGGCATTCATCATTGGTGCTGGCTTAAATCCAGCATGGGTCATGTCCTGCTCCCATTCCTCCTGTCTTTCTCTCTGGCTTTATTTTCATGTTTCTATTCTACTGTCTTCTACATAAAAAGGCACAAAGACTGAAAAGCATAGCAGCTCATGGTTTTCTGTTTTTCACCTGCAGGCATGTGAACAGAGGCAGATTTCAGCAGTGCGTGTGAGTATGAGAAAAATGGGAGAACGAAGAAAAAAAGGGAAAAAAAGAGAAAGGTGCTTTTAACATTCATCTCAGCACTGTATGAACACACTCACTATCTACAGCGTTTCCACGGCAACCCTGACAGATTGACATGTTGTCTCAGACAAACCGAACGCTCGACATCATGACTCCAGCCTCTGAACCAGCTTCCTGTTAGGACAACCAAACAAAGTGTAAGGGCATATGCGTTCATGTGTGTTCGGAATAGGACATAGTCTTTGAAGGATACTGTAAAAGACTTTAATGTTAGTATATCTTTTAACTTGGGTTACACAGTAATTTTGAAATTACTGAGAGATTAATCTAGTTTAAAATGACTCATTTGAATTCTGCCAAAGGCATTCAAAGTATGTGTGCTACCTAAATAAAGGCTAAAATTAAAGCCCTATTATATGTAGGATATCTGTGTTTCAGTACTGCCATCTTAAAAGTAGGAGTGTGAATCTTGGTTTCACAATTCAGTGCTATAAAATTATTAAATAACACAATGGCCCAGTTTCACAAACATGGCTTAGCTTAAGCCAGGACTAGGCCTTAGTTAAATTAAGATATTTATGCATCTTTTTACAAAATGTTAAGATATGTCAGAGGCAAGATATTTTCAGTTGAGGCAGTTCAAACATGCATTTTAGTATGTGACTAGCTTAAGCCTTTTCTGTGAAACCAGAAGAATATCACATTCTCTTTCAATATTACTACACATGGCTAATGTTTTCAACATTACTACACAAATTTATTTTGTGAAAAACGTAATTTTTAAAAAATCATTATAAACAAGCTACTCTTTTAAAACTATTACTTATTTTATAAAGTGCTCTTTGAGTATACGAAAATTTACAGAAATAGTTTTGAATTTTAAAAGTTTTATTTTTTCCCTGCATTATCACTGCTTCTAGTTGAGGCTGGATCATGAATGAATCTCGCGAACATAAACGGATTCAGGTTGATCAAGGGGGCGTTTCCTTTCAGAACCAAACATAACGTTAATCTTCTGCCTTCAGTCACTCAGATGTCAGTAGTAAATCACTAATGTTACTGCTCTGTTCATTAATACATTCTACAAAACACCTCAATCTCTTAGGAGTCTTGCTTGTCTCTGCGACTCGGTCTGATGACGGCTCACTAAGGGCGGGTCTGAGGTAAGACACCAGTTCAGTCTGTGTGGCCTCTGTCGGTGTGACGTCACACCGACATGCATTTGAGAATGGCTTGATTTCAGAAGGGGCAACCTATTTTTATTAAATAAAAAAAAAAACTACCTGTGGATCTTTATCATTGTAAGGTGGTTGTGTACACACACTCCCAACACATATTTCAGTTCAAACAGCTTGAAAAAGTGCATGTACCACCGTATAACCCCTTTAACAACTTGGCGCATACCTGTAGAGTTCAGTTAATGTGCAGATTGTCTGCGTTCATTGGCTTTTGTACGTCAGCTTCAAAGTGGTTCATCCAATCACAGAGTCGAAGATTGTGTCCAGTAATGAGCAATTATGCGAGTATCCAGGTGTTTTCCTACAACTCTCATCATTAAAAAGTTGTGACCCATCAAACAGCTCCGCGTATTGTAATTTACCATAAAAGAAGCGTTTTGTTTCTCTTTTTATTTCTTGGTTGTTAGCGTCAGTCGCTTGCGCTTGTGGCGCAATCTCCTCCCCTCTCAGCGGATTCAAGCAGAAGCAGTCTGCCTGAGATTCTGTGGAGGAATCTCGCTGAGCAAGATGGCGCTTTGTCGTTCAGCACTGAACAGCTCCCGTCGGGCTTTTTAACCAACACTTTCATTTGAGCTCCAAACAATCAATTCAAACGAAAGCCAGAATTCGCCTCGGGTTTTCTCCTTCAGTCGGAACGCAAGGAATGCTCCTCAGGACGCTCGCTTCATTTGGTGCAGAGAAGGAGCAGAACCCACCGCAGAGACCCTCTCTACGAGAATGACCAGAGAGGATTCAGATGAACACGGCAATGGCTTGCGGTGAGACCCATCCATAAGATAACGCACTGCATAAACTGGCTATTCACCTGTTTTGGCTCTTTAACATGGAGGAGCGAGAAAATGACTTGTTTGAACAGAAAATAAACTCTTTTATTTAACATCAGAGACATCGTTTGTGGACTTCACGTCATCTTCAGCATGTCAGGCACTGTAACACTGCTGGTCATGTCTGCGTCGTTTTTCAACCCTAGTTTTGCGCTGAGCTCTCATTTTGACTCAGGTAGGATTTTTTATATATACATGTATCTGTATTTAATGTTTTTAATGCACGAGGTGTGATGTCACATCATTTTAAGTAAATATCCGCTTAATTCTGTGGTGATGCGCAAAATGTTTCTCTCTCATCATCATGAAGAGCCGCTAGAATGTGATCTATTATAAGACATAAAACAGTTGTACTGGAAAATACTGGTAAACGGATCTTTTTATTGTTTTTATTGTTATTTAACAATCTGCATAAATATGTCGTATTATTTCGGTTCATAAACCTTAGGTGAAAGCGTACAAATTTACTAAATTTGCCTCTCCACAAGTCCGTTGACTCGCATGCCAAAGGTGAGAGGTGGAGGTGTAAGACTAAGTGATTGATGCACAGGTAGCCATTTCTGATTGGACAAGCAGGACACTTGTCAACCTCCAGGGAACTGTGTGTGTCTGTGTCTGTGTGTGTGTAGTGAGCAGCTAATTAAGAATATAATGACTAGTAAATGAGAACGAGCATAACCTTTAGTTTATGACAATTTAGGTCAATCATAGGAATTTATGGGTAGTTTAAGACATAGATAAAGTGTCATGTGTAAATTGCACACACAAAAAATGATTTTCATAAAGCATCTTTAATGGTAGCCTAAAAGTTCTGCCATTAATTACTCACCTTCATAAGATGGAAAGCTCCAGAAAGTAAAGCCATCAAACAGCTGGAGAAAAAGAAGAAAAAAAGGATGGCCTGAAAGCGTTCATGACATTTGTTTAGGGTAAATACTGTTAAGGTGGGACACTTTATGATCAGTTGTTGTTTTTAATTAAGAAGAAAAATTATAAATGACTCCAGAAAAATGTGGTGTGGGAACTATTTTCATGCAGTAATTGTAGTAAAATCTTAAAAACAAAGGGAAATGGCAAATAACACATTGAATTAAACATGAAATTTGAAGTAGAAAAACTGACAAAAGTAAAGCATACTTGAAAAATTTACCAAGTTTTGTTTTGTTTTACCAAACAAAAATACTTTTTACAATTTAATTCTGAAATTTAATGAAAGAATATGCAATACACATGCTTGATTATCCGTAATTTTCACACTTTACCAATTTTTTTATGAAAATGCATAATAAAATATCAGATGACACTAATTAAAGCTCCATTAAAGCCCCTCACATTGTTCTAAACCTGTTTTTTTTATTTATTTTATGAGTGAAGAATCGTCAGAATAGGAAATTGTCCATTTAACAACAATTTTTTCTCTGTCAGATTCCAGAAAGCGCATAAAAAACACTGGGGAATTGTTCATATGACTCTTGAGAGGCTTCTGGAGTAATACAATAGATTTCTGAAAATAATTTTTAAAAATCCAACCCTCCCTCGGTTGTCAGATCAGTTTATCTGTTTAGAAAAGGCATAGGATAAAGCTTGACATCAGTTCGTGGGACATTTGACGTCACTGACATTCAGCCTGATGTGACACTTCTAAGGCACCATATTTTTTCTTCACACAAAGCTGTACTTTTCTTTTCCGCTGGATAAAAATAACAGGATATGGGTTTGGAACAACGTGAAGTCAAGTAAGTAATGATGCAATTTTTGGGTGAGCTATCCCTTTAAAGCCTCCCTATGGTGTGAAAATGAGCCATCATGTGGGTTGTTGCCAGTGTTGAATGGTATTCCCTCCCTTCTAAATTAGGACTGTGTTTGTTGCCTCCTCACATGGTTCCTATGGTTACCAAAAGGGCCTGCAGACTTGGATTTCGAAATCTATGCAGTGATTCCATTTTATTATTACCTTTTAAGAGATATACTGTTATTAACTATATCAAAGCCTCTTTTCAGCATTCGTTCACCATGCTCCAAATTGACTTTCACAAATTGGAATTTCCGTGTTTTACAGTTTCAATTTGGAGTCACAGACCTCTACCCCTCCTCCGAATTTAATTATGTCCGTCAGCGGTGATGAAGAGGGGAACAAGGTCTATCTGTCAAAGTGATGAATGGAAGTAGGACTCATCCTGGAGAGTCAGGGAATGATTTAGGAGATAAAGGAAACAGAATCTACCCTTGTAGTCCTGCTGGGCTTGTTTCAGACCAGGATACTGAAGCCTGATTCAAATTGATTCATTTGCATTTTCTTGAATTTTTTAAAAGTGGTGCAGGTGTAGAAATAATTTTTACTATAAACCTGCTAGTAAATTTCACAAACCAATCAAGAAAAGGGATAGTTTGAGCCTGTCCGCCAACAAAAAAACACCCTATAGGTCATTTGTGCAAGTACCTTATTACGACCTATAATTATGTTTTAAAAGTATGCATCCTCTAGCGGGCATAAAAATAATGACAGTGTCATATTGTGTCTGTCGTCATGAAATGACGTATGACTGTCATTACCAATCAAAATGTGTCTTTTGTTTACATGCAGTGTGTGTAGACTCCTAAACCTACCCGTTACAAAAATGATGATTTACAGGGTTTTATGATCACGTCTCATCTTATAACGTATCTATTGTACAAACAATCTTTGCAGGCTTATTGGTTGAAGGACAGGTTGCAATTTTCAGAACAGAGATGTTTGAGGATATATGAGAGCTCCAGAAACATAGTAGGGACATTGTTAAAATATTCCAAAGAAATTGCTGAATGTTATTTTTGTTTTGTTTGTGCACAAAAAGTAGCTTCACTTGGACTATTTTAACAATGTCTTTTCTACATTTTTGGGCCTTTAACTTGTCAGTTCTGTTGCTGTCTATGCAGGGTCAGAGCTCTCATATTTCATCAAAAATATCTTTAATTAGTAAATATGTTACGTGTCTGGATCATCATGAGGGTGAGTAATTAATGACTGAGTTTTCATTTTTGGGTAAACTATCACATAAATGTGAAATTAATAAATATGAATGATTTTGAAGTTTGAAGTAATATTTGTTTATTTAAAACTAATAAAAAAATACTATTTTTTTTACAGAGTATCTTTTTTCTCTATTAGCATAATTGTGCATTTAAAATGCAGACCTTGTCAGACATCAGGTTGAAATTCAGGGACAGATTCTGGGAAATTTTCTTTTACCCCATCATTTGCATTTTAATTGCTTTTTAGTTTGTGTTTTGCTAGAAGGTGAATGACTCACGATGACTTGGTAAGTCAGCAGTTATGACTGTGAGTCATGGGGATGTAGCGCTGAGCATCATTACAGCTGGATCTTCTTAAAATAAATGACTGTTACAGATGGTTAAAAACAAAACTGTGATTTTTTTTTTTTTTCTGATAGGTTCAGAATAGCACGGCTCTAGTTAGACAACTGTTCCTAAGGTTATGCTGAAATTTACTTCTTAGTAATATAGAAACCGAAACGATAGAGAAGCTTGGTGATTGTAATGATGACATCATCTTTCTGGAAGCAGTGTTTGTTGGGTAATTGCTGGTGGTGTTGGCAGCCATCCCATGCCAGCCTCCAGAGCTCAAGTTTCTTGACCGCCAGACAATCAGACTGTTCTGTAGCACTGGGCTCTTCCTAAAATACCAATTGCTGTTTATTCCTCTCCTGTGAATTTCGCACAGGATCTGACAGAAGGATCGGTAAGAACATGTTATAATGGATTACAGTAGATGATACGCACCTTAGATGGAAAGACGAAATATGACATAATGAGATTTTGTAACCATTGGCATATTCTTTAAACTGTCCGAAAGAGTTTGTTTCTGTAAGATGTGTCTGGTTGAGTTTGAGAAGAGAGGATATTTTGTGCTCAGTTGTGTTTATGAAGGACATAGCGGTTACATGATGCACAAGTAATGGTGAAGGGCAGTGAAATGGCATCGTCTGTAATGTAAACAAGCTGGTGTGAGGTGAGTGCCATTTCATATGCAATTTTGATTTATTGATGATTGAGTAAACAATCTGAATACTGTTTTAAATGTTGGTGTTTTTTGATTGGAAGTAATATGTTTGATCAGCTAGGATACATTAAATTCTTAAAAAGTGACATTAATAATGTTAGGATTTCTATTTCAAATGAATGCAGTTCTTTTGGACTTTATGTTCATCAAAGAAAAATTAAAAATGCATCAGTTTCCACAAAAATACAGATTTTGATCTTTGTTAAAAATAAATGTTTCTTGATTTTCTTGTTTCTTCTGAAGCATTATGTGACACTGAAAACTGGAGTAATGGCTGCTTTGCATCAGCTTTGCCATCACAAATGCTTAAATAAAAAAAAACAGCTTAAATATAAAATATTTATATAGCTTAATATAGCTTTTTTGTAATTAAATGCAGCCATTTTGAGCACTGCTTTAAAAAATATTAATACATCTCAGTAACTTTTGGACAGTGTTTTATAATTAATTTAAGAGGCTTGAGGTCTGGACTTTGTGTACAGGAGGAGATGAGATGTATGCCTCAATTTTCCTTTTTTAAAAAATGTAGTCTGAGTTGTTGCATGGCTGTTTGCTTGATTTCATGTACCTATTCGTTATACATGTTGCTGAAAAAGCCAAAGACGTTAATTATAAGGGGGTGTCCACATGCTTCAGCGAGCTCTCTGTCATTTTCATGATACATTTGCTCCCATCAGTTCTATTCTAAGTAAAGCTCTCAACACCTACTCTTTGGCTTCAAGCACTGTCGTTTGTTCCTTCGGGTTCAGTTACAAACAAGCTGCCATGATTGGTGCTAATGGCCTGTGCCATTGCATTTGTGCATTTGTGTGTGTGTGTGTTTTTGTAGTAAGAGAATACAAGTATGTAGGAGTGCAGGAGATGGTGGAAGATAATCGATCCTGATGGAAAGAAGAAGTCTAGTGCAGTAAGAAAAGAGCAGTCCATCATCTCTCTCCTCTCCAAAAAATATGGCATCCGCTAATAGATGCCACTCCCAGTGATGGAGTCTGGGTGATATTATTTTCTTGCTCTTTGTATTGAACTCTTTATAGATTAAGGCTCATCATAATGGATATGATTGCAACCAATATTGCTTGTGTTGTCTTGGCTTTTATAAACCGTTGACAGTCTATGCCAGTCCAGTGCAAAACTGTTATAAATGCTAATTAAAAATAAGAGGCATGTTTGGTTTAAATTAATTGATATGCATTCTTAGATTTAAAGGAGAATGTTCTAATCTGCTTGCATGGTGTGTGTGTGTGTGTGTGTGTTTACAGTAAATTTGAATGCTTTTCCTGCACTCAAACTATATAATCAAAGCTTTGAGAAATCAAGGCCAAGTGCAAGACAGCAAGACTATTTCAGGGACTTGCAGTAATGCCCAAAGTGGAGCTATTCAGTGTGAGAGAAAAGGAAGATTGTGACCTAGAACAGCACTGAAGTACCCAAGTTTCTTTTTCCCTTTGAGATGCAGTATAAAAACAAAAAGTGAAAGTGGCATGGCCATTAGTCACTTTTTAGCCATTTTATAGCCATCACTGATGAATCATAATGAATGACTCTTAAGACAACTTTCGACTTAAAATTGACATACATTTTTGTTTTACAGTAAGATATAGTTTTTACACATTTTTTCATAACAAATTAATAAACACAATTTTATTACTTAATTAAAATAATTAAAATGTATAAATTGGTCACTTGAGAATTAATGGGTGTTAAAATTCTTGATACCCACTGAACAATCGTCTTTGTCAGACAATTGTTCAGTGGGTAGTATCCCAGTAGTAAATGATTTCAAATCATTTTTGTTCGCCAAAAATGTATTCATTCGTTTGCATAAGGTTTGAATGCCATAGTATGCACAGAATATTAAGTGGGCTTTGCAAATCCCTTTATTTATTTAAGGGATTATTTCTGTTATCTATGTTTAAGGCAGATGTTGCTGCAACTTATGCACTTCATTGATGAAACTGGCAGCAGTTTTGCAAACATATTAAATGAATCCCTCTAGATGGGCCATGACCTCGATGTAAGCACCTCCTGCTACTCAGTTTGTCTCTCTCTCTAGGCCTACAGGGCATCACACAGTAAAAGCGCCGATGGTCCTTAGTGTCTGCTTGAGAAAAGTTGCTTGCTGTCACATTCACTGCAGACTGCAGTGACCCAGAAAATACAGATGGATTGCACAGCAAAATCACTCGCACAAGGTAGAACAAAATGCTGAAAGGGCAGACTGTTGAGAGGAGAAGTTTGACTGGAGGAGTAATTTAAGTCCAAAATGACAAATTGGCTGAGTTTGTACCCAAAGGTTAGACTAGGCTTTGAAAGGATACCGTGGTGTCCTGCATACCTGTATTAAACCCAACTGTTCTGCATTTTAGTCAAGTATTCTGTATGCATTTCTACTTCTGCACATCAGCACCATGGAGAGTTCTAGAGGGAGAAACAGAGGCCATTATATTGTTCCCATCTCATATATATTACCATGTTGAAGGACAGCAAGGCTGAAATGCAAGCTCAATATAGAATCCATTATGAATGTTCGCTCTCTGCTTTTGCTGGCAATCTCAATGCATCTTGTAGAATATAGACAGCTAGTGAATGAGATGCAGGAAAGACCTTATTGAAGGTTTTCTTGAAAGTGTCTGGAAGAGCCATAGGTTTGGGGAAATAGCATTCAACAGAAATACATTTCTTAAAAGTTTGTTTCAGGCTTTCAGGAATTAAGTGAATTGGTTTATTTCCTCCTTTGGCCATATTCCAGACATTTAGGGTACAAAAATGTATTTTAAAAAATCAGAATGAGTATTTTTTCGGTAATAATAATAATATTATTATTATTATTATTATTACTTTAACAAATAACTTTAATTCTTGGTTGTCTCAGTTTTAAGGATTATTATTATTAGTAGATAATTAAAAATAGTTTTGGTACACTGAATCCCTGTATATGGCAGTTTAACATTTCAAAACTACTTTTTTATGCTAGAATTTATTTAATTATATATTTATTATAACATAACATAACATAACATAACATAACATCGTTGTCATATTTAATGCTTTAAAAATGTAATGGGACACCAAAGTACCTTATTTGTGTACCTAAGTGTCTGCTAACTGCCATTTTACATCCTGGCAGCCAGTGTGATATGATTTCTGTGATTAGGAAAGTCTGCAATAATGCACAGTATGTGAGAGTATTTGAAATGAAAACACATGTAAGTGGCCATTAGTATTTCTCTGTCTCACAGCATTTGCGTTTGAGTGTGATCGAGAAGTGTAAGACTGAAGCGTTGCTGGTGAGTTTACACAGCAGATGCTCGTCGCTCTATTTCCATGGCAACATGTGACACAGATGTCACACCATCCCATCATTTCAGACTCATTAATCAAACTCTGGTTGGCTTGGCCTTGAGGATTTATTCACCGGATGCAAAATCACCTCTGTCACTTCTGTCACCCTGGGCAATTAAGGGTTATTTATTATCTTTAGTTTATTAGGAGGTCATATGAGGCTGGCAGTTATTTAAAGTAGCCATGTTTTATACACTAGTAGCATCTTATTTTTTTCCCTGAAGTCCATTTATTATGTTGGTCAAGACTACTTCAGTGTTATTTTTGCATCAAGACGCTATTGTGGTTTTTCTGGAGTTTGTATATTTTTATTTCTATTGTAATGATACATTCAGTTACAGTTTTAGTACTTTTGTTTATAGTAATTTTGTGTGTGTGTGTGTGTGTGTGTGTGTGGGCGGGTTTATGTGGTTTATGAGGACACAAATTTGTATAATGACATGGG
>JAUMHP010000062.1:14019931-14032155 GCA_032361065.1 Enteromius trimaculatus | reverse complement strand
TTGAGTTGTTGAAAGCGGCATTAAAGGTTGTTAATATTTGTTAAATGTAACAAATAGTTTGGACCAAACGCTACATATTGTCTATGAGAAACTCATGCCAACTTATTCGATTATCCTAAACAGTGTACTCTGAGAGTTAGTAGACACGTATTTACAAATGAATGAGAATTACTGACATGTAGTTATAGCATGTAGAATGTTTAAGTGGACTATCAAAATAAAGACTATCATTCTCTGATGAATAGAATCTAGTTGAAATAGAAACCTTTTGCAACAAAACAAGGTCTTTACTGTCACTTTTGTTTAATTTAATGCGTCCTTGCTGAATAAAATCTTTAAAAACAACCCAATAGAACAGTTTAATGTACTCTCGTATGGCAAATATGCAGATATGCACATGCATCTACTGAATGCACATGCATACAAGCGTGAGCGTGCCGATGGCTGGAGCAAGGGCCTGTCATGCACATGTGAGAAAGAATGAGGGCGAGGAAGGAAGGATGAAGAAAAAAAGAGTGATGTCATAAGCACAGAATGTGAAAGCCTTTCCCTGTTAGAATTTTTTCTTTTTTTCAGCCTCACATTTTTGTGGAAGCGTCTCCACTATTCTTAATCACTGGTCGTCCACGCTCTCATGGGAAGAGCACAGGCACTGCCCCTCCCTGCATTCTTTCTCTCTCAAGTGCAGGATGTGTTTGAGGGGTTTTTTGTATGTTTTCTTGAGAGTTATGATGATGTACTCTCAAGACCTTGGTTCTCCGGTTGTGTGGCATCATGGGTCGGTTCCTAATGTTCAGTCCGGTGAGGGATCTGTCTGGGGTCATGCGGGCACCTCACAGGTACTCTGGGAAGAGCTCAGCGTTGCAGGTTCACGGGGCGGAAGGGAAGAGTTAAAGATTCAGCGGAACCTGTTAGATGTAACACGTGAGCATTAAGTGCAGGTAAGATGGGAAATTAATTAAATCTGCACAGAACAATGCTTTCCTCAGCAAGTTGTTTTAATTGAATAGTAGTGTGTATGCTATATATTACTAAAACCTGTTTGCATATAACCTTACTTTGTTTAATTAAAAATGTAACTTGCCTTATTTTAAATTGCAGATATTGGTTTTTATACCGTATGAAATCATGAAAATCTGTGTTTAATGTACAGTACCATTATAGGAGTCATGTGTAGCTCCCTGATGTTGGTTCACATGGAACATAACATATAAAATTCAGACTGGGGCAAGTTGTCACATTGGGAAGTTATTATAAAGGCTTTGACTAAAAGTTCAATTATGCAAGTGCTGGTTTTCTCTCACATATATTGTGTGGAAAAAATCAATATCACAACATAATATTTTAATGATATCTGTTGTGTCATTGTGGATTTTAATTAGGTCAGTTAATCTTATTTTACATTATAATATTCTGTACAATTGTACACATATTTTATACAGTTTTTATGTAACGGTTACTGTAATCTAATAGAAATGGTTATGCAAATGCATTTTTTGTTTGTTCATAAACGTCATACTGTTTTAATCTTGCTCATTGACTGTTTAATAGTAGGTTCTCATTGTGACAACTTGCCTCTTTATTTGTGTCAGAGAGAAAGTCTTTTATGAGCCAGTTTTTTATGCAAATCCATTGTTTTTGGGTGGATGGTTTGGCTTGTCGTAAAAAATAATCCCTGAATACTAAATATATATTTTTATATTTTATATTTTTGGAAAAGACAGTGCCAGTACTTGCTTAAACCAGATGTTTTTTCATCAGAGGATATAGCAGTGCACACTAGATGTTTCTGATTATTAGTCTGATGTGATAAAACATGCAGTGCGATTCAGCCAGCAGGAATGTTTATACTGTGACTGAAGCAATGTGGTTTCAGGCGACATATTATTGCAGTCTTTTAGTTATGATCGCAGCGTGCCCTGTTGTGAATCCTAGCGTTTGGTAGCCGTGCGCCGGGCAGATCAGGAGCCGGGTCATACGGCATCCGTGTGGGGCGTGTGAAGATGTGGATGATGGGGCCTCTAGGGGAACTCGAGTGTTTGTGTATATTTGTTTGTTAGCTTGCGCTTTTAAGAGTGTGCGGCCCCTCTGGGTCACTGTTTTCCATTTCTTTGACCCTGTATCTCCGCACTCGAGTTCACAGAAAATTTGCTTGCATCTGGAGGAGCATTTCCGATTTCCAGATGCTGCCAAGTCTTGTCTTTTCTTAGCACTGCCTCATCTTTCTTTGTAGTTTCACCATATCCATGTGGAGATGAAACGCATATTGGGGCAAGACATACAAGTTGAAAGATTAAACGGATGGCTCATTATTTGATCTAATTATGGAGACAGGCTGTTTAATGGACTGTTTAATAAATTGTCATTTGTTCCAGTAAGCATTAAATGCTCTTTTTATATTTATTTAATGAAATTAATCAGGTTAAACGCTCCCCATGTTAAAACAGTCACTGATGTTTCTTTTCAGTTTAAAGATCTGCTTGTTTATTCTTGTACATGAAGTCCCAAAACACACACACACAAACAAAGGGTCCTTGAATCCTTCCCACAAAGATGGAATTGAGCTGAGCAACATAATATGACTATTTGGAGCTCTTTTAAAAACAAAACATGAAATGTATTTTTCGAACTCATTTTGGAGTTCTTATCCTGAAAAAAATAATGTAATTCGCAATGTTTCTCAAAATTCACTTTACTTTCTTAATACAATAAACTGGGATGAAATATACTCTATCCATTTATCAGGGAACATCCCCATAACTTTCATCACTGTTTATCAAGGCAATGTAAATGTTAGAAAAAAACATTCTAAAACTAAAGTTTATAGAACATTTGGTAACACTTTATTTCAAGGTGTACTTAGTAGTAGCTATTGTACATACATTAAATAAAATGTACTTACCCTGTAACAGCCTTAATTACAGTTTGTAATTTTGTACACATATGTAACATATCGAGTCTGTTACACAGCCTCTTACACTTAAGTACAGTTTTGATACAGTACACTTTATTTTAAGTAACTTATGCCTGTGGAATATTCTGTGATTTTACTGTAATTAGAAAGGCGTTACATGTATTTATGCTGTGTATAAATGGGTTAAATCAAACTAAGGTGTACAGAATAGATACACATTAAGTACACTAACTTTATTTTAAGTAGCTTATGCCTGTGCGTTGTATAAAGTCCTCAACACATATGTGACAGTCTTTTGGTTACATCAGTTGCTGTGTAACAGACTCGGTTTGTTACAAATGTGTAACAGTAGCGGCCTGTTACATCTACATAATTACAAACTGTAAGTACTTAGTTACATGGTAAGTACATTTTGTTTTTTATAACTACAACGGGGACTACTTATAGGTAATTACTCTGTATCATGGACACCTTGAAATAAAGTGTTTTCAAACATTCTTATAACATCAATATACATCCATTCCTGTAATGTTTAGAGGAAACACGCTGCTCTCAGATCATCCTTGTGATGTTATTTGTACGCGATGAATGAAAAGGCAAGCTTCTTGAAACATTCTTATGTTAATTCATATTTAAATGTTTTAAATATTAGCATGAAAAAGGGATAATAATATTCACAGAAAATCTATTTAATGTTCTTGTAATATTAATAAGAAATGTCCGTAGAGCAAACTGTTTGTAATGTTATATGTTATATATAACTAAACTAGGGAGAAATTATTTCTGTTGATTATTCTCAGAAAGTCAGTTAATTATGAGAAGGATCATATAACGGGAAGTTTTTAGAACACTTTCAATATGATAGAATGGAATGTTAATCTAACATTCATATTAACAAGACAAAATGTTCTTAATACAGAGATAACATTTTCACAGCACAACGGGAATGTTAGCAAAATTTTAAAACATGTTTATTAGCTGACTAAACATTTCTTCATCCAGCCATTTATTGCAACTGTAACCTCTGACCTCTATGTTTTTTATGGCTACCATAGGAATTTGAGAATGCAGAGGGAGAGGAATATCCAGCGGACATGTCCACGCCGGCATCGCCTGCATCTCATACCGGTCCTGACGTCTATATCCTGCCTCTCACTGAGGTCTCGCTGCCAGTCGCCAAGCAGCCCGGCCGATCAGGTGGGTCATCGTCACACCGCATCTGTGGAAATTGCTATATGAGCTGGACCAGATGTGATAGCACTTAAGAAAGGCTGATTTCCTCCCAGTCCTGAATCCGCTCTGACCCCACTTATGCAACTCCCATACGAGTTTCACATTCTCTGGACTCAGTTTTTTTTCCAGAGGATATTGTTAATGTGTTCAGTCCTGCTTCCAACCCACAAGCTCTCCAGTGTAAAATCCAGAAGAGACCAACGCCCTGCTGCTGCCTCTACTCTTCCCTCTTGGGGCGGACAGTCTCCCACAATCCTGCCTTGCTCTAGACATTCACAACCCAGGCCAGCTGCTCCATGCTGATGGCTATCAGTGTTGTGCAAAAGTTCACAATTAAACAATGCAAACTTCTGCTTATAAGTGTGAATTTTAATTGATTTGGCCAGACCCTGCAGGAAGCTAAATTGGAATTTGAATGATGGGATGAGAATTAGTTTTGATATTCGAAATTAGATAAATGTAAATATGGGGGATACTTTTCAAACATGTCAAAAAAAAAAAAATACCACTAAGTTTGTGGTTGGTGAGATTTAATAGTTTTTCACTTTAAAAAGGTAATTGCGACTTTTTTCTTGCAATTCTGAATTTTTTTCTCGCAATTCTGACTTTATTCTCAGAATTCTGAAATATAAACTCATTACCTCATTAACATTAACTCATTAACAAATCACTCTTTTTTTTTTTTTACCCCAAAAATGTAAAAAAAACTTTATATCTTGCAATTGCCAATTTATCAACATGTCCTCCCACCAATATGCTCGTATGGGTCGTTTGTACATAGCAGTGAAATACGGCCCATCAGAGCGTATACTACACTTACGCCCCTTTAAGCCGCAGGATATTAGCATATTAAGGTTCGGTGTAGCTCAGGTTGTAGAGTGATGCATTATGCGACCGTGGGTTTGAACCTAGCGGATGCATGCGCTAGTGAATCCCTATGAAACATGATTTTGCTGCCTTTTTGTAACAGATAGGTTTAGGGGTCAGTTAGTGTGGTCACTCGTACAAATTACACCTACTAAAATACGTTTTAATCACAGTGAGATCAGTGTGGAAAGTCCACATACTGCATTTAAACAAAACACACATTTTGATAGATGAAGACAGTAATACGTCATGACGACAGATGCAATACTACACTGTCATTATTTTTACGCTCGCTAAAGGGCACTTACCTTTAAATATAGGTCGTAATACGGTACTTGCAAAACAACCTATGGAGTTGTTTTTTGTTGGAGTACAGTCTGAAATTTGTATAACTCACAATTCTAGTATAACTCACAAAAAAGTTTTTATCTTGCAATTCTGACTTTATTTTTCCAATTGTAAATTTATAAAGTCAGAATTGGGATATAAACAAAATAGCTAAAACTCGCAGTAGCTAGAAAAAAAAAATAGAATGCAAGATTAAAAGGTTTACCTTCATTTTTTTATTCAGTGGCAGAAACAGGCTTGCATATCTTTCAGTTTAGCGGTTTCACATTAAAATTCAAACTGCAATCTTATTTTCAAGCACAATTCAAATTCAGCAACTGAATTACAAAGCATTCTAATTTTTAAAAAGTGCACAACTCCAGAAAAATAGTGGGAGCTTTGACTTTCCATATATCCTTCAACCATTCTCTTTCTTCTGTAATCTATGGGTAGCCCTGATACCACAAGGCTGGTGGGAACAAACACAATGAAAAAGCACTTTTTTTTGGGTCTTTGTTTTGCGTGCGCTTCACTGGTGCAAATTCCCTTGTTTTTCAGTACAAACATCCTTAAAGATTAAGGCTTGTTTACACAGAATATTTCACTAATTAACTTTATTTTTGTTACCCCTCTAGCAAATAGTCTAGAAATCCAAACAATTTCTCTCTCCAAATTTTGTCTTTGTTTTCCGGCTTTCTCTCTCTTATTCCATCTCGATCCGTACAACATCTGCCTGTTGCATAATGCCGCCTCAGCCAGCCTACATAAATGTGTCTTGGAATCTGAGGAATCTGGGAGACGATGTGTACAGTCCGATCCATGGATACTCTGTGTCTCTCTTCCCCACAACCACTCACTTTATTATAGCCTGGCAGGCCTTAATGCAGTGCGATTAGTAGAGGTCAGAGGTTAAGAGGTTGTGGTTTTCTAGATTCAGCTCACACAGCTCTCACGCTCTGGCATTTCATTAACGCAATAAGTGAATAATAGATGCAGCCATCTGATTAATAATAATGCTAATTCATCAAAGTAAAAATCCCACTATGGTTTCCTTTATGGTGTAGTCTGCAATAACAATTTCAAAAATGGCCCTGGTTTTAGGAGTGGCTGAAATGATGTCACTCCTCAAGGATGAGGTTGAGGTAAGATATACAAACCTCCAGGTCTCAGTCAACGTGACACAGAGAGCATCTGTCTGTCATCAGACGTGTCTTTCTTCTCCTGGGATGTCAGTTAGACAAATCAAGAAGCTAATTGTAGTGTTTATCATCCGATTTGAGATGTTTCAGTCACAGAGTTTATGTATTGCACTCTGGTGTGCAGTATCCACCCCAACCCAGCTGTGCTCATAAACACACCCTCACACACACACACACAGATCTGAGCAACCGAATACTCTGAACATCACATCATTTCATATGTAACTTGCACACACCCTCTTTATCACACTCACTTCATTAAACTACATCACTAAAATATTATACAAACTCATTAGCATTGCTGTGAGAAACAGTGTAGATGGACAAATAAAGCAAGACGTGCACAGCAGCAGTAAACGCATTTCGCCAAGTTTGATAATGTATGATAATTCCATTTGGTTGGAGTGAAATGATTTCACTCCATTATTTTCCCAGCGAAAGCATTCCCAGCAGCCATCTGGCCCGCGTGTCACTGACCAACACTGCGGTAATGAGCGAGCCAAGTAGTCAATCATGTATTCAAATACACAATAAGCAAATTTTGATACGTGGTGGGATTTTCGTTGGCATGTTGTTGTCATGCAGTTGGCAGACCTCAATGTTTTTCTGTTTAGGGCTGTTTTGTTCATATTTGGCTGCATACACACACTGACGTATTAGTGACAGGTGCATTTAATGTGGAAGGTAGTCAGTCTCCTAAATCTCTCTTTTTTTGGCTACACTAATCTGGAAAATTCAATTAGATGTGTTTTAGGAAATTGAAAGCTGGCATGGATATTCCAGCAAAATAGAAATTGGAAAATGTATTATCATATGGAAGTTATTCAGTTTGGATTTGTAATGATATCTTGATGTAAGCAATAATTTCGCTGTATATTTTTTGAAAGTGAAATTGTAAATACTAGACTGGCATGAGAAAAGCAATACTTTGGAGTCTTTCAGTTGTAAAAAAAGAAAGGTATTTATTTAATCAGTTTGTTTTAAACCGGCTGAAGCATTCAGTTTGAGCTGTTAGCTGTGTTTGGGAACATTGCAGCAGATTTCTAGCTGATCTAAAATGGTAATTAAGTTATTAAGACTGTCATGAGTGCTCAAGCTCCACTTGAGGGCATCCGCATTCACCACACCTCCCTTGGACTCCATTTCCCATCATGCATTGCACTCTCACACCTGTTCACATTCTGTAATCATCTCCTTCAGCTGCACTTATCACCCCACACCTTCATTCACACTATTTAACTTCCATATTGACGCTCTGTCAAACGCGAAGTATTGATTTGCTCAGGCGATCTTTCCCGTGTTTTGTTTTGGTGTTTTTGACCTCCGTTCTGACAGAAATAATTGCGTTTGGATCCATCAAATATACAAAGCAAGAAGCAATGCTGTCTTGAGCATTTTCAGGAAGTGTCACCAAAATCTAGACTTTTTGATAACCAGAAAAAGCGTGTCACTTGCTCAAAATAGATAGTTCATTCCTCAAAAGCAAATGTTCATGTCAATGAAAGTGTCAGTGTCATCAAGATGGTTTTGCAGTTTGTACTAATTGTTTTGAGAAATGCATTAAATGTTGTGCAAATTTAAATAGTGTTGTGAGAAATGCACCAAAGGGTCTGAGAAAAACTGTAAGAAACAACCTGAATAGGAAAAACTAGTATGACAAGCTAACAGGAAGGTGGTCTAGCAGCTTGGATGAGCTAATGGCCATCTAGAACCCAGCTGTCATGTTTCAAAACACAGCTCAAAATAGATGTTCTAGTAGAGTACTAGAGAACTGTCAAGTATTGATTTTGTTATTTTACAATATTATTTATATCCTGTTGTATATTTATTAATATTTTGAAAATATTATTTATTAAAAATCTTTCTTAAAAATATTAATTAATTAATAAAATAGATTATTTCTCAGTTTTAATTTTAGAAGTTTTATACTTAAATATACAGTTCACCGGTAAATTTTGTCATTAATTACTCACCCTCATGTCATTCCAAACCCATACAAGCTTCTTTTATCTTTGGAACACAAATTAAGATATTTTGAGAAAATACAAAAGCTTTCTGACCCTGGATAGACAGTAATGCAACTGAAATGTTCAAGGCCCAGAAAAGTAACAAGGACATTGTTAAAAAAGCCCATGTGACATCAGCGGTTCAATTTTAAGTTAATAAAGCTACAAGAAAAAAAAATTCTGCA
Organism: Enteromius trimaculatus; assembly: GCA_032361065.1. NCBI lineage: Eukaryota > Metazoa > Chordata > Actinopteri > Cypriniformes > Cyprinidae > Enteromius > Enteromius trimaculatus. The sequence goes on along the minus strand of JAUMHP010000062.1, from coordinate 14,023,424 downwards.
CAAAGAAATTTTTTTTTTTTGCATTTTTGGGTGAACTTGTTTATTTCAGTTAACATTTTAATCTAATATTGATTTTTTTTTTCCAGTTTTGTTTCAAATACCAAACTATTTTAAATAGTTTTACTTCAAGTTTACAACAACACTGGTATAATATTGAAAACTGTTCTTTGTATTTGGCTTTGCACTGCTAATGTTTGATATAAACACCGATTTTATTCGTAATTATATTTAAAACCAAGGCAGTTTATAACAGTCTCTTTATATATTCTGTACTGTTGTTTGCAATCCCACTGTAATATCATATATTCTGATTTGTTCTTTCCTATCCCACACTAACATCAAACATTTTTGATTTGCTTACCGACCATTTGCTTGCTCAGTCTCCAGCTAGAAACCTCAGGAATAATAGCATTAGTGTTTCCATCCTCTCAGTGGTACCAAGCAGCACCGCCGCATGACAAAGAGCCCGATTCTTCTTAGCGAGAGCTCCCTGAGAGGGGGCAGGCAGAATGAGCAGCCTCTACAACACCACATTGGCGTAAAATATGGCCGCTGCATAAAAAGGGGACAGAGAGTGAGACAGTATGTCATAAACACTGACAATAAACTGTCTGTTTGTGGGCACGATGAGATGAGGGGAAAAGAGAAAGGGACTGTTATGGCTTTTTGAGATGATAGAGATATGCAAGGATCTGTCAGACGAGAGGTTGAATGGTACAGAAAATCACTCGTCAAATCCGTGCCTACCGTGGCAGTCTTCTGCTTTTCAGAGAATATGCCTTTCAAGCAGTCTGGAAGTTCACGGGAAGATTTTGAACTCTTCAGACAGTCTCTTGAAATTGTTTTTGTGCCGTTTAGCATCACTTTTGCTCACTGCTTTTTGGAGAGGATATTTGGAGGATGATTGTCTTGTTGGAGGAAAATCGACGAAACTTCACTTAATGCACTTGCAGTGCTCAAGGGTGTGTTGGAACAGCTGTTAAACATTATTCATATTGTTTTTAATTTTTTTGCAGGTTGATTTTTTATTTTGATCACATTTTTATCAGTATTTTTCTTGTATCAGACAGAGCTCCAAAATTTGTAAGAGTTCAAGTAAAAATTCTGCAGTTGTGCATTTTTCTAATTTCATTTTTAATGTAAAATGATATCATCTGTATTTTAAATAACTGGAACAGTGAGCACAGCAGCTCAGAAGCAAAGAACACCCGTACCACAGAAATATTTATTCATGTTATGTCATTTTTCTAGATTAAAATTCTAAAGCTTTGCAGTTGCTAATTAAGGTCTTGTTCTGTCTCTGTCTTTTTATTTCCTGATAATCACCTTTAGTCCAGCTCCTGAGATCCACAGATCTTGGCCGCCACAGTTTGCTTTATATAAAGGAGATTGGACATGGCTGGTTTGGCAAGGTAAGTGTAGTTGGTTTATTTTCTATCGTTTATTAGTTTTGTACATTTGTGCACCTCACAGACATGAACGCCCTAAGCGTTTTCTGTTACGGATCAAAGATTAAGCTCCGTAGTTTAGTCCCAAGGATGTGAAAATATCTTACCTCAGTAATACTCGAGCTTTGATGTTGGATGTTGTGAGAATTTGATATTTCTGTGTAGCAATGAATTCCAGAAAGCAGGGAATATCTGTGCCTCATTCATTCTCATTCTTTCTCTCTTTCTCTCTACTTCTTTGTCTTTTTGTAACACACATACATAAAACACACACACTACCCCAATTACCCCAACTTTCCATTGAATGGGTATGTCCATCTGTATGTCTGTCTCTGTGGCTGCATGTTTATCGATGTCTCATCTGTTTTTTTTTTTGTTGTTTCGTCTCTCTGCATTTCCTTTTTGAGCATCTTTTCGCATGATTCCTGGACTTGATTTAAACCTTTTTGGCTTTTATTTGTGTGGAATATCTGTCTTCCATTTTCTTCCTTCCTTACTTCCTGTGTACCCATTTTCTTTTTGTGCACATCTGTTTGTGTCTATCTGTGTCACCCTGTCGATAACTGTGTGTGTTGTCTATTTTCCCTCTGTTCATACCTGTATGTGTGTGTTTCTGTTGTCTTTCCCTTGTGTGTTCGTGTATATGTGTGTCGGTGGGATGTTGTTCACAGGTATTGTTGGGGGAGGTTCACTCTGGTCTCAGCAGTACCCAGGTGGTGGTGAAGGAACTAAAGGCCAGTGCCAGTGTGCAGGACCAGATGCACTTTCTGGAAGAGGCTCGGCCGTACCGGTAAATAATTATACGTTATTTCATTTACATCTTTTATTGCAAGAATAAAAGAAGGTTTGAAAAGTCATAGGTTCGGACTTCTCCTAAGGCGAGCCATATGAAAATCATACTGCTGCTTAAACTGATAAAATTTTCCATAACGTGTACTGTAAGACATTAAATGCATAGTTCACTCAAAAATAAACATTTTCTTAGAATTAGAAAACAAAAACGAAGGTATTTTGAAAAACATACACAGAAAAAAAACAAAACAAAACAACACTGACCCCATTGACATTTATTGGTGATAGTCCACTTTAGACATTCTACTAGTACTAACTAAAAGTCAATTTGTTACTGCGTCAAATACATGTAAACCAATTCTTATATGTTTGCAACAACATGTCTACCGTTTCTTATTTTGAACTGCTAAGTAGGTTTTGGGTTAGTAGAATAAGTTGGCATATACTTGCAAAGTTTCTGATAGTATGTCGTGAATCCAAATAAAGTGTTAGAAGATATTAAGCAGACAGTCTACTAATACTCTAATGACTGCTGGTTGACATGCAGTTACAAAGATACTTACTGAGCTTACTGTATGTAAGTGTTACCCATTTATTTTATTCACAACAAAAAATCTGAACATTTTATTTTTGGTTTTACAATAGAAATAAATTTCTAATGGTCTGAAACAACATTAGGGTGAGTAAATGATGACAGAATATAAATTTTGGGTGTACTATATTTGTAGTATGAGTGTATATAATATGATTGTTGGATATTGTAGTGATGATTTGGCTCTGTTTGTGCAGGTCTCTCCAGCATCCAGCTCTAGTGCAATGCCTCGCTCAGTGCACAGAGGTTACACCCTACTTAGTGGTCATGGAGTTCTGCCCACTGGTTAGTCCATTATTTTATTGATATCTTAAGGGAAAATGTTCAGTTATTTTTCTCATTTTTGCATATCTTTATATCTTAAGTGAAAACGTGCTATTATTTTTTTCACTTTTGCCTGGTGTGAAGAAAAAAAAAACATTCCAAAATCAATTTTGGCGTTTTGCAAGAGTCATAACCATACCTGTCAAGTATCCCGTTTTGGCCGGGAAACTCCCGTAATTTACCCTACTTTCCCGCCGTCCTCCCGTATTATTATTTTCCCATAAATCTCACATATTTTAACCTGCGTTATAAAAAAAAACAAAAAACGTCCCTCCCCCCCAAAAAATCTGAGCTCTGTCACTAGCCTCGCGACAACTGCCACCCGCAGCAGCCTACT
>JAUMHP010000062.1:14009243-14019833 GCA_032361065.1 Enteromius trimaculatus | reverse complement strand
GCAGCTGTGCACAAAGCCAAATGTAGTTTATAAGTGGTTGACAAGTGGTGATTTTAGCTTTCTTCTCACCTGTCTTGCCGGGAAATTTTCAAATCCAAAACTTGACAGCTATGGTCATAACATGATAGTGTGTTTATTTATTTCATATTATTCTTCTCCTGTTATTGCCTACCTAGGTGAAATGTGCAACAGCATGTTTTTTGAAACACAACAGCCCTTAGAAACAACATCATACAGCACCCCACATGATGTCTTGCTATATATCGCCCCCCAATGGTTAGCTGAGAAAAATCAGGCTGACAGCACACTCTTTTGATGTTAATCATACTGATTTGAATTTACGCCTCATCTATGTGTTTTATGTGTTCCATGTCAACAGGGTGATGTTAAAGGTTACCTGCGCAGCTGCCGGGCAACAGATTCCATGACCCCTGACCCCTTACTACTTCAGAGGATGGCGTGTGAGATCACTTCAGGCCTGCTTCACCTTCACAAAAACAACTTCACCCATAGGTCAGCCAACACATTTGATTTACTTCAACATTCTATTTTATATACAAATCTATGTTTAGAGAAACTTTGTATCATTTAGAACCAAATTATAATAGTTATCATCTTTATCAATTCTCATATCGAGTAATGAAACCTGACATCAGATTTAACAGTATGAAGCTAATGAGTGTTCATTTCTGAATTGCCTGCTTCCTGTCTCATGGTTTCTCCCTGCAACAATCTCCTGATGCTGCCTGAGTGTTTTTACTCCACTCCAGCATCAGTGATTTTGTTGCCGGGGGTCACCACACATCTACAAGCAACTTCAGCATGTCCTCGCCAAGATGCTTTGAATGGGTTCCTGAAGAATTATTTTTGGAAAGCATCATCACAATGCAGAAAAATGATAGCTATTTCTGGCATTGCATCTGTCATAAATTGTAACTGTATGTTAATTTTATGCAGGCTTGCAGTTTTGTAAATGACACGTTTGAGCCAGCAATATAAAATAATTTAGGCCATGTCCTATTTTCAGAAGGTGCTTATCATTTATTTATTTATTTTTGGTGCTCTGTTTATTTTCTGCAGTGATCTGGCTTTAAGAAACTGCCTGCTAACCTCAGACATAAAAGTTAAGATTGGAGACTATGGACTAGCGCACAACAAGTACAAGGTGTGTACACTTAAATCCATATATTTTTTTAACCTACTAAAATATATCTATAAAATATCTTATTATGAATAGTAATACAATCCTGAATTTTAGATTCAATTCATTTACTATTTTTTTTTCATCCTTTTTTTATTTTTATTCAAAATGTGGTTAGCGCATTTCAATAACTTCCATGAAATTTCTAGGATGACTACTTTGTGACATCAGACCAGAATTGGATTCCCTTACGCTGGATTGCCCCTGAGCTGGTTGATGAGGTTCATGGTAACTTACTGGTGGTGGACCAAACCAAGGAAAGCAACATCTGGTCAGTACCTTCAAAAGTGGCTACAGCACAGAGCACATTCTTGCATTTATAGAACATAAATCTAATGTTGAATTTAGACCTTTGTTTGGCAGTTTTAGGAAGAGTACTGTCTCCTAAATAAATAATCTTTATAATAGATATCAAGTCATTATTGATTGATGGATTAATTACTGTTAGTTAAATACTTAAATACTTATTCCTCTCATAAGGTCACTCGGTGTAACAATCTGGGAGCTGTTTGAGTTGGGGAATCAGCCATACCGCCATTATTCAGACCGACAGGTTCTCAGCTATGCTGTAAAGGACCAGCAATTGAAGCTGCCCAAGCCACTTCTTAAGTATCCTCTTTCTGAACGCTGGTGGGTGTCTAATAAACTTTATATTTCTCTTCTTACTCTTTACCTAGAGTTTGAGCCTTGACTTTTTATTTTGCTAGAGCCTTTCAGTTTTCTCCCTTTCTCCTAGTCTTTGCTTTAAAATCGTTAGATTATTTATAGACAAATCTCCATCTATAATATGCATCTATAAAAAATTTATCTTGAATAAGTAAATGTATCTTGTTTAGAAACTTTTAGTAACAGTTGCACTAAAAGTGTATGTGTGTGTTTTTGTATCACCAGGTATGAAGTAATGCAGTTCTGTTGGCTTCAGCCTGATCAGAGGCCCAATGCAGAAGAAGTTCATTTGCTGCTTAGTTACCTATGCGCCAAAGGAGCCAGTGAGGCAGAGGAAGATTTTGAGAGACGCTGGAACTCCATGAGACCAAACACAAGCCATGCTAATATTCTTGGAGCCAGTGCACTAGCAATCGACATACCCATGTCATCCACCACTTCCTCATTCCCCCTACTGGAGCAGTTCCCGACTGGAGACGGCTACCATTCAGAATCTGGTGATGACATCTTAACAGTTACTGAAACCAGTCATGGCCTCAACTTTGAGTACAAGTGGGAGCAGGCACGAGCTGAACAGCACTACCAATCTTCATCCACCTCAGGCACTTTGGGTCAAGGCAATCCCCATTGTCAGGAGGTCTACTACCCTCCAAGTGGAATAGTGGGGGGCTGTGCTGTTGAAGGACTCGCCCTAGGGGTTTCTCCTTCATACTATGAGTCCAAACAAATACACACCCCTGGTGTGGTACCAGTGCTGAGTGCTCACAGTCCATCAGTGAGTAATGAGTACTACATTCGCATTGAGGAGCCAGTACAAAGCAATATTGATATGAACTTTACCCTGTGTGCTTACAGCCCAGAGTTTGGGGGCAGCAATGGAAGCTTTTTAACAGGTAGTGGAGACTCTAGGGAGTGTATGAACTGTCCCCCTGAAGCTAAACCAGACATTTATTGGTCAGCGGATATCCACAAAAGCAGTGCCTATGATTCCGACACCAGTCCTGCTATGTCTCTAACTATGGAGCCTCTTTTGGGCCATGGTAGCCCTCTACGAGCATGGGAGTCTGGTCACTATGTCTCATACAAAGACAGGGATGGAGGTTACTACTATGAACCATCACCTCCTAAGATCATGGACCGCTACCTGATACGAGACCCAACAGAGCCTTCACAAGAGAGCTGGGGGTCTCGAAGCTTAAGACAGGCACTTGGGGAACTGGAGGAGCCTTTAGGTGTCTCTCCATCACTTGGAAGTCCTCCACAAGGCTATGCTGATCCTTACTTGGAGAACATTCAAGGCTCCATTATAGGAAAGAACATTACGGGAGGATATTATGATATGATGGGCTCTTTGAGGAAGACTATGCCAGGTAGCCACTCAGTTTGTATTGACATGGCATCAGGGGGTGCTATATTTGTAGGACGAGATGACAGTGACTCTGAAGAAGAGGAAGACATCTTTGTGGAAAGGCGAGCAAGAAGCTGGTCCTCCAGCAATCCAGCAAATACAAAGACAAGGACCTTGCTTCAAAGGCAGGGGTCTTGTATCCAAGATTCATATGCAGATTTCCACTACACTATGCCGATGACTGACGTTGAAGATACATGGCCAGAAGATCAAACCCTGCCATACCATATGACCAAACCGATTGACTATTTAGATGCAACAGTCAAAAGCAACACTTGCCTGGTGCATGGCAGACATATACCTTCAAACCCTTCACCCGAGTGCAGCTCATATATCCATATGTGCCATGAACCCAGAGAGGCTGAAGTATATCCCGTGCCATGTTGTCAAGCTTTGAGCAGTTCACATTTTGTAGATCCTCTAACAGGAACCCTTGTGAGGAACTGCTTCATGATTGACTGTATTCCAGGGAAACCCATGACATTGCCCAGAAAAGACCAACATCTAGGCCAAGCACCTTTATCTGCTGGACATATAGTTTCCAAAATAGAGTCATCAAGGGACGGTGCCAAACAGTTTGATGTCTCACAGCAGTATGTGGATATTGCGGTAGGAGAAACAAACCTGAAGCAAGAAAAAGCTTTGCATGAAGATGCTTCTCTGATGGATCCCAAAAGTGAAATGTTTGCCATCACTCCACAATTGGAGAAATCCCAAGCAGAGTTACCCAAATCAGAGCCAGATTCAGACTTAAGCAAGACAGCAGACAGTGGTGTGGATCATGGACGCTCTAGTATCAGTCTAGTGGAGATTGATGACTGCAGTGATGATGACATCACTGACGTAACCTCAGGGATTTTTGGTGACTTCACCATTGAAGTAGAAACTGTTGACTACATCAATCCAACATTCAAGTCATTACAAAAGCAGGTTGGTACCCCAGACTCCATGGACTCCATTGACATACCATCTACAGCATGTTCCAGCGAGACACTCAGTCCTGCCTCCATTCATCCTTCAAGCTCTCCTAAGACAGTGGACAGTGGCTATGACACCGAAAACAATGAATCTCCAGAGTTTGTCCTAAAGGAACCCCATGAGCTCCAAGATTCAAAAGTTTTCATCCAGCCCCTGGGAAAAGTGACATCTGGGTCTAACTTTGAACAAGAGATTATAAGGGCAGAGGATGAGAAGCTAGAGGACAATGTTAATACTGTAATGGCATTGACAACATCTGAAAGCAATGATGGAGAGCTGAAGGCACTGAGTGATAAAACTCCATACAGAGATTCAGCCTACTTCTCTGACTATGATGCCGGGAAAGATAAAGAAAGCGAAGAGGACATCAATGAACTCGAAGATCAGAAAGATGGACCTGAGGAAATTATAGATAAAGAGGAGCTACTTCCTCAGAAAAAGGAGGCAGATGAAGATGAATATCTTTTGCCATCTACAAAGGAAAGTGAAAAATCTCCTGAACACTCTCATGATACAACTTCAAATGTTCCATCAAAGATCAATGAAGGCATGTCTGGTTTTGACACAAACAGTAGTGTGTCTCTTTTATCTCCTTATAATGAAGTGTCTACCATAAATTATCAATTTGATGATTATGAAAATTTTGGTGTAGGTTCAGATCTTTCTGCAGAACTTGTACCATCAGAAATGGAAGTATCTAATTTAGATGTTTTTCTTGATTCTGATGCAAAGCAAGAAGAGTTTTTCAAAGTAGGTAGTGAAGATGGTCTGTCTCTGGACCAAGTTATATCTGAGGGTGATGTTGCAAACACCAATATTGTAGAGGTCATTACTGATGAGAATGAAGAAGGAGTAGTCAAAGATGTGAGCAGTATCATTTTGTCCAAAGAGGAACAAGCGTCTCAGCAGGAAACAGCAGAAAGTTACAGTTCCCCTACACATGAGAGACTGGAATCCAGGAGTAAGGACTGTGAAGAAGGAGGACGCAAGAGAAGCTCCACACGTTCTGGCTCTCCTCCCCCTCCACTAGAAGGACGGGTATCGCCCACAGATGGAGAGGAGGCAGATGAGGAAGATGGCGACTCTGAGGATAGCGATGAGTCCGATGAGGAGCTGCGCACTTACAGTATCCAGGAACAGAGCGAAGAAAGTGAGGACGAGATCTTGACCGTACCTATCATTGTGAGTGACTGCAGTGATGCACACAAACTCAGAAGTCTGCTTAAGGTACCAACGCTGCTCAGTGATTCACTGTCTGACGAAATGGAGAACAAAAAGAAAGTGGTTTCTTTCTTCGACGATGTCACCGTCTTTCTGTTTGACCAGGTATTTATTGTCCTGTTATTTCAAGAGGTTTGATATATTGAATCACTTTTAAAGTTTAATATAAAATTATGTCAACCCAACCAGGAAAGCCCAACCAGAGAACTAGCAGATCAAAGTTTTCCCTTGAGTGGAGAATCAAGCAAACCGAGTGCAAAGGGTAAAATACAAAACCAGCAGGAAAAGATCAATGCCTCCGATGACTCTTCTGATGGAAACATCTCAGAAGAGAGTAAAACTTTTTCCTTCATTATTTTGCCTAAGCAGTTTTGTTTGCAGATTAAAAAAAATGCTAATTATAACACTAATTATTTACCATTCTTTTTTGTTTTTAATCTAAGGTGCAGGGTTTGAATGGGAAGATGATTTCCCATTGTTGCCCCTTCCCACATCGTCTAAGGGGTCTCCACCAGACTTTACTCTAAAGCCGAGCCCACCGAGTGGCAGTACTAAAGCTGTGGCAAAGGTCTCGCGTTTTACTGTTTCTCCATCCAACGTGTCACGTTTCTCCATCACACATGTCTCGGATTCAGATATGGATTCTGCAGGAGGTGAGCAGTGTACTTTTAATACATTTGTTCTCTATTAGCAGTTACAAACTAGTACCACCGTCATTTCCCTGAAATTGTCATGGTCCCTAGACTATTTAGTTGTATTGATTGTATTGAGAAAAAAATACATAAATAATTGTGCATGAGCAATGCTTCTGTTGCTTGTTTCTGCTTCTTCTCTTGCATCTAGAGATTCTACCCCTAATGTATAACAGTGAAACATGGATTGCCAGAACATTCTGTCAATGGTGGGGAAGTGACGACAATATAATTGTAAAACTAATAAAAAAAACAATTTTATGACTCCAAATCAAGCTAAAATGAAAATGACTTTTTTTTACTCATATTTCATATAATGTTGTCTTTAAACAGATTTGTCATACAGAAAAATCTGTTTTTATTTGTTTGTACTTCAGATACTCCTGTGATAATTTGCATGTTAATTAAACATGAATCTAATTTATTTTTAAAAATTCTCTGTTTTAAAGGGAGCGGTGAAGATGGGGAAAAAGAGTGAATCACCATACTACTACCAACACTGAGCAGCACTGACATACACTTATTTATTTTTGTTGATTTTTTTTTATAAAGGAGATCACAATAAGAGGTTTTGATCTCTCTGGAAACCGTTTTTGGATACCCTCAAAGACAGTGCCTCTTAACACTTCAAACAAACACTTCAAACAAGCCCTTTCTGAAGGGTCCCAGAAGGAAAAAAAATCATGATAAAATATTAAGCGTATTATAAATTAAGATTATATTATAAATCAAACAGTTTGGATGGATCTGCTTAGTTTATATGGACCTACTGGAAACTGACTGTGACTGTTTACAACATCAGATACTGTATTTTTGGAAAGTGTTGAAAAAACGCTAAAGTCATCACTGCATCAAAAATTAAACAAGCAAAATGTAACAAAACTAAACTGAACTGATTTTTACTGTGAAATATCAATGCAGTGTTTGTCTATAAAAGGAGGAGTTTTAAAGGGAGAGGTTATTTAAGTGTTTTTATGACTAAATTGAAGTTCACGACACACAGCTGCCTTGTGTTTGTCACCTGCCTGAGAGTAGCATTGTGTTTTGGTGACATGGCATTCTGAAACCACTTTTATGATTTTATGAATAACAACACGCATTATTATTCGAATCTATTTCTTCATGATTTGAATGCATAGTGTTTAAGGTCATTTTGTTATTTATTTACTTCAGTGCTTCGATTTAAATAAGTTTGCACATGATTTGTCATTTTTTTTTGCTATTACCCTGTTCATAGCAGAAATCATGTTTCACAGTTTGACTTTGAATATCTGCAGTAAAATGAAAAAATTAAAAACTTTTTTTTAATAGTGAAGTTTTAACATGCGGTAGAAAAGTAGAAAAACTCAAAATAATCTCAAAAATAAATATTAAACCATATATAATTGACAACCTATTATGTAATGGAGGATTTGATGATTACTTAATGATGTATTTAGGGTGACTACTAGTGAAGAGGGACACTACAACTCAAGCTTCATCATTAATATATTGTAGCCATTTGGATCATATTATCAAAAATGATTACAAATGATCAGAAAATGTTCCAATTCACCTGTAATCACCCTATTAAATGATGCTGTACATGCTTGCTACCTTTGAAGATTGAAGCTGGGTTGTATTATGATCAGGGTGTTAATCATATACTTAAGAGTGTTATTTATTAGTCAACGTTTTATATTTCCTTGAACTTTGAAAAACAGATCAATGCTTTTCAGCATTGCAAGCAGCAACGTTTAACAGACTGTCATGCCTAGTTGTTGGACTAGCTTATAAGAACAATTTAAACTGCTGAACAAAACGGACAAATGATATTGTGATTTTTGTCCTCATATGTTTGGGAAACAACACATTGGACGTGGTCAAGGAGGACGAGCTGCTGATGTGACTGAGGACCGTGTACAGTACTGAGGGACTCCATGCTACCAAGCATAAATCTCAATACGCTACTCTCGATATGTTCTGTTCGTTTGCCTGTGAAGGCGTTTATTCTATGTAATCGTCTAGCTTAGATTGAACTAGACAACAGTCTGTACTATTTTTGTATTGAATTCAACAATTTTAAACTGCTAAGATCGAATGGGCACTTAAGACGGAGGTAAGGGAAAAAGATGTGTTTTCTGCCAAAGAAATGTATCGGTTGATGTGACACAAGCCAGATTGCGTCCAGTAAATTATTCTGATTCAGAACGGCAGATTTACAGATTTTTGAAAATTGCCCATACGATGGTTTTGAGTCGGAGTATAATGTTAAGCGAGAGTGTATGTAATTATGTTCCTCAAATGTGTCACAAATTTAGTGAGAAAAAAATAAAAATATTCTGTTTGACGGTACTCTCTTGCAGTTTTTTCCCCCTGTGGTATAATTTTAATTCCAACACAGATTCAACATAATAAATGCTAGATGGCAGCATAACTCTTTCATAGTGATATTTATCATGTTTTATCGGGATAAATAAGATACACAGGTAATCTTATACAACAGACTGTTTTATTAGTCTTTCTAAACATTGTTTGTTTAATATGATAGATGCGAGTGGTACAAAAAAAAAAAAAGAAGAATATACATCAAGCCCTTTTATGAGATCTTGATGTTTTGGTATTTGCAAAAATTAAAAAAAAAAAAAAAAAAAAAGTGATATCTTGCTACAATGGAAGTGTGATATCTTTCTTGATGCATTAGAAATGTTAATGTTTAAAAGAATATGGTTGCTATTACTGTTTAGGAAAGGCTGCAAACCCTGCTGCAAAAACCTGAATGCTGGTTGAGTATGTTTTAAAGCTGGGATAATGGTTTATGCTAGTCCTTTGCTGGTCTTTAGCTGGTCGGACCTAGTCTGGGCCCGCCCATACTTCCTGTGACGCTACATTCTGTTTCAATCTGGCCAAGCTGCCGTTTTAGAGCATTTCAGATTCCCAGAAAAATGGGAACCAATGAGAAACGAACTCTCCCCCTCGGCACGACTGAGGCGGGTGTAACGCGATGACGCGGAAGTTCTGCGTCTGAGAACCATTTCAAACATGGCGTGTACCGAGCAGCAACAATCGTTCGACTCTGCTGTTGCAGCTGTTTTGAGAAATTTTCATGACAGCTTTTCTTTGAAAACGGAGCAGAAGTAATTAAAGTAAGTAAAGACATTTTCCTACTGCTTTAATGGAGGTTACGGTGGCTTCAAGTTCCCCTGCTACGCATACGTCATCGGAATGAGTGGTTTGATTGGTATCTGAGGCATCTGATGGACGCCGGTTAAGCCCGCCTCCCAGAAGGCGGGTAAGGTAGCTTGGCCAGACTAAGCTCGTAGTCGCGTAAGCCTGGCTAGGTCGGACCAGTTTAGGACCAACAAAACACCAACTTAAACCAGCTCAAACCAACATCCTAGCTTCAAAACATACCTAACCAATAGCTATATGCTGTTATTTTTCAGCAGGGAATCTTGCCTGTTTGCTACTATAAGAAGTGCTGATTACAATGTGAAAAAAAATCATTTTTAATGAATCACCCTTCATTAAATTGTAATTGTTCATGATGAATACTCCAAAAAGAGGCTGACATGCAAGTCTTCCGAAGCCGTATGACAACTTTTTGTAAAGAAAACCAAACATCTGTCAAAAAACTTTTGTGTGTGACATGAACAAGCACCAGAATTGTGATAGTGATATTAAATAACAATCTCTACAGTTAAATCTACAATCCTAGTACAATATATCATATAAAATGTGTTTATATCAAGAGGTGCGTTCCTGTTCAAATGTCAATTAAAAACACGCTGTCTCTTTTTTGGAGGCTGAACCTTGATTCAAAGTGCAGAATACCTTAAACAAATGTATGATAGCAGGAGAGCAGCAGGTTTATAAAACAAAAACATCATAGAAAATAATTGTGCTTACAGTATATTTGGTCATTTGAGTACTTTTTCGAAATGAACCAAACAGGCGTTTTTGAGATCTTCTAAAACATAAAAAATTTACAATTGTATATATATATAAATATAGAACCCCATATTGACAGAAAAACACAGAATTGTTGACATTATTTAAAAAAGAAAAACTGAGATATCGCATAGTCTATGTATTCAGACCCTCTGCTGTGACACTCATATATTTAAATCAGGTGCGGTCCATTTCTTCTGATCATCCTTTAGATGGTTCTACTCCAAGGGCTTCTCAATCCTGGTTCTGGAGGTCCGCTGTCCTGCAAATTTTAGCTCCAACCCTAATCAAACACACCTGAACCAGCTAATTAAGATGTTCAGGATTACTTGTAAACTACAGGTAGGTGAGATTAATCAAGGTTGGAGCAAAACTTTGCAGGACAGTGGACCTCCAGGACCAGGATTGAGAAGCCCTGTTCTACACCTTCATTTGAGTCCAGCTGTGTTTGATTATACTGATTGGACTTGATTAGAAAGCCACACACCTGTCTA
>JAUMHP010000062.1:13974777-14009143 GCA_032361065.1 Enteromius trimaculatus | reverse complement strand
TTCAGTTAAGGGGGAAAAAGGAGTTTTCCCATAGCGTCTTATCAGACGCAGTACGAGTGAAATGTCGAAAGGGAACTTGTTATATCTTTCCCAAAAAGACTCATGGCTGTATTAGATCAAAAGGGTGCTTCTAATAAATATGCAAAATAAAAGCATACTTATACTTAGGACCATGTAATATTTCAGTTTTCAGTCAACAATTCTGTGTTTTTCTGTCAATATGGGGTGCTGTGTGTTCATTAATGAGGAAATAATGTTGCTGTAAGAAGGTTCTGTACAGTAGATGTAGTCCATGTGGCCTGCAAAATATGTTTGAAATCCTGTCCTAATAAGGGAGTCGAGATCCAAGGTCTTCGGTTATAATGAGTTTGGGTTTCTGCTTGCTGTTGGAATTGCGTTGTCGTTGGTGAGATGTGAGAGCAAATGTGATGAATTGGAGAGGATCCGTCACTCTAAAAACAAAAAAAAAACATAACATCATAAAATGGACAGACGTCCTGTTCTGTTTTCAGCATGCTTAAAAGTTATTACCAAAAACCTTACATATACAATACAGCATGCAGCATGAATTTTAAAAAGAGGGTTTGAAACCTAACATGTGAGGGAATAAAAATGGAAGGGAATGAATATGTGAGATTATTCATGCTTTAAAATCAGTCATGCTGGTTGTTATTCAGTTTCTTCCCTGCATCATTTATGCATTCGTGGCTGCTCAAAAGATTAATTTCAGAGTCACTATGTTGACAGTCATGTCAAGAAATTATCACATCATATTCTGCATTCAAATATGAAATTGTAAATTGAATTCTTTTGAAAGCTGGAGCTTTATCACAGACTGAGGAGGAAAGAACCTGAAACTAAAATAATAACAGGCCGAGTTATAACCAAGTTTGACGTGCTGTACGTAAAATACAGACCCAAAAAGCATTTTGAACACCAATAATTGTACAACCATGAAGTAGGCCTATAACAATTATTCAGCTTTTTTTTTTTTTTACGATAATTTTATATATTAAACTAACAAACTACTCTTTGCTTAAAAAATGCTACTTATGTATTTAATGCATTTATATTTAGATTATACTTTTTGGGCCAATTTTATTATTCATGTTGTAATTAAGATATTCAGTGATGTCAGAAGGATGCAATTTTCTTTCAAAATGTTTTGTTTTGTAGTGCTGGGCAATGATTAACCATGATTAATTACATCCGAAAAAGTTTTTGTGTACATAATATATGTGTGTGTGCTGTGTATATTTATTATGTATGTATACACTCATGTTTATATAAAAAAATGTTATGTTTATATGTTAAATATATTTAATGTATAATATGTATAATATAAATTATATGAATAAAAATATATGCATGCAAATATTAAAATTAAGACTGTATATGTGTCTTTATATGTACATAATAAATATACAAAGTACACATACATACATACATGTATATAAGGAAAAACATTTATTTTGAATGCAGTGATTAATCATTGCCCAGCACTAGTTTTTTCCCTGTAAAGTACATTAAAATGATAAATTATCTGGGAAATAAAACTGCATACTAGTTTACTCACTCAAAAGCGTTCAAATTCAGGAAGCACACTGAAAAATGAGAAAAGGCCTAGAATTTGACTATTTGCCTTATTTATTGTAATGGTTATATGCATGAAAAAAACTTTCAAAGAAAAAGGTCATTAACTTCAGAAGTTGAAGCGAAGCGAATTGAAAACAAAAAAAATAGCATCAAATACATTTGTTAGATTTTTTAAAATGTTTGTTGTTATTAAAAATGGCCAATTATAAAATAGCACTGTATTATTAATAGTATTTATTTTTTTAAAAAGTACTAAAAGAGCCATGAAACCAGATTCATGAAATCTATAATTTACAATTCCTCTCCCATTCACTTTAAACATAACGCAGGATCAGAAAGAATAGTATGTTATTCTGAACATTTCGTTGACATAATTCAAAACCTGACCATGTTTAATAAGAGTAAAAAAAGTAGCACAGTGAAAGTTATGAATGTAACTTACATTTCAGATTGATAGTGTCTGCGATGATTGATCAATCTGAACATTATAACAACAGCAAAAACGGCACAGATATTAACACTAAAAGAAATTGTCAGCTGATAAATACAGATCAATTTAGAGACAAATGAATTGACAATCTTATACTCTATTCATGGCAAGTCAATAACCATAAATGACTACACCGCTTTAATCTGAAGAAATGTTTATTCGTCTTTTCAAGAGTAGAAAGTCACATGGTCATTTAGCAACATTACACTGTTCTGGTGTCGCCCAAAATACATGCATATTGGAGTGTATATACTTTGCTGTACAATTATTGTACTTTCTCCCGTTTTACATCCAAAAAGTGGGCATTCCAGAAGAAACGACATAAATATCATGACAGAGGTGGAGCTCTCTCTGAGCGTGGCAGCTGTACCATGGCCTTTATTCTAGTGCAGAAAGAAGAAACAATGGCACTGGTTTCCAGTCCTTGACACCTTACTGCTTTTGTCTCTAAATTCATCAAAACAGAGATGGAGAGTGTTGGCAAAGCTACAGCAAGACGTTGGTTTAGTTACACACAGAAAAAGACAAACAGTGCAAAAGCAAAAAAAACTATATCCGGAGGAGAGACAGACAGACACAAAGAACCTGGCAGGATCTTTGGTGCAGGAAAACATGAGAAAAGTATAAGCACGTATACAATCTGGACGTCTCCACGCATACTTTGTGGTAATAACGAAGGTGCTTTTTATTTAATTGTGCGTCACCTTCATGTACAACAATAAATCGACTTTTCAAGTACAACAGAAAAAATATAGAGCAGTGCACCTTTAAACAATTACTAGACCAGACAAGCAACGTGGTGCTTCTATCAGAGCAACAACATCTCTTTTATAGCTTAGTCATAAGCATTTTGTTTTATGAAAAAGGCTATTTCAAAGCATTTAATCAGTTCCCTTTCATTACAACACTGGAACTAAAAGAATTCATCTTTCACTCCTGTGAAAAAGGCTAGAAAACTCACACGAGTGGTGTGTAAGTGTATTATAAGCATGTTTGAATTGATACTAAACAAAAAAGGATGGTATCAAATTTGATTATTGCTGTTTTTACATGTTTCGAATCTAAAAGCTGTACAGGGATCCACAGGGATCTTGTCGAATCAAATTAAACAATGCATCCATGTCAAAAATTTTTTTACAATTTAACATTCGATTATCAGTTGTAATATTTACAAATATTGTGTGCTATGTACAAGGCACTGGATCACATGGAATATATTAATATTAAGACTTGGCACATCGTTAATATGGATGTACGACCGTAACACAAACATTGGTGCAAAAGAGGGAAAAAAATGGATTGTTCAAAATCTGAAAATCTGATTGGACAGACTAACGTAATTAATGTTTCTTGGCAACTGTGAATTGAAACTATATTGTTACTTCCTTTCTGCTTTTATTCATACAAGCAATAAGCCGCTCGTTACCATGTGTTACTGTGATTTACCATGGTTAAGAAGGATTCACCTCTCATCTGTGGAGAAATCACTAACACACAGCTTCTCACTGCTTATTGCTTCACTCGTGGATGGTGATGAGATATGGATATGTAGGTACCAGTTGTCTTTTCTTTCATGCATGAACCATGAATTCCAGAAACAAGCCATTTTTGGTGTTTATATTCAAAGAATCTGTTCCTTTCAAACGCAATCTTCACTTGACTCGAGGAAGGTCAAGTACGGCACATCAGAAAAAACACGTCCTGCTCTTGATGCATTTCGAAAACAGATACTTCACTGAAGGGACTCCAGGTGAGATATTATAAGATCACAGATTACATCAGAAATATAAGCCATGAAATGGAAAAACACTGCAAGTTGATAATTAATTACATCAGTTCCGTTCAGTTGTACAGTGTAAAAGGAATTTAAAAACACCTGAATATATAGATTTTGTTTTTAAGTATGCAAACTTACCAATGTACAGAATACGGTCTCTCTCGGCTGAGTTTCAATATTAACAGTTGTTTATACTTGGATAAACCCATCGGTATTGTTACAAACAATAAATGTAATCATATCACCACAATGGTTTCATTAAAGATTTTTTTTTTGTTCAACAAAAAAATGTATTTACTCGTCTTCATGTTGTTCCAACCCTATGTAACTTGTCTTTCTTCCACAGAATTTAAAAAAAAAAAAAAAATGAGCTTTTCCCTCAATTGAAAGTGAATGGGAGGGGAAAGCATTTTGTTTAGAGAAAATCTGGTCACCATTTAAACATGACTTCGATCTCGTAAATAAGTCTTTTTGTGTTCCATAGAAGAAAATAATATAATAAAATCATGTAAACAACAGAATTTTCATTTTCATGTAAACTATTCCTTTAAATCGGTGGACCCCTGGATGGCAAAAGTTATGCATTTATACACTGTTGACATGTACATGCATGAAAGACAGGCAAGAGATACATAAAGACAATTCAACATGTTTACTGAAGTAAAGTTCAACATCCTCATGATGGGAGCGTATAATGAGGAAGGTCAACATGGAATACTCAGCATTCCGGTTCCGTTAGGCTGCTTCCAACTGGGAAAAAATAAGGGAACTAGAAGGTGGGAAGGGTGGATCTAGATCCTCTTCCTCTGAGGGTGGAGTGAAGGGGGATGGATTGTTGAGAGATAAAGGAAGACAGGGGGGTGTGTGTGGACGGAGGGGAAGGTGGTGTCTGTGTGTCTGTCCTCTCACACTGTCGAAATCAATTTGCCCTCCGCACTGTGAAACAAAGAGAGGGAGATGCTGCCAGGTTGGCTTTGGACACAGACACATTGAAGCACAAACAGCATAAAGCACTGATGCTCAAGGAATAGTTCACCCATGATTAAAAAAAGGTCATCATTTACTCATACTTTCTTTATGTGGAACACCGATGTATTGGTGCTCTCTTTTTTCCCCCCAGGTTCAGTGAATAAGGGCTGCAGCTTATTAGGCAAAAGATTCAGATTCATTGAACAGGGTTCATGTGATTTATAAACATAGGAAGGAAGAATGTTCTTTGTTTGGGTGAACTTTTTTTCATTTTTGGGTGAACTGTCCTTTTAATGCTACTGCTAACGCTAATCTCTATCAATGCATGTTACAAACACATGATGGGCTGCATTTCCTACAAGTCAAGTGTATGAAAATGTGAACGAATCAAATGTATAATAATCAGAAAACTGACAAAGCTTTAAAACCGAACCCATACACATGTATTGTGAAAATGCAGCCCATTGTTATATATGCATCATGGAGGTCAAATCTAAACGGTGGGTGCAGGAAGATATAAAGTGAACTACAAGTACTGGAAATATAGGGGGTAGCATATGGAAAACTGCTTCTCATGAATTTCCCAAAAGAAATCAAGGTTGGAACAAAGGATGCTGAAACACTAATTAAGACAAACACACATGGACAGCAAAAGCAAGAATGGAATGGGAACTTAAATGCAAAAATAAAATATTTAAAAGTATTTTTAGCTATACCTACTTTAAATTGTGATGCTAAAGGAATTTGGAATAAAAGCTGGGAATGGTCTTCCTCATAGATGACCCAGAAGGGTTCATTCGTTTATTTTTTATACTGATGTCACACAAGGTGCTTGTGAGTTCAAATTGATAAAGCATGGCTACAACATGAGATTGGCTCTCATCTATGGGAAAAGACCAAAAACGACTGACTACAGTATATTATTTTGAGGTTTATGAAACCCATTTAAACAATCAGAGGGTTCTCCCTTGTTCAATATGGGTTTAGGTGCCGTTTGGTCACCCGCCCACCTTTTGTTTGGGCTAGACCTTCAGAAACGTCAGCTATGTTCGTCTGTTCCGGCTGCAGGTCAAGCAAACAAGACTTTTTTGCTTGCCATAATCAAAAAATGTGGGATTTTTAAATTCAAACAAGTATATTTCAAATAAAAAGAAAACAAAGAAAGAACTTACAGACAAACTACTATAAACTCTTTTTTAAATACTGCTCAGTTGGCATATGAGTAAGTGAAAACTTAGGTCTTACCTCGTTTGGAATCGAGACTCGTAGTCCTCCATCCCTTGCTGTGAAGAAAAAGAGAACATATTTTAGTCATCTAGTTCCCCTCAAATGTCCAGCAGACGGCAGTAGAAGACTGCATAACACTTATGAACTGCAGTATTGATAATAGGTAAAGCATCTCTGCTGTAACCAAGCATAAAAAAAAAGAGGTCATTGAGTGCATCCTGAACCGGAACAATGGGAAGAACCAACCGAGCACTGACTTTGGGAGAACACATACATGCACTTTATATTCCTAGCAAAGCTTAATAAATATAGAATGCACTAAGGGAGGGACGCTGGGGTAATAATGAGAGTTGAGATGAGATGTTTGTTGCTGGCTTTGTTACGTAACAAAGCCCTACTTATGATGTATTTCGATGCTGCTCCAAAAGTATTTGCATGCTTATTCAAGCCATTGCAAGTGTAAATATTTCAGTGAAGAGCAGTACACAAACAGTTTTTTCATTCAAACCATTCTTGAAAATAAATGATGTTTTAAATTCCAAAGACAAACTATAGATTTAAATTAGTTTGTAACGTCATGCCAGCTTCGATAGCTATACTCCTAGTGAAATCCAGGCTTAAATATTGAAAACAATACATTTGAAGAATATCTTAACTGTTCAGAGGCTGCTGTATGTATCTGTACCTGTATAAAAATGTATTTAATTTAAAGTGAAGCCCTCCACAGACAAATTCTCGCTCTCTCACCGCAGTCGTTTCTCTTTGTTCCCACCCCAAACCCATCTATTTGTAAATGTCTCAAAATGTTTAATCAAACAGGACAGGTCTTTTCTAATGTGGGCTCAGGCTGCTAAAATAACACAGGTAGAAACTGATCTCAGTTTAGGGTAATGTCCTGGAACGTCCTCTATGCGGTTAGCTGGAGATTGGGCTGCATTAATCGAACTGTCGCCCCGCTATATTTCAGCATGTCTGATAAATGTCTACGTAAGGTGATTAATACTTCAATACTATTAACATTTTTATAGAAAGCTATATTAATATCTCCATACATCTGTCAAGGTTAATCATTTTGTATTGGATGTAGAATGACACTGCATTAAAAATAGGCAGGATGTGTGTGTGTGTGTGTGTGTGTGCATAGCCTACTTGTGAGAATCCTGGCACTGCCACGCTGTATGGTCTCTGTCGGCTGTGATGTGTGCTCTGCTGCTGGGCGAGGAAGCGTGTGGGCATGCCATAATCAGGTGTCGGCAACGCCATCTCTCTCTCCAGAAGATTTCCTGTGCTGCTGCTCCTGGTATGCTGCAAACTACAAACACACACATATACACACGGTTAGTTAACACATAACATGACATTTTTCAAAAAATACAGGACTTTGTTTTATTCATTGGGAATGAATGCATCATTAAAGTGGGTGTTGTGCACTAGAATGGGGCCAAACGTAATGCACCACATTAAATAGCTAATTATAGCATTATAGTAATGTTGACATCATTCAAGTGACATTAGCGAAAAGGAAAAGTGTGTCAGAAGAAGAAGATTTTATTTTGAATTAAAGGTTACAAAGGTTTTTCTCTTTAGAAAAACATGCACCGATAAATCAATCACAACAAGACTATGAATGTGCATGAATAAAGTAAACAAGGTCAGGTTTGATTGGCCGGGTCAACGTTAAAGCCTTTCTCAATTGCATGCTTTATGGTGTTACGCAGCTCATGACCGTAGTTCTCTAAATGCATTTCATAGGTTGTGCCAGCACAATATTAAATGGCATTTAAACACTGAAAGGGCTTTTGTAAACTCATTAATATTCAGACAGACTCACCTGACGTGGAGTTTATTGCTGTCTTGTTCAGGAATCAGGCGGGTATAGGAGAACGGGAACCAACCTCTCCTGATAGGACACATATAACATGGAATTTAAAGCAGTTTCTTTGGTTCATCAAACGCTTAAATGTTTTTCTGTATGCATATTGTGAGGTTAACCACAAGTCACGTACATTCTGTTTTTCTCGTTTTCGCCGTAGTGCCAGCCGTCCCGGGCTTCAGGCACCAACAGTGTGATGATGTCTCCTTCCGTAAAGCTGAGGAGTGTGCTGTTGTCTCCGGCGGCATGAGAGAAGAGGGCCTGGACCCGTGTCCGTCCATTTCTTTCCAGCCCGGCTGCCATCGAGCTAGACCTGGGGAGGGTCTGTGTCTCTGCTGCGGTCAGAAATTAGATCAATTTTTTAATAACTCTGTAATATCAAAAATGATGTACATTGCATTCCAAATGTATCCTACCATTCAATAGATTAAAATTAAGTAATTTACCTAATATTTATGTATATATTTATTGTATTTTTGCATTTAGAATATTTTTTTACGTAATATCGTCAAACTATTAGAATCAGTTAAGTCAAAATGTTTGTTTGCTGCACGTAAGAAGGACTACTTGATTTAATTGCTGACTAAGTAGGCAGCACAGTAGGTTTAGGAACATTTTTTAAATTCCACCTAAAGGTCGTGAACATTAAGAGCTTCGTTTGCACTCCTTAAAAATACTTCCCTCAAAGAGAACTATACCCTTCACCTATTTTCTATCCATTTTTAAAGCTGTCCTCTCTATTCCCATCTGTTCTGCCCTGTTTTCATTTCCAGCAGTGTTTGCCCTGTTATTGTCCACTCACTAGAGATATACTCACTACTTTCTCAAGGAGAGAGAGAGAGAAACGCACAGGTGCACAGACACTGACGCAGCCATAAATACAGACAGCAGATTATTAAGTCATATAGAGATGCTGGGTATTAAATAAAAAGCACTGAAATCTTCCAGATGTCATGATCAGAGAGTTACGGTTTGCCTTATAAAAGTTCAGTTCCTTAACTTACCCAAAGTATTCTTGGGCTTCACAGGCACAACCTTGCGGACAGGCAGGGTGTTGGAGAAAGTTTCTCCGCCATGTCTGTGGGCTGGTTTCTCGTGTGCGGCTCTGGACTCCACCCAGCGTTGGTAGTCTTCTCCCCCGTGGACCCCTGAGCCATTCATGATGGAAACACCATCTACTCCCATCATTCTCTGCAAGATACAATTCACATTTTTTTGGAACAATTAAGACCTAGTTTCCATACTTGAATACATGCATTTTCTCCATATAGTGAAATAAATAATACAATCAAGCATTACTTGTACTATTCCTGAATGAGATATAAATGAATGTCCTTCAAGTGCTTTAAACAGAAGGGATTCTCATTGGCTATCAATATTTTGATCATTTATTAGCTGGAAACAAATGTTCTCAAAGTGATTCCAATGATTTAATTCCTCTGTGCTGTGCTGTGCTGAACTAATATTCTTTGAAATGTGTGAAAAACTGTAGCAGAATTCTGATTATTCTTTTCACAGCATTGTGGTCACTATAGAACTGTATTTTAATTACTTTATATCCATCTATACTAAATTTGAGAACTCTCTCATTCCTATTACTGTGAGTTCGCCCCCTACTCTCCCAAACACCCCCAGGAGGTAATTATACACATCATTAATGCAACCATTAACAAATAATCTTGCTGCAGTTAAGACACTTTTAATTTTGTGGTTTACTTTTTATTTTTTATTTGGGTCTGACTGTGATTCTAACTCACCGTCTGTTGGTTTCCCATGAGAGCCGCGAGCTCAGGTGGCACAGGAAGTGGCTTGGCCCCAGGGATGGGGTCTGAGATGGTCAGGCTAGATTTAGAAGTGTGGTGGACACTGGGTCCCAGCGTCCCCGTCGCTCCTGAGCCCATTTGCTGAGCTAGAAGCATTGCCCGCTCTGGGAGTTTATTTGGGTCGGCACATGCTTGTTGCCACAATGGGATCTTTTGCGTCAGCAAGTCTCTGCCCTAAAAACAAACAAACAGTGCCACAACTAGTATTAGCACCTAGAATAAGTGACGCAAGCTTTACACACCTGCGAGAGAATAATTAAGGTTAGTCTAGAAAACCCATATTGGCAAATCAAGCATAACAGACCAAATACAGACTCTCTCTGGGAATATAAAGCTGAGGTTTCAGGGCGTGAGCTTCAGTTGATGGACAGATATTGAGAGGGAACGCGATAAAGTGTGATAAAGTGATCCCTCCTCACCTCGCATTCCTCTGAAGCTCTGAGACATCCCTCTCTATCCTGACAACCTCCCCTCCCTGTAGGTTAAAGTCTGAAATAGCCTCATTACACTGCCCTATGCACAGGCAGCCTGACCAGTGGCTGTAAGAAAGATGAAGAACGCCTGGAGACCTCTGAATGTAGAGCACAGAAAGTGCAACTTTCTCTTTGGACCCTTTTCTGTAATTCAGATCATCTGTTTGAGCAGTGCATGGATGCTTATTTAAAAGACAGAAATTTCAAAGAGAAGTGTGTTTCAAAAGAAGTGTTTTAAAATGTTAATGAACAATTTGATATTGTTTTTATTTGATGGGGTTGTTCACCTAAAACTTGCACTAAAGGTAATGCTGAAAATCTAACTGTAACCAAATTTTGTTTCTGTGAAAAAAATCCTTTAAGATAAGTGTGGTAAATGGCATTGGGTGAACAGTCCTCTAATTCCTTGTAACATGTCAAATATTTCCCCCCTCACTCTCTGTACTTATAATACCTTCAAAGTCTGTTTTTTTTCTGGCAAAGGTCAGTACTTCTGAGCCCCTACGGTCATTTTCTAAGTCACAACCACATACCACCCTACCCAAAGCAATTATCACCCGCCTGCCTGTCTGAGCACCTGCAGACTGTCACGACCTCATCGGGTTCATAAAAGCAAAAATGCTAATACTCTTCAGGAGTGCACTGTAGATCTTAAAATATTGCAGTGTTTAATATAAATGAAATATCCATGCACTTCTCTAAGTATAAAATGAACTACCCTTAAAAAAACTAAAAAATTCCCCTCCCCTTTGCTAAATCATCTCTTCTCTGATGATGTGTGCACTGAAGCAAAGGGTGGGACAATAATCCCTTCCCTCTAGCAACCTGTCACTCATATGAGATCGCATGATTTTGAAAACAACAACACAATCGATTCCTAATTGACAAAATCAAGTCTAACCCTACTATTATTCACAATAAAGCAGTTTCCGTTTCATCTGGACTTTATGCTGATCCAAAAATTGAAAGAGTAGCAGGATTCAGTAATCTAATCACCCTGTTTAAAAATCCAGCGTACGCTGGTTAGTTATGTTTTAAAGCATGGCTGCTGGTTTTAATTTGTTTAAGATGGTCCTTAGCCATGTGGTCATGTGTTGGTTAGGGGTGGCACGGTTCACAAAACCCACGGTTCGGTTTTTATCACGGTTTTAGGGTCTAATAGGGAACATGAAATTCAAAATTTTCCCACACACCAGAGTTACGACGCTGGCGCATCCTCCAACTCCGGGCAGCCTTCCTTTTCTCTCCCACTTGCCATTTCTACACGTACAGTATTGTGACCTGCAGCACTCACTCCACACCGTAGACACCTCAATACTTTCGCGCGAAAGGAAAACACGCTTATGTCACATACGGGGCACGAGGTTACATTGTGCATGTCATGTACCGGTGAACCGTGCAACGCATGCATGCACCGAACCGAGACAAGCGAACCGAACGGTTCGTTTTTTTTTATGAATCGTGCCACCCCTAGTGTTGGTCCTGAGCTAGTTGCTTAAAACCAGCTCATGACCAGCTTAAACCAGCAGACACACTTCAAAACATACCTGTAGGCTATGTCTTATTTTCCTTGATTAAACACCGATTGAATTTAGTCTAAGACCCTACAACGTCTCGTTTCAAAACCCTCAAACAGTAGTGCACTTGATCTCAAGTTGATCTATGATTAATGATCCTGCAATAAATGAGTTACTTTGGATAAAAGCATATGCTAAATCTTGCAAATAGGCAGTTAGCAGTGGTCTCTGAACATCCCACAAATGCAATTTAGAGACCACTACTAACTGCCTATTAGTTCCAGAGAAATCCGTGAACCCTTCAAACTTGCAAATTTCATTAGGTGTTTAAAAGGTTTCTTTTCAATTTTCTGAGCATAAGAGAGTTTTTATCCTCTTTGTTCCTTCTGCCCTCAGTCGCAGACGAGTGAGTAAGTATCAAGTACCATGACTGTTGTGGGTGACGGTGTTAAGATCCAGCCATGACAAACTCTGGCAGATGGTCAGTTTTGTTCATGTCACTTCGTTCTTCCTGTTCTCACAGAAGTGGATAATAAAGAGGTACTTCACAGAATAGACCCCAATTTAATTTTCCATTGTGAGGTAATCCCTCTTTGTCTTCCGTCTAAAATGTTTTTGCAGTTGCCTGCAGAGAAATTTCTTCAGTATGAGTCTTCCTACACACATGCTTGAAAACAGTGATTATCGTCTGAACAGTCTGTTCTTGTAAAAGTGGGCCACTCTCTGCCTGGCCCTCCCTTTTTTTTCTGCTTCTCTTGCCATCATTGCTCCCAACGCTCTGTCTATCACCAGCTCTGAAGCGGGGGCGTCACAGTAGAGGAGCGAATCTTGCTTACGCGGGAATGACTGGTCTTCTTCTACATGCTGGTGAATCCACCAGATACCATCAGATTTCTGCTCTATTTTTGTTCAGTGTGAATGTAATGTTCTAAAAAGAATAATCATTCTTCACACTTGTGCTTTATATATTGTTGGCACCACCTTGATGAAATCTCGCTGAAATCAAATGTAGTCTTGGTTACAATTGTAACACAATTTTTCAGCACAGGTGTTAGTGCATTTTGGACCCAAACTAAAAAAAACTTTCTCAAAGTACACATTATAGCACATTCTCTAGCAAGCACGGCGGAATGATCAGCACTGAAATGAAATGAATGACTGACTAAATGGGATTTGGGAGCAGAAACAACTGAAAACAAAGTATGGAGTCCAAGTGTACAATTTATGGATACTACTTATAATTCATAGTATATGATCTGGATTAATACACTACATGACTGATGGTTAAAGACAACATGTAATCAGAACCTCTGACAATCTTTATCAATTTAACTGACCAAGTCACCCAACCAAATATTGATTTGTTAATAAATATGTATTGTAAATGGTATTTCACGTTGTCTTTAACACATTTAAATGTGCAAATAAAGGCTAAAATGCAAGCTTAACACAATTCTTACTTAAATTAACTGAATTTCAGTGTTTCTGCGACCCAAATTTTCTTCAGCATTATGTGAAAACTCACCTTGGTGTGGTAGGTGTTGCTTGTTTTGGCCACTGCACATTGACGGTCAACAAGGAAGCAATACCTCCGTCTCTCTTCGGACAGGGCGTTCTTGTAGCTCTCAGAGATGTAGCTATCCAGCTCATTTTGTTTGCTGCTGATGGTCTCGACGTACTGAGGGACAGGTAAGGTGGCGTGAAGCAGACATACAAAAATGACAAACAATGCCCTAGTTTGACGCAGCCTGATGTAGCCATGCTAGGAGAAACATTCCTTTTCAAATGACAACCATGTAGGCTCGCTGTTACTCTCATTGTATGAAAGCAAATGGGAATGCTAAAGCTCAATGATCCATATCATGCAAAGCTGGTGAGGGCTGAATTTAACTGGCCTATTTGGTTTGATCAGAGAATCCAAGTAGCACAGAAGGTCATGTTCATCATTTAGCATTCAATAAACGTAAAACATATTTTAAAATAAAATGATAGGGCATCCAACCCAAGTATGTTTCACAACATATAAGCTACCAAGGCTGCTGCCTCGATAAAGATTGCACCACAGCCAAAACATCATCAACAAGGACATACACCTTGTAGGAACTGGATGTAATCCAAACTGCACACACACAGTGACACTCTTCGAAAGGTTATTCAGCCTGTGTAGGTATCGAGGTATCACATTGAGTTATGCTAATTCTTCCCACCAAGTGTTAATGAACAAGGCTGGAATCATTGTGAGCAAGTCTATTATTAGTCTCAAGTTAGAAAAGGTCATTGCATCATGAAAACACGTGTTATGGTTTCACAGCGATGTATGAATGTGTACAATATGTTCACCCAGGCTTTGCGTCTGAAATGAATAAAGCAATGCTACATCCACAGATCAAAACTCATTTGGTACACATCTGGGGCCAGTTGCATAAATGTTGGGACAGTGTCTTAAGAGCTGGTCTGACCAACTAGCAGTTCGGCAAGAGTAAACTGTTTTACTTTTTGGATTCAACTTAGACTAATATACATGTTTATGCAACTGAAATGTAAAAAACTAACTTTTAAGACTAGTCTTAACCTTTTATGCAACTGGCCCTTGGTCTTAGACACCAGCACCAGAACACAGTTTTGTAGGTTAAGTTGCTCTAATGTACATCAGATAGGCTTGTTTGTAATATTTTAGCATTAAACTTGTGTGGCAAAGAATGTGAGAGATTAAAGAGGGGGAAAACAATGAAATTAAGAGATGCTAAAATCACCTCAGCATTGTTTTAGTCTCACATGTAAAAGCAGGTAATGAGTTCTCAAGCTAGTTTAGATGTAATCAGCCTGCAGGTAAAACACTGGATGTAAAATGTAGCATTTCCAGGATTCTCCCTGATCATGAGTGGGAGTTTGGACACACCGCTGACAGGTAGCATGATCGGCACAACAAAACAGCTGAACGCTAAATAATTTTGCACATAGCATCAACCCAAATCACATAATTTTATCAAGCTTGAAAGACTTCTGTTGTGACTTGTAACTTTATTTAAAGTGACCCTGGAATTTTAGGTGAGGGAAAAGAAATCAAAGCATGGTGGTTAAAAAAAAGCATAATTAAGGCATATATCTTCCTTTTGGAGGACTCGGTTCTAACTAAATCTTTAATTTTGAATGTTGCATATTAGCTGTATATGTAAGCAGAAGTAATTTTTTTTTCAACTTTTCGTAGCCCACATCCACATGTAGACTGCATATATTGTGCACTAATGGATCAGATATGACGTCTGTCTTGTTCTTTCAGGATAATGGCAGCACTATACTGCAGGATCATCTTTGTATTTAACGACCCATGGTCAAGACCCCTTTTCTGCTCTTATTAAATGCTCTTTCAGTGTCTGAGTCATGTACATTTACATGTACAGTTCATGTACAAGCCACACGCTAAGATTAAATGTTGACCTCCAGCGAGTGCACTCTGTGGCATTCTGTTGCCAGGTACGAGTAGAAAAATATGTTATTGCACAGTCAATGCTTAAATGTTTCATGTATTTCTGCATCCTAAAATTACTAAAATGACCCTACACCAGTTAGTCTGCACACTCAGTAGCAAATGCTGGTGGTAATTTGCTTTATTTTACCTACTTGTTGGTTTTTTTCTGTCAGAAGACAGAATTTTCATAGATATTTACTGCAATATGGCCTGAGACTACAGAAGTTTAGCAATCATTTATTTAAATGACTAAACTGCATAAACTACATTTTCAGATATTACAAATACAGTAGTGTGGCAAATAAAACAACAACATCTATATAAAATTTCCCAGTGATTCAGGTAATGGACAGGCAGCATGATTAGCAGGACACTAAGCACCACTTGTAAAGTAGCTGACATGACCATAATCAACTAAGCAACAGTAAACACTGTCAGGCTAAAGTAAACCTGCATTCAACAGGTTTATAAAGTAGAGTTGGTAAATAGTGTGTGTGTGTGTATGCTGCAGTGTATCGCCATATGAGTTTGGTTGAGTAAGGCTAAAGGGGTTCAGAAAGCATATTTAGATCGAAATGTCTGCACTACGTGCCTTTATTTTTATATCCAAGGGGAATACTAATGTGCATGT
The DNA here is from genome assembly GCA_032361065.1 of Enteromius trimaculatus. Taxonomy (NCBI): domain Eukaryota; kingdom Metazoa; phylum Chordata; class Actinopteri; order Cypriniformes; family Cyprinidae; genus Enteromius; species Enteromius trimaculatus. The sequence goes on along the minus strand of JAUMHP010000062.1, from coordinate 13,993,298 downwards.
ACATACACGGACAAAAATGGTGTAACGAGGGGCCATATCCTACACTACTGCAGCCTGAAATCATAAGTGACACTCCAGTTCAAATCAATCTGCCTGCCCTCCAGTTGGCCTCATTTTAACATGTGCTGAATACGAATGTAGGATATGACTGAAATGCGGCATCATTTCTGTGCATTGATTCCTCAGAGAAAAAAAAGAGAGAAATGAGTGCATTACATTGGTCACGGTATTAATATTGGGATCAGTTTAGCCGGGGGGTCTGGAACAGACCTGCAATTCTCTTTAGCGATCAGGAAGAAAACTGAAACAAAAATAAAATTAAAAATGCTATGTTGTAACTATATATAGGCTATATATACAATTTTTCAGTGTACACTTGAATGTATGCAATAACGAATATAGAGTACAAAGAAAAATTCTTTGCTTTTGAGATTGCAAATTTTTTATTATTTTTATTTTTATTATTTAAAATTTTTGCCTCCTCTCATGCTCAATTTATCTATATTAAAAATATGTGACCCTGAACCACAAAACCAGTCATACGGTAATACGGTCAATTATAATGAGCTTTCTAATGATACATGGTTTGTTATGATAGGACAATATTTGTCCGAGATACATCTATTTAAAAATCTGTATGCGGAGGGTGCAAAAAAATCTAAATACTGAGCAAATCACCTTTAAAGTTGTCCAAATGAGTATCTTATCAATGCATTTTACTAATCAAAAATGACATTTTGATATGTTTACAGTAGGAATTTTACAAAAAATCTTCATGGAACATGATCTTTACTTAATTTCCTAATGATTTTTGGCATAAAAGAAAAATCAATAATTATGAGCTATGCAATGTGTTTTTGGATATTGCTACAAATAAACCCCAGCGACACAAGACTGGTTTTGTGGTCCAGGGTCACATATGGGAAAGTGCCATGTGCCATTAAGTATCCAATTCTGGTAAATATACGTTTCATAAAAATAAAATAGGTAAATATTGATATGGTACCACATTTCACGCCTTTGAAAGATTCTCCACGGCTTGGTGTAGTGAGCTTTGCAATGTTCTGCTCATGCCATCTCTGAAACCAGACTCTCAGCAGCATGACGCACAGCAGGGACCATGAGCCCCACATGTAAAATTCATCCACGGTTCATACTGAGCCGCTAAGTGGAATGAACACACACACAACTATGAATAATTGACAAAAGCTATTACAGAAAAAAAATGACATTCATAGAAAACTGACATTTAAGAAATCTCATGAGAGAGTTGCCACATGCAGGGAACCATGGGAAGGGTTTACACATACACAGTCTTTTCTCAGGGGTAAAGCTTTCACAACAAGTAAACTACTCAAAAAAAAAAAAGTAATAATAACACCAGGGACTGTCTGGGATATACTGTATGAGCTGAGGCCAGAGATGGTTTTTTTTCTTCTGAAACCCCATGTCACCCAGAGCTGTGAGGCACAAGCTAGACTGACAATCAGAATTTGATTTCCATCTGTTTTGTAAATGCACTTCCCATATCAGAGGGAACTTTTGACCTCTGATCATAAGTCAAGAAAACAAGTGCATCTCTCTAGTTCTGCTTGGCACTGAATCTGCTGAGGTCTATGGAAGTCCAAAATTTAAAACATAAATCAGTGTATACAGAACAGTAGAATTTAGATGAAATTCAAAGAAATGTCTATAACTGCTGAAAATAAATATGACATTTTTATCATGCATATAATTTAATCTAGCGTTACATAATATAAATGAAAACAATATCACTTAATTACTCAGTGAAAGAACAGAAGATTTTTTTTCATAACTGTAATTTTCCAGACTGCTGGAAGTTTGCTTCAGTTTTCCAAATGTAGCCAAAAAACATGAAGCAGCTTCGTTTCTCTGAATACATTCTTATTTCTATCATTCTGTTTTAAATTTCTCAACCCAAACTCAACTTTATGTTCACAATTTAATTCAAGTTTAAACCCATGGACTCAAAGAAAGCAATTTTTTTAAATTATGAATTTTGACCAGCCTTGATACAGAATGACAAATCAATCACCTCTGATGTTTGGTTCACTCTGATCCTCCTACAGTTTTAGTTCGACCCCGGAACAGGAAGTTCACATAATTCATTTTAAACAACCCACTCATATACCTTCTCTGTTTTCTTTTATACACACCTGTAGAGTGTGTTTAACAAGCAAGCAGAGCCCACAGCGTTTTATGCAACAGTGTGTTCCTACGCCACTATGAGAAGCACACCTACTGCTAATGGCATGAACTGACCCCGGGTCAGCCCGCAGCAAAACACTCCCACTTCCCCCTGATCTCACACCTGGTGAGGACGCTAGTGAGAGGCGTGCATTCAAAACAAACAACGGCCCTGACAAATCAGCCCCCGTACAACGAGGCCTCGATGAACAAAACACAAGGACACCACACACAATGAAACAAAAGTACAATATTGTATGAAAGGACTTCAGCCAAACAGAGTGGGATTTTCTTTAACACCTAAAGAGCCAAACAGACTAAAACTGGAATATTTTTTTACTGTGTTCACAGCTTATTGTCTGATTCAGTGCAATCCAGGAGCATGAAAAGAGCAACAGCGTATCAGATTATAAAAATGCACCTTTATCCAGAAATGAGATAATGAAAACATTTATAAATCCCATAGATCCATAATGTGTGAAAATTCTTGTAAAGATTTTAATAGACTCTGAAAAAAGCTTGTGAATAACAACGTTTTCTGCAAATGTTTCTTTTAAATTAGTCTTTGACTATAAAATGATTTTTTTTAATCATACCGTAATTGTAGCGAAGCAAAGTATGTTATAGCAATCAGCACTGTAGCTAATGATAAAGTTTTAACATTCATGCTCATGTTTAATTTTGTCATTCTCTCTCAAGTGTGTTCAAAGGCGTATGCTCAAACAGTGAAGAGAGAAACAGGGGGATTTATGGAGATTATTTATAGAAACAGGGATTTAGGAATTCCCACAATATTTCATCCCAGCATGAAGTCTCAGTTGGATGTTACAAACTGCACAAACATCCCAAACGAATTCAATGCTCAAGTTCTGGAGCATCCCAATCTAATGACAAACTCAGAATGCACAGACATTAAAGGTTCAAGACGTGAAATAATTCAACCACAAATAAATTCTCTCATCATTTACTCAGCCTCGTGTTGTTCCAGATCTGCATTACTTTCTTTTATTCAACATAAAAGGAGAAGATAAGAAGATAGACACTTTACATTGCTTTGAAAAAACAGGCAATTAAAATGAATGAAGGCAAGCTTTAAAAAGGATGTGACGCACCAAAAAAGTGTCATAAACGTGGTCGCAACTTGTTTGTTATATTACAGGTCTTTTAAAGAAATTGAAATAAGATTTTAGGAGATGTTTGAAAAAAAGCTAACAATTCCATCCCCATTACAGGTTTTCATTTTCAGTGCAACTAGTCCACCAAAAAAGAAAGAAGTTTGGTTTGTTGAAATTTGAAGAGCAGCATTGACTCACCTGCATCTCCTTGTCTCCATATTTGGAGGGGTTCTTGCTGCCTTGACTCTTCCTGCGCAGTTTCTTCAGCTCGGCCTGGCACTTTTCCAGACTCTCTCCTTTACTTCTGTGTTCCATCTGGTATTTCTTCAGAGCTGCCTGGCAGACGAAACAACACAGCTCTCATCACAGTCAACCCTGACACGATCCAAATGGACAAGACGAGCAACCTAATGATTGTATTTCAAAACTTTGATCAAGCATCTACTCCAGAAAGATAAATTCCAATGAGACTGGAACGGGATGCTTGATTTCTTTATTCTCAGCATATCCTGAGCTTTAAAGCTGAGAATAGATATTAAAGTGTCCCTATTGTGAGTCGACTGTTTCTTAATAATGTTTAACTGACTTTAAAACCAGAATCTAAAAGACATGAAGGTCATCACATGTTTTTTACTAATGGGAACTTGGCTGAGTCAGCCCAATCAAGTCTTTCATTGTCCTTCCCAGAAGCCCCTGCTTCACAGATCCATTATGTTTCAGACCATACGTCTTTGTTTTCACTAGCCTTCACTGCCAAAGCCTTCTGCTACATTTGACTGAGCCTGATTGGCGAATCCTTACTGTGTGTGGAACGGAAAGCATGGAAGCGTAGTTAATTATTTCTGTTAATGCTGCAAATGAGTGACCGAAAAAAAATGTGGATTTGAATTCTTGCCAAGAAGCTGAGGGTCAATCTAATGCATTTACAAACAAGCCTGTTAGAGACCCCGGGTAAAAAGACTTCTTAATCTGTGAAGCTGAAAGGCTCATTTCAGATGCACAACTGATCTTTCATGCGTGAAAAACAGATTTCTCTCAAGTAAAAAAAAAACACTTTCACAGCTTTCATTACATGCAGTAAACTCAATTATTGCTTTTAAAAGACATGCTATATGGAGGTGGATAAACCCAATAAAGTAGGAATCAGTCTAGTTAGGTATTGGAAGTGACTGTATGTGTTTTAAAGCAATTAAATAAAGCAACAAGACAGAAACAGTGCTCATTGGGTGCATTAGTTAAGTGATTTTTTTCATCCATTAAATTTTGGCAGAAAATGGCAAAAGTGATCGCAACCTAAATGTTTGTGACTGTGCATGTTTATATACTTACATTTAAGTAGCGAACATCCAATTCCACTTTTTTCTCTAGTTCTGTGAGCAGTTCATTGTGGAATGATTTTAGCTGAAAATTACAGTAGACAAATACAGTTTATATTATATACACAAAGCAATTTTCCTCCCATATGACCAAAGAATACTGCATCTGATTACACAACTACTCATAATGTACTTGCTAACAGACGTTTCTGCCCTGTTCTCATTATCAGAAGGCCTTAGATGCCATTTGTTTAACATCTGCAGCTATGTCACACAGCACAGGAAAGTCTGTGCTCTGTCTGAAGTGCTGTGTTTACGCATGTGACCGTGGTCTATTGTCCTTTATGTATATACGGAAGTGTCTGAGTCGACATTTTGAGACGCCGCTCCCTTCCATTTCCTTACCCTGGAGGCTAATGGAGCCTCTTAGATACAGCCTGATTGATTCAGTCATGTTGTGAGAAAATGTAATGAGAAAATGTGAGCCTACGAGGCAATACGATCTTCATCAAGTTAATGATACTCACCATGTCCTCTAGCTGCATCTGGATCTGTCTGTGAACCTCCGCCATCTGAAAAAGCACATCCCCTTGAGAGAGAGATAGAAAGAAGAAATAGATTAAATTGTCACTGTAATGCTTTTGCACCTGATATCAGGATGCCATGCAGTCTGACAAGGGTGCAGGGACGAGAAACAAGGAGGTAGAGAGAAAAATGAAAAGAAATGATGAACAAGATGGGCCGAGAGTCAGGCTAAAGGTGCAAGAAAGAATCTGATGAGCATAATAAATTAAATGAATACACCACAAAATATCAAACCATATTGTTTAATAAGAAATACAAATGAAAGATCACACAGAAAAATAAAAATATTACTGAAATATTTGATGCATAACAAACAAAAGAAAAGTATTCATGGGAAGCAGTTAAAGCATACTGCAAGTGCATGTTTAATAAACATAAGAAACAAAGCAGAAAGGATGCCAAAAAGAAAATGTTGTTAGCACACAATTTTCTCACATCAACATCATTCTGTGGTACAAGAGAGAGAAAAGACAAATAAAGAGTGAATCATGCAGCCATTTTATGCGTGTGTGTTGCGCCGGGGTACCTACATGCTGCCTCTTCTGATTAGGCAATGCGTAGTGAAAAAAAAGGAACAAAAGACCTAGTTTGAGCAGGAGCAAAAGTACAGAAGACCTTAAGACAGTGTGAAAGAGAGCAAGAGTGAGAAGCTACCCAGGGTGAATGAGTCAAACCTCAAAGACTAAATGCATAAATAACACATGGCAGATGAACACAGTATCAAAGCAATGTTTCCTACATCGCAATTTGTTGCTGAATCCATAATGCCACAGTAAAAGTATAAGCTGCACAGTGCTGTGATTTTATAACACCCACAATTAATAAATAAATAATCATTTATAGCTGAAATCACATACTAATGACTCTTACAGGTCAGTTCTTTTCATCATTTTATGTTAAAAAGAAATTTGATCTTATCAGCCACAGTGGGTTCGAGTACAAACATCTTGCTGCCGAAATATCAGTAGGTTTTCCCAGGGCACAAATCAAGCCTATTTAGTGTAATTGCTTGAAGAGTACATTGCAAAGTCATATTAAGTTATCAAAGCTGCCCTTAAAACAAAACTAGTAAGTCAATGCACACTTCCACAGGGACAGAATGATTATAGAGTGCTGAGACATCTTCCTTCCATCCATCCATCAAACTCTTGTCTAACTCTGGGTTAACCAGGTTTAAACTGGCTTAATAAAATCATGAAATAAAATAACAAAAAACGCACACACAGTATGTAACACAGAGGGCGCAGACACTTTGAAAAGACAAGGCACTTACACAACTTTTCTGCTGTAAAAAACAATGACAGACGCACATGTACAGTACTCGCATGACAGCCAATGGGCATGACGTCTCTCTACCTCCTGAACTAGTATTAAACGCAAGGCATTCTTCATGTACAGGGGTGATTAAGTCAAGGCAATGTGAATGATAGTATCTCAAATCGTGCAGCTTGGTATTTTCTATATCACTGGATATTAAATATCTCCAATACACACTCATTCATATTTGAAATCCATGCACGTCCTTCATAAATCTGAGCTACTGAGCCACACAGTGCGTTTCATAAAGCGTGACCCTGCCTGTCTTTGAATCCGTCATGCCTGACCCAGGACAACTGCACCAGCCTGCAGTACATATCTAATCAAGCCTTCCTCTTAAGCCCTGCCTTCTGAGAAATAGAGGGACAGTCCGTTTTATACAGTCGTTTCAGTTCAAGGTCGGTAAAGGCCATCCAACCAGTAACGTCCATCAAAACAGAGATTAATAAGGTCGGATATGTTCACACACATTACACATATGCTGATCTTGCTGTACCCAAATTCAGTAAACAGCAAGAAGAAAAGAGATTAGCAGGAAAGAGGGAACAGGCATGAACGAGACATTTCTGAGATTCCAAACAAGAATACCTACTGTTGTTCAATAGGAAATACTTTATTAGATATGATAGCAATTCACATAATATCAGTTGTGCAAAGGACGTAGTGATTAATAATGTAAAAAAAATACAGACCTCTGTAGTGGAAGCTCTCATTTGGAGAACTTTATGAATATTCAAGGTAAATTTTATTGGTTTCTCGGTTATTTTTCACTTTGGTATCTCAGATGCTTCCACTAAAATTCCTTTCAAGGACATTGCGCGCAGTAAAGGTCTGTTCACATCCAAAACGTTTACTGTAATGATAGAACTAGAACTATGGCATTTACATCAATGCACAATAATGTTCTGTCTGTTATAACTGCAAACTACAGTTATGTCATCCGCTACTTTAAATGCTTGAGCTCTTTGAAGCAGGTTGGATTTTGATTGGCTGTTTTATTACTCATCAGCTGAAGAAAAAAAGATTCAGAAAAGATTCCAACAGAATTCGCAAAGACTCAGAATGATTATAAAACATTACAGTTATTAATATAGCAGTTGTGCATGGTTATGTAGGGTTGCAAATAGGGTTGGCAAATTTCCACTTTCCGGAAAGTTTCCAAATTTCCAAAAAATCCTGGAAAAAATCCAAAATATCTGGAGTATTTCTAATATTTAATAAAAAATTTGCAACCCTGACCGTATAAGTATATAGACATAAAATAAACGCGGATAGATTTTTTGGCCTATTTTGAGTTTAATTTTTAATTGCCAAGTCTGTAGTCACTCACATCTGAGCTCAGTTTCTTTGAAAGCTCTTATGAGAGTCTACGCACATGTGAGAAACACCTGTGATATTTCTTTCCTATCGGCTTCCATCGAGTTCACATAAATCTGTGTATGTAACACAGAGACCCTTCTGCTGCGTTCCATGCCCTGGCCTCACCCTGCTGTCCCCCGTCCAGATCTCGTCTGTAGGTCGACACACTCTCATTTCCTGTCTAAGTCAGCACAATGGTCTGACAGCACTCCCCGTCCTCATCCTTCCCACCCCCCCCCCATCTCTCTGCTGCAATTCAGCCATGCTCGGCAGGACTCTAAGCCGCTTAGCGGTAATCAGCACGGATCACAACATCTGCAGCTTTGAAAGACTTAAACATATTGTTCTCCGCTCTTAAAGGGCCGAATCAATTAGGGTACAGTCTGAAGAACCTCTGTGGCATCTAGTCAGCATCCTGTGCCTTAAAAATTGTTTGGTTTGTTTGACGAAAGCATTAATTATCAATAAAGCACATAGGACTTAGTAAGGAATAAATACAAAACAGATAAAGAGCTTAAAATGAGAATGATTTTTGATTTGCAGTCCACAGGTAAAGTCAACATGAAACCACTTTCATGAACCTATTATATTTTCATAAAACCATTCCTTGCACATGCATACAGGGAAGGAGAAATAGGATACTCGGGATGCAAAGAATTTGTTCCTCGATTGACCACGATTTACCTAAATTGAAAAGTAGCCACAATTTCAGTAAAACCATGGAACAAATAAACTGAAACAAGGAAATTATACAAAATGGCCTGGATTTAACTAATATGAGGGAACAAATGATACAATATGCAAATTATTAAACTAAAAAAAGGGAAATAATTGGTACAACATGTACCATGATTTGACTAAAACAAGGGATCTAATTAAAACAATGCGGCCACAATTGAACTAAAACTAGGAAACAAAGTAATGAAATTCTCTACTAGAAAACTTCACACGCACAATTACACAAATGGACTTTACAAAGGATCGTCAGTGGTAGAATAGACACTGTAGAGTCTTACTGGGTCAACCTAACCTTCTCAGGGTAAGATGATCCCCATAATGTGCTCTCATCAGAACGAGAGAGCACTAGAAAACCTACTTTCTGGAAGGAAAGATTTTCTTTTAATTTTCTGTTGTCCTGTCTCTTAGATTAACTAGCTCAACTCCCCCTCAACTCTCTTGTTCGTCTCAAATTATTTCTCTCTTTCTGTGACCTTGCTAGAAGTACTAAACATCAATATTGAGGGAGTTATACAGCATACAGATGAATGTAATAAACTTAAGCACATTTGGACCGAAGTCTCCTCCAATTAATTCTCCGATGCACTTTGCTGCAGAACTTTTATAATTAAATATGACACGAACCTACAGTTCACGTATCTTTCTTTCCACCGAGTTCACAGATGACTGTATATACATAGGTAGAACAAACAAACTGTCAAAATGATCCATATGCTTCAACATAATCATCCAGTCGTATCTTAAACTGTAAAACTCAGTGACCCAAGACGAAATGCTGTTATGCCTCATTGAGCTCAAAACCCCAAGGCCTAAATAATTCTTTTGTGGTCATTACTTTGTGGCAGAGGACTGTATACATAACTATTATAGAGGAGCTGATGAGGTCATAATGGAGATTGATTACTGCAGCAGAATAGATTTGGGAGAGGGGGTTGTGGATTGGATGTGCAGGGCAGCCAAATTAATTTGATGATCAAATATAGAAGCAACACTGTTATCACTGTTCATGACTATTGAACTTCACTGGGACCTACAGGTGGCAAATTAATGAATCCTACTCATGTGAAGCCATTGCTCATGAATATGAATTATAAAGCATTTTAGTGATGCGTCAGTCGTCTCATAACCGCGTACCTATAACTCCTTAAAAACTGTCTAGGTTGGGAAGCATTACTCCAATGGATGTAGCAAAACACATAAATGCATTAATATTCATGAGTAAAGCCTTCTCTAAAGCACGACTCATTAATTTGTGAGAGTATGAATTGCTTTTACAAAACTGTCCTCCAAAAGCGGATCTTATGTAAGTCACAGCGGTGCATCCATTTCCAGGCGGCTCTTCTGTTAGCGATGGCATCTGTAGCAGCAATTATCAGCTCTGTGATTCATTCCTCAGAGGTGTTTGAGCCATTTGCCATTTTTGCATGTGTGCTTTGTTTGTGTGTGGAGCGAGAGATACCCAGAGGGTGAGACAATGGCTTTCAGTGTGGTGAGGAAACACTCAAACCATGTTATGACACTACAAATCCCACCTACTTGGAGCGAAAATGAAACTTTGTCTGTGCCAACCTGCTGCTGCGCTCCCAACATCAGGATAGAGTCAATCACATAATAAAGTGCTATTTCTGCGCTTCCCGTGGTGAGCTGGAATTGTAGGCTTGAGAACGGAGAGAGAGAGAGACAGTTGAGAGAAGTATTTCCACTGTACTAAATGTTTGTTTGGTTTTTATTGTATTTCATTTTATGCTATTCTATTACTTTTTATGGTAGCACTTTATTTCGATAGTCCACTTTAGATATTCGGCTAACAGTAAGTAAAATCTAAACTACGTCAACTAGCAGTCATTTCACAAGTTTGCGTTTTTTCATTAATGAATGGGAAGGTAGCAAAGCAAGTTTAAGCAAATTAATAGCAAATTTGGCGAGCTGTCCAGGAAGCAAGCTGGGAGAAGGGCAGGCTTCGGCGCCCGGCTCGAACTCCCGTTGCCCCCCAGAGAAGATGATGGAGCTGTGAGGAGGAGAAGGGGAGGGGCAGGGTTTGCACAAAAGCGAGATGCAGATATGAGGAAAGCGGGTTTATTTATAGTGGGTAAGTAAGATGTGATTGGGTGACCGTAATAGGGAGATTGATTAGTTGATGCAAGGCAGTTGTGATTAATTCGGCCAGCGCTCCTCCCGAAACTCTGTTATTATCAAAACGGTCACTAGAATACTATTAGACTGTCTGCTTAATATCTTCTAACACTTTATTTTGATGAGAACACAGCATACTGACTATCAGAAACTATGCAAGTATATGTTAACTTATTCTACTAACCCTAAACCTACCCTACTCTGAGAGTTAGTAGAGATAGTTTTGAATTAACAAGAATCAGTTGACATGCAGTTGAGATTTAGTTACAAAGTTCATTATAGTTAGTAGAATGTTTAAATGGACTATCAAAATAAAGTGTAACCCTTTTTAGCAACCCTACCTACTTATTCAGATTTTTTGTTACTTTACTGTCTTTACTGTAATTTATCTTTACTGTAATCAATTTAAGGCAACCAGCTTTTATTGTTTTTTATTGTTTAAGGCTAATCATTTTGCAGACAATGTCCCATTTATCTTCACTGTAAATTAATCTAATGAGGGATTTAGCATTCAGGCTGTTCTACAAACATAAAAAATCCCATGCATTGTGATGAGCCTCACAGTAGCTAAGTGTATAAATTCTAAATGTTTGTACTGGAAATCTGATCTGAGGCATATTTTGAGGGACTTATTTGAATAGCTTATCAAAACTGAGACCGGATGTGTTGCTGAAGCATGTCGGTTTGCACCAAGATTTGCCAGCATTAATTATTCAAACACCCCAGAGTTATTTTGTGACTAGAGCGAGAGCAAGATGCTTGCAGATGCAATTAATTGTGTTTAGTCAGAGAACACAGTTGCCTTTCTGCAAATATTTGTGCTCGAGCGAGAATATCCAGGATTTAGACTAATTATCAGCATAAATGGTTGTAATTTGATGGAAAACTCCCAAAGCTAAAACTACAAACGTGAGAAGACGACGACCTGCTGGTATCACACATCCGTGACGACTGATACCCATATTTGGGCAGAGGGAACAGGAAGCTGTTTAGTATTCCACACGCCCGTGCAGCACTGAAGAGGCAGACGGGGGAAGCTGTTTTTGGAAACACTGACATCAGCAAGGAGGCATTCTGGGACTCTAAATCCACAGCACGGGCTGCATTCACATTACTCTTGCTCTCTCATTCTCTCTTTAGCGGAACTTCTCCTGTTAAGGCAAGTGTTTCATCTATTTTTAGCTCACGGCTCCCTCTCTCTCCTCGGGCCGGCTGCGTTCCTGCATCAGTGCGTGGGCTGACTGCAGGCAGTGGGTGATGCGATACGCACAAGTGCTGCATTGAAGAATCACCGCGCATCTCTTCACAGCAAGAGACCGCGAGTTATTCAGAGTTGAGGATGCGATGAAGAGGATGATAACCGCACTTAATGAAATCTCACCATTATCCAAAACCCAGAGAGCAAAGCTCTTGTAACGGATTTTCATACATTTTTATTACTTCCGCTTATTCGATTTTATAACGTCCTGAAGCATGAAATTTGAGATTAGAGGTGCTAATCTAGTCCTGTTTACAAGTGGTATTCACATTCATCTCAGGTGATTCAAAGTGTTCAGAAGAATTACAGTCATCACCGGGTTTGAAGTATTTAACCAGTCAACTGACTTCATTTTGTAAATCAGCTACTCAGTGGGTTCCTTGAAGTTGACTTAGGCTATTCTTAAAAGTATGTATCAACTTATAAATAAATTTTTTTTTATATACAAAAATAGTGAATTTTTATATTTAATTTAGCTTGTCTGCCTTTTTTATGCATGAATACTGAATATTTTGCTACTATTGTTATGATCAGGCCTGCAGTTGGGTCCAATCCAATATTGTTTGGATACTAGCATTTACAAAATATCATCTATTTGTGTTCCACCAATAAAACAAATACATATGCAATAAGGGGGATTTATTCATTTATTTTTTCTGTGAACGATCCCTTTAGGAAAATTCTGTATATTGGGCTGGGTGGTATCTTAAATTGCATCTTAAACGATCAAAAAACAGTGTGTGAGATGTAATGCAACTTGCTATGCAATGCAACCTTGCTGAATTAAAGAAAATGTAAAACATAAATATTATTATTATTTAGTATAAACAAAATAATAAGTAAAGGAAATAAATCAAATAAAGGAAACAGGCATATTCTACATGCATGAGTCAACTGTACTAATAAACTAGCTTGTTGGGCAACAAATCAAAATCCATAAGCAATAATGTAGCATAGGGACACAACAAGTGCACACACACACCTCAGGCATATGAACTGAGCAAGCCATTAAGCTTTGGATCTTAAATTATTAATGCACTTGTGGCCGCTTTTAAATCTTTTAAATTCCTTCAGTCCATCTTAGAGACATGTCCAAAAGATAGGAACATCTTCACCATGACAGGCAAAAGTGTGTAACTGATTTTTAAGATTCATGACCATCATCTTGAAGGTCTGAAGCCAGTGAAGCCTCCCATTCACAGAACTGCCTTTCCTATAACATACAATTATACTAAAGCCGGAAATAATTCTGTATCAATTATTAACACTGGGCTAAGACCTCACTTAAGAGATTTATTTAAGCGTGCAGCAATTGGTTGGGACCACGTGGCTGAGCCACAATTCCCACGTGCACGCTCCCTTACCCACACAGTCTGCATGAGTATAAACACACACATGAACACACACTTCTTTGTCTAAATCAATCATGTACTCACTCAGAAAGCAACCAGACAAAGGAACCGGTATGTTTTGTGTTTATGACAAGCATCTGGAATGCTTTCGGGCCATGTGAACACAATAATGAGACTCAGGAAAATAGACACATGCAACTGTCAAGAAGTGTAAATCACTGTTGATTAGATACTTCTATAATCTAGGGATGAACCAATATTTACTCTCTGGATTTATAACCAATATCTGCTGCTTCTATAATTTAAAAAAATACTATATATTTGCAGATATTTGGCCAATATGCCGTCAATATATTGTGCATCCCTAGTAAAAGCTTCATGATGATTCTGAGGCACAAGTATTTCTCACATGCTTGACATTTATAGAAAAAAAAAAAACAAGCACAGACAGATGACATTAGCATTACTGGAATAGCTGTAGAAACATGCATGCACACATTAAATGCACTGCTGAGAAAGGGAAGAGTATAATGATATTTATGGTAACAACTTAAATAGTGACTTAAAACAGCAAAATAAATATTTGCAAATGAACTACTTGTTTGTTTCTGTATTTTTGTATTAATCCATCTTTATTTCTTCTCTCTGTCATAATTACATAAATCATTCCTCATATCTACTCCTATCTATATTCCTCATAGCATTCATGTCTCAGAGAAGAATAAATGCCATACCGTCCAGCCTTATACATTATTGAGGATTAAAATATATATTTTCTGCATAATCACAAAGGTACAAAACAAACACAGACATGCTTTAATTTGTCTAGTGATGAAAAAGTCTCAGGTGAAAAGGCTTGAGGGACTTAAATCCTCATAAAACTTTTCTCATTAAACTTTTCATACCCAGATATATAACAATGCTGAGACAGCAGCACTCCAGAAAAAGCTCTCTTGCAGCCTAAAATATAATCTCATAAAGACTCCAGCTCTGTCTGGCTATGCTGTTTAGATATTGAGAAAGCTGAAAATCAGGTAACAAATCTGATGATGAAGCTGAATTCATTCAAATAATAGCCTTTCACTGATCAAATTAGAGCTGGGATTGTGAGCTTCATTGAAAATGTATTCAATGAGACACCAACCAGTGAAACGAAAAGATGAATGCTCGTAAAATGTCAAATAATAGAAGTATAACCAGCTTTCATGTCCATCCAGCTGCTACGACTCTGATGTGCTTTTAGGAAGAATACGATTATGCTGCAGATTCAACAGCCAGTCCTATCAAGAGTATCACATGCCACTGATGTCTGACTCAAACTCACTCAAAGTTAAGCATTTATGCTCAAATCCACACTTTGGTCAGTAAATCCCCCCTTGTAGATCTTGCCTGAATTAAATAAAATTACATCATCTAATAAAGTAAAATAACCAAATAGTTATTATTTGTATATTCTACTACTAAAAATAGTATTTAGTGTGCCCATTTTATTATTGGTTGATATGGTGTTTACTAGTCACCGCTACAGTACATACAGTACAAGGCACAGTCATAAATAATGAACACCGGTGAGAAGAAAAAAAAAACAACATATTTGTACTGTGACTGTACTGTGTTCTCAGAATGTCATCTCTAAAAATGTTTGCATGTAAAATTATTTATGAACATGTTATGCAATCATTTTTAGGGCATTATTCATACAAGGGCTGGAGAAAAACAAATAATTTGCAGATGCTTAACGCATAAAACTGACATTCATTTTAAATTAACTGAAAAAAAAATATATATATATATATATGCAAAACAAAACAGTAGATATATTGAAAATTAAATATTTCAAGAACATGACTAAGCCATTTTTCGCAGCAAATGCAGGAAGGATGCCAACTGAATCGGCAAATATGCAACAAAATACATGACATTTTAATTAATTTACATAAATCACAATTAAAAATTGATTGTTTGTTATAATGCAGTGGAGAATGGCAGTTTATGGTTGTGAAAGTGCAAATCAAGTTTGCATTTTTTACTGTAAAGGAAAAATTAATATGCATTGAGAACTGTTTTATGGTCTCATCACGACTCCCTAAATCTAAATTCTAATACAGATGATTTTTCATAGAGAGACACGGAAATAAGACAACAGGATAGATGAACACAATGCAACCAACCACCAATAAGCAAATGAGTGAATCGGCAGAGTGTGTACGTTTGTACAAAGATAGTGTGTGCTAAATCCAAAGATACAGTCTTAGATATGCTGTACTATGTGCTCATACATCCAAAGCCATTCACACTGAAACCATCAAGTTATTCTCTTGTTCAATCCCCCTCCCAACCACAGGGGGCACTGCAACTACAGTCTATAACTCACCAAGATCCTTAGAGCCGTGACTCTCGCTGGCCAGCTCTCCCATCCGCACCAGTGCGTCGAAGTAGCCTTTTGCTGCAAATGTCACACCTGGAAACATGGAAGCATTGGGGACATAAGAATCGGGAGTGTGCTAATGTGCTAACCCGAAGCTTCCCGCAACCCACAGGTGCCGAATCTATGAAAACAGGAGTGGTGGATGGGAAAGCTTTAAGCTCTAGGTCCTATGATGGCTCGGCCAGAGAACTGGGGGAAGTGGGGGTGGAGCTTGTGATTGGTGAGCGATGAATAGCAGAAGTACCATAACCTTCAAATAAAAAAAACAAACAAAAAAAGCTTAATGTCCTCCAAAACTTTAACATTCACATCAGATAGCACATTACTGAGAGCAATCACCCTTTTTGTGTGAGGTCCCACCACGGGGACAGCTGTGGCTCTTCTGCGTCACCATGGCAGAGAAGGGCTGGCTCTCAATCAGGCTCTCTCGGAGCCAGAGGATCACGGCAGTTTAGTGAGGTGGACAGTGCCAAGAAGCACAAAGTGTCTTGGAACACAGTGTAATTTAGGACCAGAAGGTACAGAGCAAGAAGTGAGCAAAGGTTAGAATGTTCTGCCTTGAATTCATCATTTAAAACTGTTCAAATCAGGAAAGTATCTGTATTTAATTTGATGCAAATATCAAAAGCTGTGAGGGACAGAAGTTCATCCAGTTTGTTGTAGAATCACATCTAATACATAGATAATGTTTTAGAGTATGCAAACAAAGAAATTTGCTGCTTTGCACATTTGTTTCATGCATTGTTGCATTTCAGAACGCTGCAATTATAGGATTGCTACTGTATATCTGTTCCAATACTTGATTGCCCAGTACTGGAAAAGAAATTTCATTTATTTATTTTAGATTACTTTTTCTAACTTTAGTATTAATCAATAGAACGATAAAATGTAAGAACACTGCAATATTTAGCAAATCTCAAAATCAATATCCATTTTTTTATAACAAAGTACATAAATGTGATGTTTCATAGAACAACTCACTTGTAGCATTTACAATTATTTATTTAGACAAAAAAATATAATATCAGCCGTAAAATTCAAACAGGCTTATCTGTATCAGAATTGTAATACTGGTGCATCCCTAGCTATTACATCACATAGTGAAAGCACACAAGCATTGAACTCAGCACTGCCACATGTACTTGAGTTGTAAGATCTGCTTCTGGCCTTCAATCCCTAACATTCACATCAAATTCAATATGCCGTATGGCCATCCCAACTCAGTGCAGTGGGAGTGTTTGGGGTGGAGGTGGTGAGGCTACACCAATGGCAGCCCAATCACGTATGAATGTATAGACTTATTTGCTAGTGTCCGCGCAAATCCTAGGCTCAGGATAAGGTGCGTCCTGGTTGTGAGGGATTAGAGGGGGAAATCTGGGGGCTTTGGTGCTCCAGCGGTTAGGCTGAGTGGTGAGGGGTAAAGGACCGAGAGAGGCAGCAGAAGGAAAGAGGATTACAGAGGTCTGAAAAATAGGGCAGAAAGTCTCTCCAACCATCTCTGAGGAAACATTGATCAGCCACAGGAGACAATCTGAAGTTTAAAACCAGAGAAGCCCAATCTAGACCCAGTTATCATGAAGTTTATGTGTGATATTCTCTAGCGTCGTTGCTGACAGAAGTCTCCATTGAATAAAGATGTTAGTCTTTTGTCACTAATTATTCTTATTCTAATTAGTTTTTTAACCTCCTGACCCTTCCAATCCTTCATTTCTAAGAGTCCTCCAACACTTCCAAGGAAAAGGCAAACAGCTGCTTATGCACAAGACATCTCAACATAATCATCTACTCTAGTGCATGCAAATAGACCCCCCCAAAATCTATTCATCCCTGTTAAACAATTACAGCCAATGTTTCTTTTTTGTAGTATGACATTTTAATGATCTATTGATTTCACTACTGGTTTCTTGCATTTACCAAGCAGCCCACAATCTTGCAAATGCCCAGTGGCCACCATCTGCACTATTCATTAGTGGGTACTGTGGAGGGTTTCCACTTTGGTGCCTGCAAGACCTGGCATATTTACAACTCCAGCAAATCCCCATGATGGATTCTGTGAACCTTCGTTGCTGCAGCCAAGGCTGATCTGCAAGGATGGGAGTGCAAATCTCGCTCGAGTTGAGTCTATTTTTAACTTTATCTATCAGACTTCACACTCTCGCACACATACACACACTCTCATGGTCTACCCTCTAGAGCGTTGGTCTTTTTCTTGTATTTTCTGCCTCATAAAATATTCTATGAAGTCTGGAATGGTAAGGAAAGTGATTGGTTCTCTGCAGTGTTTGGCACAGTGCAACTCTACAGCGATTTTGCCTTCAGCGATTCCATGTAGCTAAACTGAACCCAAGAACTCTGTACACATTATACCTTGAGATCAAACAACGTGGCAGCATTATTTACCTGAATATAGGGCAAATCCCATTGGCTTAGCATCTGTTTAAATCCCCTAACAATGTGTCCTAAGTAATAAAAGTGATGCATGATTTAAAAGGTCTCTTTGAATTAGAATTTTCATAACCTGCCACGATCTGTTTAATCTGCTATTGTTTTTTTTCTATTTCTACGGCATCCCGCCAACTAAACCTCACACAGACTGAAATCTCACTGGACCGAAATACTACTCCTCATACATATAAACTAGAGGTCGACCGATATTGAATTTTACCGATACCGATAGCTGGGTTGGTCCGTACTTGCCGATAACCGATTAAT
>JAUMHP010000062.1:13937358-13959832 GCA_032361065.1 Enteromius trimaculatus | reverse complement strand
ATTCATGTTTATTATATTAATAAATATTAATAAAATGTATTTTGCAAACACCAAAATTAAGGATGTTAAAATGAAATTATAAATAAAAGACATAATTTACTCCTTTATTAATTTCTCAATATTTTATAAACGACTTATTAGAGACATTTAATCGTATATTTTTTCAATCTGTAAATCAAAGGATAGATGATGTGTTTTGATGTTTTGAGAAACATTGCTTCATGGTTGTATTCCCAGCATTATCATGACTACATCATCAGTACAACTATCACCCAAGGACTGGAGGAGGATCAGATGAGATGAGTACAGCAGTGGGCACTGCGCAATTCATGCGTGGGTCTGTGCCTGACTGTGATGTAGGCAGGGAATCCTTTATGTAGCCTATCTCTCAGCAGCTCCTGCCCACACCACCAACACACCATTCCCCTGCTCCACTCTTCCTCGCTGTACTATCATATAATGGAGAACTACGACTACACACAGGATTGAGGGCAGACTCTACCACTGAAAAACTCACACTGACTGACCACTAAACTGATCCCCGAGTAAATATTGTGAGTGTACAAGAATATTTATTCATCAAGATTTGGTCAAATTATTATAGTAGCGTCAGTAGTCATCGAAAGTATTTTAAGTGACATATAAGTATACTAAGTGATATCCAGAGTATGTTTTGAAAATTCAAACTTTTAAATGACTGTCAAAAAAAACTAAATGTTGCAAAAAGAAGAGAATCATTGTTTAACCTTGTATGCATAGAGAAAATGCTATATAATTTGTACTGTATATACTGTATTTCTTCAATAAAATAATGCTGTGTAATAATTTAGAGCAAACATGTATAGCAGGAAAAGAATGTGCATTTCTAGTTTATTTTAAATTATATTTATGCAGTAATATTCCAATAGGATCACAATATTACCCACCAGATCACCTAATCAGTAAATGTTATGCATGTAAACGTGGCCCTGATAACACCTTTTACACCTGCTCGGACGGAAAAACATTAAAAATGTTGTTTAAACTCTGTTCCAGCACACCTGCATGTAATTTTCAAATGAACCCCAGAGACCTTGATTATTTAGGTTGCGTTGATTACAGCTGATCTCCACAGGAAGGTAGATCCCAAAGAACTGGACTAGTGTTTCCGTTTTAAAGGTCAAGGGAGAGAGTAAACTGCATTTAATGTTTTGTGTGCTACTTGATTGCAAAGGTCAAGAAATCTGATACAATGGACAATTTCCTTTCTTTGTTTCTTTTTCAGCCACCTGCACATATGCAACTCATGGAGGTTCTTGGCTAATGCGTATAACATTAGAGATGCTTCCGTCCAGAGGCCACATCAATTGATTTTGCATCACAGCGGAGGTCTTATCTACTGAATCTATCAAGACCAAATGTAAAGGGTAAATAAAAAGCAACAAAGCAAAACACAGATCAATACAGACACCTAAATCCAGCATCTCTTTAGAACAGCTGGATGCGATTAAGAGAAGCATTCAGTGTGAAAATATAAGGGGATGAGTGAAGGAAATTAGAATTTAATTTAAATTAGATGACGTTAGAGACTGTTCCATATTTGAATACAGACTTTAAAGTATAAATAATGAGCTCAGTTTCTGTCTTTAAATGTACATTGTTTACACCTCCCTTGTTCATTGGTCAAAGTCAGTTGTCTAACAATGTAACAATATGAAACTGCTTCACATTAAGCTCTGGTGGAGCCATTCACTCCCATAGTGCTTTGTGTCAGGCAAGATAAGAGGAGTCCCACACAGTTCAAATGACTAGTTCCAGACAATGGACTTCCAAATAAGCAATACAGGTCCTTGTTTTTAGGTCAATACCTTTCATGAAATGGTCTAGCATAGGCTTGCTCAAGAAAATCTACACACTATTGAAATACTCTGTAATTAGTTACCTGGGATACACACATTTAGCAGTAAATTTCAAATTGAGGTTAAATGAATGAAAAATGTTAATCCCAAAAATATTGCTGAAATGTTTGTGCTAAAAAAAAAAAAGCCACATATGCATTTATTTGATTAACAATAGCGTAAAAAAAGTTTATTTCTGTGATAGAAGAACAGATTTTTAGCAACAGTTACTTTAGTTTGACATAATCCTTCTGAAATTCTGAAAGGATTCTTTGAAAAAGATTCATTTAATGCATCTTTGCATAAACGAAAAAGAAAAAAAACATTCTTTAAAATATTTTACCCTAAAACTATTAAACGGATGAGATGGGTCTGGGGATCTCATCTCGGTACCTAATGGCAGTCAGGCAGTCTTGTGAG
The DNA here is from genome assembly GCA_032361065.1 of Enteromius trimaculatus. Taxonomy (NCBI): domain Eukaryota; kingdom Metazoa; phylum Chordata; class Actinopteri; order Cypriniformes; family Cyprinidae; genus Enteromius; species Enteromius trimaculatus. The sequence goes on along the minus strand of JAUMHP010000062.1, from coordinate 13,957,535 downwards.
CACATGGAGGGCTGTGCGGCCCTCCAAAGAAATGCCACCTCACCCCTTCACTGACCCACTGCCAAACCTGTCATGCTGGAGGATGCTGCAGGCGGCAGCAGAACGTACTCCATGCCATCTTCAGACTCTCACGTCTGTCACATGGGCTCAGTGTGAACCTGCTTTCATCTGTGAAGAGCACAGGGCACCAGTGGCGAATTTGCCAATCTTGGTGTTCTCTGGCAAATGCCAAACGTCCTGCACGGTGTTGGGCTGTAAGCACAATCCCCACCTGTGGACGACGGCCCCTCATACCATGCTCATAGAGTCTGTTTCTGACCGTTTTAGCAGACACATGCACATTTGTGGCCTGCTGGAGGTCATTTTGCAGGCCTCTGGCAGTGCTCCGCCGGTTCCTCCTTGCACAAAGGTGGAGGTAGCAGTCCTGCTGCGGAGTTGTTGGCCTCCTCCACGTCTCCTGGTGTACTGGTCTGTCTTCTGGTAGTGCCTCCATGCTCTGGACACTACGCTGACAGACACAGCAAACCTTCTTGGTACAGCTTGCACTGATGTGCCATCCTGGATGAGCTGCACTACCTGAGCCACTTGTGTGGGTTGTAGACTCCGTCTCATGCTACCACTAGAGTGAAAGCACCGCCAGCATTTAAAAGTGACCAAAACATCAGCCAGAAAGCATCGGAACTGAGAAGTGGTCTGTGGTCACCACCTGCAGAACTACTCCTTTATTAGGGGTCTCTCCTTTATTAGGGGTCTCTTGCTAATTGTCTATAATGTTGTCTATTTCATTTGCACAACAGCATGAGACATTGAATCAGTGTGGCTTCAAAAGTGGGCAGTTTGATTTCACAGAAGTGTGATTGACTTGGAGTTGCGTTGTTTAAGCCTTCCCTTTATTTTTTTGAGCAGTGTATATGTCTCATTTTGTATGTTTGATAATTAAATTAGGATTTGATGGATCTAAGTCCATTTGACGAAATGTGTAATAACTTCCTGCAGTAAAGCAAACCATAAGATTCAGCCAATCTGCCAGACTTCTATCAACACAGCTTGCATGACACTGCTGCCTAGTGGCCGCTACATGAACTCATTTTCTTGCAGGCACAACAGAGATGAAAAATTACTCCATAAAATGTATTGTCGAAGAACTACAAAATATGATAAGGAAGATAGATGATAAACTAAGGTTCTTTCTGAACAGTAATCAGAGGAAGTAAAAAATAGATGACAGAAAAACAATATTTAGGGTTCCAGTGTTATTAGTTTTGCTTGTATAGATTATGTCCTTGTATCTAATGTATGCTTCATAAAAATAACAACATAATGCATTAAGGACTTGATTATTTTCCTCTCAGTAAGTGTGCACACTAGTGGTTTTGAAAACTTTTCCCTCAGTGATGTCTTTTTATCTGTTTAAAATCAGTTTTCACTACTTAAACCAGACTTGTCAGTTTTAGTTTTTAATGACATCTTTCAGCACATTGAAAAGTTTGTACAAGTTTATACTGGACTTCATAATTTGTCATAATAATGATGTAATTATTCAGTTTTGTGTTGTTTATGACAAAACATGGTGTATTTAAAACACTAATGTTTGGGAATGATTTTAAACAGAGATTGTTATAATAAACGTGATGCATGCATTAGAAATTTACAGGCAATGACATGACACGCCTTTGATATGTGATAGATCAGAAAAAAAACGTAGGGTGATTAGAAAGACCAGGCACTGTTAAGAGTATTTCAGAATATTAATCTAAACTAAATGGTATACAATATGCAGTGTATATACAAATTAAAAAATGGCATGGTTGTGGGTCTTTGACGTGTATCCGGGGGAGGACTGTCTGTCAGTCCCCAGAGTTTTGTTTGGGATGAGCCCTTGGGGTCTCCAGTGGAACGGCTCGAGAGCAGATATGGAGGTATGACAGATTTGTATTTACACTGCCAACATCTCTCGCTCGGCCTTCTTTTTTACCTTCTCCTTCTCCCGCACTGAAACATCACAAAAATGGTTTCTTAGTATTTGCATACTGGGACTTTATTACAGAAACAGAGAAGAAGAAAACACAGACCTGGCTCTTGCTCTGGAACCTCTGGTAGTTCTTCTTCAGGCACCTCAGGAAGTTCAAGGTCAGCTTCTCCCTGAACACACACAGGACATGTATACGGTAGAAATCACAGCAGCCAACACATCAGTAACAAGGGCTGTCAGAGAGTGTTCATGTACACACCTGAGTGATGGCTTCCAGCTCTGCTAGCACAGCCTCCTCATCCTCCTGTGTCAGAGATCCTGCAAGCATCTCATCAATTTGCTGCAAACACACAGACAACCAGGAATGAGAATAAAAAAACACTACAAAGTACACACTCGACTGAAGGGCAAGAAGCACACAAGAGAGACACAGCATGTCTGTCAGAGAGCTCCAGCTGCATCAGTTCCTCTAGATTTGAGGATGTAGTGCATGTGGTATAGCGTGAAAAAGATTATTACAGCTTTTATGGCTACTTTTTTTTAATGATTAGACACAAAGTGAACTGCTGAATTCTGAATAACAAACTACTCTTTCTATTAATGCTGTAAAATAATACAGTAAAAACTATAAGACTAGCATGCTTGTATGTGGTTCCAAATTCAGCAGGTGTCAGTATTGTATTGGACATAACAAATCAAATATAAAAGAGATAATCTTACAATCAAAACAATAGTTAAGTAAAAAGACTCAATAAAAAGAAAAAAGCTACCAAAAAATAAATACAAATTAGTATTTTATTTTATGGCAAGTGCAAATATCAATAGGTGTTATTTACACTAAAATAGCAGGATTGTTTAGTAATGTGCCATTTACACTAAGTGAAAAAACAAATAAATTCTATTTACACTGTTAAATGGCAGGATTCTCTGCAAATAGTGGCATTATATGCTCATCAGTGTTGTAGGACATTATAAAACAGTAATAACTATAATAATGCAATAACTTATTAATTGCAAATTTTAATTCAAATTATTAAATGGATGACACCTTATTGGGACAATAAAGCTTTATTAATATTGCTTTATTTTCAACTTTTTAATTATTTCCTTCATTTTAATTGAAAATAAATGCTTTTCTAATGTGATTTAAAATTTAAAATTGGAGGAAAAAATTTCAAACCTTCAAAAGGTTGAGCATGACACGTGGTGTTATTTTAAAACATACTCCAATAATTCGTGTTTTAATTACCACTTGGAAAAAGTTTGTACAGTGTAGAATTTTTTTTTTACTTATATATGGAAGGAAAAAAATTATCTGAACTGAAAATTATTACTATTACTAAGGTAATGATGTAATGTAAAAATTAATACATTTGCGATACTGATCATATGAACTCCTTGTACAGTGTCAGATGTTTTGGAACTATGTACTTTGTACAGTAGTCAACATTCGAAGTGGATCAAAACCTTTGATCAAAGTTGTCCTAAGACAAGAATAGGTATTGTTTTTGATTTTAGGACAACTTTGATGAAAGGTTTTGATCCACTTCGAATGTTGACTACTGTATATCTGTAAAGCACTGCCATGAAGAGACTTCTACTTCTACTGAACATGGAAAGTTACATTTACCTTCTGATACTCAATGGCATCGTGTGTTTCATCCATGATCTTTTCCACCTCTTCTATGGACATCACCTGGTTAAATGAAAAAAAGGATAAAGATAAAATTGTTTACATGTTAAATTCACCAGTAAATTTAACTAAGCATGAACAAGAATATAATACATTTCCCATTATTTACCTCATGCATTTTTTTCAGGCAATCATTGCCAACTTTCAGTCCTTCAATGACTTTCATCTCTATTTGTGCAAATTCAATATCTTGTACCTGTAAAAGAAGAATTGTTCTGGATGTAATATTCATACATAATTTTAGCAGACAAGCCAAAAAAAAAAAACAATATTATATATATATATATGTGTGTGTGTGTGTGTGTGTGCAACACATATCATATAAAATATTCTCAAAGATCTGTTTTTTTTTTACCATTCGCTCCAGGTTGCTAATCTGATTTTCAGTTTTGTCCAGTAACTGCTCCTGGTAACGTTTCTTCTTGAGGAGTAGGAGTGCTTTCCTGAACAAACACAAAATATTATGAAGGAGATTCTCCTTGTTTTGGAAACTAGACCTTCTAGTTCTACAGGGAACAAGAGGACAGACAGGATCACACTCACTCTTTCTTTCCATCTTTTAATAACTGTTTGGCCAGTTGTCGCTCTTTGTCCATCTGAAGTGTGATCTTCTTCTGATACTGCTTCAGTTTATCTCTCTGCTGCTTTAATTGCTGCTCACACAAAATAATATAGAAAAATTAAATAATAAAAAAGACAAAATGCACAGTAATGGTCCTATAGCTACAATGTACGACACAAAACTGCATCATTTCCGGAGTCCATTAGTCAGTCAGCATTAATATGGTAGTACAGTAAAACCAACCATTATGAGACTAACAAGTGTGTGTGTGTTTATATATATATATATATATATATATATACAATAACTTCTCTCATTAGAATGATTAGTCAGTTAGCAGCTGTCTAACACACCAGCACAGCTCTGTCCTGCTCGGTCACCCGAGTCACTTTCTTTTTCCCGAAAAGATTTCCCATGTCGATGCCGCATCCCCGCCACTATCTGTCCAGACAGGGGTGGTGTTTCTAAGACTGAGAAAATGTTAATTCCACAGTCCACGTATCTGTCAGTCCATAACAGCAACACTGAAGTCTGAGCTGTGTAGAAGAAAACAGCAACCCTGCCTACCGGAAGTTATGTACTTCAAAATAAAAGTCATTTTGAAACCACTTGTTTCCGCCACAACAACAATATACAAATAGCATTATTATAAATAATAATTATTATATGAATATTCTGAAAATGTAGAAATTGTTAAATTATTTAAGGTGTTCTGGGTAAACAGCTAAGGATATGTTCCAAATAGCTTTAATGGTTAGATTTAGTGCAAAATACAGACTTTTTACAGACTACTACTGAGCCGTTTATTCGGGTCAGACAGCAACAGAGTTACTGATAACTCTCTTTCTCTCTCAAAACAAAAAAACTTTTTCTTGTAGGCCACCGATTTATTTTTCCAAAAAGTGAAAGTCTTTCAACGTCAACTACTACTTCATCACGACCGGATGTGGACGTGGCATACGTTCTCAGTTCTTCCGGTGCGCGTGAGGAAGGGATTAAACGTCCGTCTCGCTGCTCTCTTTCCGTGAAAGAACGGCAGCCTTATTGCGTTTACCGGCGTTTAGAACCGGAACGGCGTCCTGACGACTCGTTCGTTAACTCATCGAGCTGTTTATGAGGTGAGCTGTCAATTGGCGCTGGATATTTGGTTATTTATTTCCCTGTCACTGTTAGCTTAGCTTAGCATATTCAGCGCGAGCCGCAGCGTCGAGTCATTTAGGGCTTTAATTCATATGTAATGCATTACAAGTGACACGTTTAGCTGTAATTCAAACTATATAAGAGCTTGTTAAGGTTATATGCGTGTTGGCAGACCCAGTGGATCATTTCCTGATTTTGTTTTGATAGCCAGCAACGATAAACATCCAGAATTAGCTTAGCAAGAGGTGAGAGAGTGAGTGGATTTAATGTCCTCATACGCCACTCAGTGATCTTAAACGTGAAGTCAGTTATTAAAGCCTAGTGTGTGGTGTAAATTACTGACTCAGTGGTATATTATTTAGTTTTAATAGCACATACGTCGTTGCTGCAATGCATCTGCGTGACTATGTTATGATTTTGTTTTTCAACTTCTTGATTGACATTTCAACTTCGAGCGTCTTAGTGGCAGCATCTTCATTTATTTTTAGTTGCTTTTCTTATTGTTTTTCCATTTGAATGTTCCTCCTCAATCGTTTTTATTTTCTAAATTTGTATGTATGAAAGTGAAAGCGTGACACCTGGGGTATAAAAATACTAATATTCTTTTTTTAAGTTGGCTTAAAAAAGGATGTTCACCTAATAATCCGCACACTGAACAACTTTAATGCAAGTTTCTGTAAAAAACCCATTAAAAAGACACTTTATTATGTTCCCCCTAGTAAATTAATGAGTTGCTGTGGTAACTGCCATATGTTTTCTTTCTCAAACACGCCCCTTACATATAATTGCTTTTCAAACGTATATGTACCTCCATTCAATTATTTTTTTAAAGAATGCTGAATTTCTAGCAGCTTTAGTGGCACTTGCTTTTTTTGGTCATTGCTGTTTTTTAAGCCTTAGAGCAGGAAACCATTTTATTAGTCAGGAGGCTTGTGGCTCCAGTTTAAATCTTACCTTTATGCATCGTTATCACTCATGTTTGACTTGTCTGAATTGCTCTGGATCCAGGATTCAGGATCCAGCAGGCCTGTAATTTCATTTCAGACAGATAGATGAAAAATGAGCATGTTTATCTCTTGAAGTTCTCGCACATGTGATGCTGTATACTATTACGGTATCCATTGCCTTGAATTATTCAACATTATTCAAGGCTGCGTTGTGCTAATGCTCCTTAGCTATGCTACCTGCTCGAAGGAGGAGTAGTAGTTTTAAAGCTGATTTATTTTAAATATGTATAAACATCTAGATATTTTATAATTGCTGTTAAAACTACTTTTCTCTCTGTAGGTTTTCATAAATTGTATTAAGAAAGTAAATGTGCTGGCAGTAATTGTGTCATTTGAGTCCGCTCCAGTCAGCTTCTGTTTCATTGATGTTTGTGAAAATGATATGTGGGAGACACTCTTAAACACCATTATATAAGCAGCTTCAGGAGTTACTCTAGTAAACTGTTGAACTAGTGAGTTGAAGAGTCTCGGATGTTTGGGCTGGGTGTGGAACACTGAGTACGTCAGACATCTATTATGTGCTGTGAATGTAATTTGGGCGTGCTTTCTTTAAATGTAGGTTATGTTTTTGAAAATCATCACAATTTACTTTAAATAGTGTTAAGCCTATACAAGCCTGAAATGTCAGTTTGGAAATGAAGGTCATACTTTAAAGTTGACATGAAAAATGTATCTTTTTACTTTTTCAAAGCATATTCCTAGCCTTATAAACTAAATTTTGGATTTATAATATGCATTTCTGAGGTCTTCATTGGACAGCTTTAAAGTCGAATTTCTAAATATTTAGATTTTTTTCACCCTCACATTCCAGATTTTCAAATAGTTGTTTCTCAGCCAAATATTGTCCTATCCTAACAAACCATACATCAAAACTTATTCAGTTCTTTTAACTGGTTTTGTGGTTAGGGTCACAAATATGTTTTGCCATAACAAATGAATAATTTTTAATCTGATTCCTAAAAGTAATGTTATATGTTTACTCATCAACTTCTGTATGTTGTTTTGCGTTTAAAAACCCCAAAGCTTTTCCTGCTTGAAGGGTGAAACAGCTTTTCTAGCAAATTTCTCTTTTATGTCAACATTTGCTGCACTAGCCTGAGCTTAAATGATTAGTCGGGAGTTTTGCAGTGCCAGCAGTCCAGCGGCACATGTCTTTAGACCCCTGAAAGCATCAGAAAGACTAACAAGATCTCTTAAGCTCTTCTCACAGCAGTACCTCATAAATATAGATTTACTCCCTCACTTTCTCTTTATCCTTTTTTCCTCTGCTTCTGCCCTGTCTTCAGAGTTAGGGATGAACTGAGAATGAATGTCAACCAGCAACCTCACATGGCCTCTCCTTATGGGCAGCCTCAGCCTGGGTATCAGGGCTACCCCCAGCCAGGATATGGGGGTGGCCATGTGCCATCGGGATATCCGGCTCAGTATGCACCTTATAATGGGCCGGGCTCTGCCTACCAACAAGGTCCACCGCAAGGTAAGGGGGTGAAAGTACAAAATGACTGTGACTGGTTAAGGAAATGTGTTTATGACAGCTTATTATCATTTAATTATAAGCTTAAGTTCAGTCTGTAAGATCTTTTTCAGAATGCAAGCAAAGTCAGATTTCTCCCTCCCAGCCTCCTCTTTTTACCTCTCATCTCCACATTTCATTCCTATTTTTCACTGCTCTCTCTTTCTTGTATTGCAGGATATTCTCCTTATGCAAGCTTTCCCTCTAAGACTCTCACAACAAACTTAGTCTCTGACCTGTCCTCCTCTCCTCTTGACCTAGGTAACTGTTTTAATTCTGCTTAGATTCCTGTCCTCTTCCGTATTCCCTGTGATTCATTATTGACTCCAGTGTGCTGGATGGCTGGGCACTGTTGCATATGTAGCAGTCAAAACCACAGGATGCAGTCAACTCAGCTGTGGAAAGGCACACAGGGAGAGACTCATTCTCTCTGGCTGATGATCTGTGCACAATTATTTCTATTAAAACTATTTCCCCCATTTTCTCTTTCCTCAATACTCTTAGTATATAATTGAACAATAGTATGTATTTTAAATACTTGTATACAGGGTCCAGATCTGACACTGGCTTATTGTCATATGTAAATAAAATTGCCTTTGAGTTGATACACACAGTTTGCTAGTGACATAAGCAACAGTAACTTTATACATGGTTTATCTTGATCTAAAGGAATCTGTACAAACCATTCACTACAGAATATTTACTTTCAGAAATGTATTTATAATTATAATAACCCCTAAAAAAAATGGAGGGGGGGGGGAATCCCTTTGTCATTAAAAATAAAATGCTGTAATGGGATAATAAACTATTTAATTATTTATTGTTGGTCCTGCTAAAGGTATGAGAGGACCTCCCACCTCAGGGGCACCGCCTGTCTCAGGTGCCCAGAATTATTCTCAGTATGGGCAAGGAGAAACTCAGAATGGACCACCACCAATGGGTGCTCCACCACAGAGGTCAGTGACGCATCCTATCAGCAAACAACTGTGTCCTTTTGTATCAATTTATTAGTAATTTAACCTATGTGTTGCCTCCTAAGTTTTGGGGCTGCTATTTGGGTTATAAATAATTTTCATTTAATGATGGCAAATGAAGTGTTATTTTAATGGTTTTGCAGCGTTGTCATGTTTCTGATCTTATTATTATTGCTTGTTTAGGCCTCCAGTGTCTCAAACTTACACTCCAGGTGCAGTGAATATGCCTGGCCCTCAGCCCCCATACGGCCAGCAGTTTGGAGCTCCACCTGTCAGCATGCAGCAGATGACCAATCAGATGGCCAGCATGCAGGTTGGCTCCACTGCTCCCTCACAGCCTCAACCTACTGAAGCTGTTGCTCAGGCACCTCCTCAGTCATACTATGGAGCTCCGCCACCTGCCCAGCAGCCTTTTCCAAATGCTGCCCCGCCTTTCTCCTCCACTGGCCCCACTCAGCCAGCTCCACCACCAGTTTCTCCACAGTCCTTCCCTCAAGCTCCACCTGCCTCTCAGCCTCCTTTTTCCACAGCCCAGGTACCTCCAGGTCCTACCCAGTCATACGGAGGCCCTCTTCCTTCAACACAGCCCCCTTTCCCAAGACCACCACTTCCCACCTCCCAACCCTCCTCATTCCCTGCAGGTCCACCACCCACCTCAACTCCATCTCAGCTTCAAGGGGTCATGCAGCCCCAGCCGCCAGTTTCCCAACCCTCACCTTACCACTCAGGTCCCCCTCCAACCTCCACTGGATTTCCACCACAAGTTGGTGCTCCACTAAGGCCTCCCCTTGCTGGAATGCAGGGGCCCCCCATGGCATCACAAGGGCCCCATATGGCATCACAGGGGCCTCCAATGGCACAGGCTAATCATATACCCCCTACGCAGCCTGGCATGCCACCTGGTCCTATCAATGCTTCTCTATCAGGGCCACCACCACAGCCAGGAATGCAGGGATATCCTCCTCAGCAAAATGGTAAGCATCACCATGTTATTACTGGTAGTTATAGTTAATACTATTAAAATAGTTTCCAGTTATTTCAGTGTTAACTGAAACCATAACTAACCATATCACAGGGCTAATTCATTAACAAGTCTTTTTAAATTTATTTCCCTACCAGGTGCTTTCGGGCAGGTCAGAGGTCCTCAGCCTGGTTACACAGGACCATATCCTGGGCAGCCAAACTATGGAGCGCCACCTGCTGCACCTGCTCCAGCACCAGCTGCCCCAAAAAGGCTTGATCCTGATTCTATCCCAAGCCCGGTATGAACACTCCACATCTGACATGCACATGTACACAAGGTCACGGTCCACCATAACTTCTCCCACACATCTATTGTGTTGATTTTTCAAGTGTGTCTGTTTTAAAATATTTGTCCATCATTTTCAGTACTAATGCACTTGCATACACAGACGTACACTATCAATTTGTAAAATAAATATCTATGTAAGTAGGTGTGTGATGTGTTAAGAAAGGCTTCGGTCTGGAGTCTCCTGTGTCTGATGTGCATGCATTACGGCGGCTATTAGTAACAATAAAATTTAGATGCATAGATTTTTCAAGGCTTGGAAACCCTGCACGTGCCGCCTCGCAATAACTGCACACACGTCTCTTTCACTGTCTGCTAAACAGTGTGTTTACTAATCATCAATAATTGTAGGCTTGGAAAAAAAACAGAGGAACTGTAACTGTGGTTACACTTCTGTTTATCTTCTCTGCTCTTTCTCTCTTTTTTTTTTTTTTTCTTTTGTTTTGGCTTCTCTCTATCTCTCTCCTCTCTTATAATTTGCTGGCTAAATTGTTAAAATGTAAAGCAAGCCTCTGACATGCCGCCTGTGCAGAAAACAAGACATAGAATAGACCCAGACGCAATCCCAAGTCCAGTAAGTGCCTCGTGTCTCTCTGCTGTTCTGTGTTGTTGTACTGTATCCCAATTTCTCTGTTTTTTACTCATGGGGATGCCAATGACTCTGTCTAGATGAACAATACTGTATTTCTTCTTCTTATAGAGCTGATATAATAGCATCGTGTAGCAGACAGCTTCCTTAATGAAATGGACACATCTGTATAACATGAATTATGCCCACCCAAAAATGAAAATTCTATTCTTTATGTATATATATTGTTCCAAAACTATGACTTTCTATCTTCTGTGGAACATAAAAGGTTTTTGTCTATTGGAAGTCAGTGGTTTGATTCCCAACTTTCTTTAAAACATATTTTGTTTTCCACTCAGAAGAAAATTCACAGTTGAGTCCATGATGGCAGAATTTTTATTTTTGGGTGGGCTGTCCCTTTAATTCATGCTTTCTTTGATTCTAGATGAATGATATTAAAGATTTTTTTAAGACTGGTCATTGGTGCCCACCAAAACAGTTCATATCTACACTCCTGCATGCAATATAGTAACAGTGTGTGCATGGCTGATGTGTTCTTATCTTTAATATGAGCATTGTGGCCCATCATTTAAAGGTATATTCTGGGTTAGATGCTACTCAAGCTTTATCAGTGGCATTTTTGCGATGACAAGAGGGCGGTTAATAGCTGCAGAGTCGACATAACTTTGATCGCTAACCTGGATTTTAGCATTACCATGAACTTTGGTTGATGTTTTTATATTTGCCTTTGGGTTATTGCTGAAACAAAGCTATGTTGACAACAAATCTCTACATGTTTTGTTCATCAAGATAATCTTCTTGAGTGTGGGGTATGAAATAAAATTATACCATATCGTATATGGTGTAAAATAAAATTAAAATGTATTATGCTTGTGTTAACCTAAGGCATGAAAACAAAAATCCATTAAAAACATTGATTGTGTATTTAAAATGTTAAGTTGTTTCCTTGGTTTAGGGCTCATACCTGCAGCAATTTGTTCTTGTTGTGAAAGTCTGTGGGACTATTCAGTTACAAAGTGTTTGGTGTTAGAGCTAAACCTAATGGGACAACAGGTGTTGTCGAAGAAGCTTAATTTATTCAACCCTGAATATTCCTTTAATCTGGTTTAGATTATCAGATGTGGCACTAAACTTGATTCTGTTTGGATTTGTTCTATACGAACATAAAGAGGTTTATCCGATGAAAGGGCAGGGTGTGTTGTTTGTTTATTAGTAAAGGTGTGTCACTCTTTCATAGGCCGGTGTTTGTTCTCTCAGATTCAGGTTATCGAGGATGACAAGGCAAACAAGGGAAGTGAACCTTTCACTACAGGGGTCAGAGGTCAAGCCCCACCTCTCGTCACAACCAAATTCCAAGTTAAGGATCAAGGTAAGAATAGAGATCAGATACTTTGACACATTGTTTGGAATGGAAAATTGAATATGTATAGTGTATGCTTTTTTTTTTTTTTTTTATTGTATGTGAAACAGTAGGCTTTATTCCATGATGTTACAGGTCTTAATGAAACATGCATTATATTAATCTCTCCAAAGGGAATGCGAGTCCACGTTACATCCGTTGTACAGCCTACAACATGCCCTGCAACGCTGACATGGCCAAACAGTCCCAGGTTCCCCTGGCTGCTGTCGTTAAACCCCTGGCCCCACTGCCTCCAGATGAGGTAAAAGGCCACATTTTATGAGTGTGTACTACTGCATGTTGTCATTTTTCCTGAATACAAAAGGGTATGTGGGTAATGGCATGTCATTACGTTTTACTGGCAGACACCACCATATCTCGTAGATCATGGAGAAAGTGGTCCCATCCGCTGTAATCGCTGTAAGGCCTACATGTGCCCGTACATGCAGTTCATCGAAGGTGGCCGTCGTTTCCAGTGTGGCTTCTGCAGCTGTGTCACCGAGGGTAAGTAATGCTCGTAACACACTTATGATGTTCAGTGCATTCTAATCAACATCTAATGTTTTGCTTTCTCTAGTGCCTCCCCATTACTTCCAGCATCTGGATCACACAGGGAAGAGGGTGGACTGCTACGACCGACCAGAGCTCTCGATGGGCAGTTATGAGTTTACGGCTACTGTGGACTACTGTAAGGTACAGTATATGTTCCCATCATGCCACTACAATCTTAAGAATATTCTGTGCTTGTATGTATAGGGTTGCTAATATTAAATTTTATTTATTGACAGAACAACAAGTTTCCTCAGCCACCAGCCTTCATCTTCCTGATTGATGTGTCCTATAATGCTGTGAAGAATGGCATGGTGGGAATTGTATGTCAGGAGCTGAAAACACTGTTGGATTACTTGCCAAGGTGAGAGTTTAAACAAGAAGCAGTTCAATCATTATAACACAGAACATTCACTCAAATCAGCAGAGAGTATTTTTATTAAGACATTCCCTAATGAAATGGACACATGTTTAACATGAATTATGCTCACCCAAAAATTTAAATTCTATTCTCTCTCTCTCATTGGTACCTACCAAAACAGTTAATATCTACACTCCTGCATGCAATATAGTAACAGTGTGTGACTGATGTGATGTTTAATTTTTTTTGCATGTACAATTAAACAGTACATATGTAATTGTGACATTGGCTATTTATTGCTCCTGCAGAGAGAACCCTGATGTGGAATCAAACGTTCGAGTTGGCTTCGTCACGTACAATAAAGTGCTTCATTTCTATAATGTGAAGGCCTCCCTTGCTCAACCACAAATGATGGTAGTTTCAGATGTGGCTGACATGTTTGTGCCCCTACTGGATGGATTTCTTGTGAATGTCTCAGAGTCCAGAGTGGTTATTGAGAGGCAGGTTTCAGTTTTTGTTTACTACTGTTCAAAAGTTTAGGGTTGGTAAGATATTTCATTTTTAGAAAAATATATTTGCTCTCCAGGACTCCATTTATTTAATAAAAACATTAATTTAGTGAAATTGTATTGCAATCTAAAATAACTTTTTTTGTGCCACCATAATGCATCCTTGCAGAATAAAAGCATCAATCCTTTAGGCATTGTATCTGTGGTGCAGTGGTGAGGAACGTTGAGCCTGGAGGGCCAGTGTCCCTGCAGGGTTTTGCTCCAACCCTAGTCAGACACAAATAAAGCAGCTAATAAAGGTCTTAAGGATGCATTTTTCAGGGTTGGAGCTAAACTGTGCAGGAGAGTGGCCCTCCACGATCAACATTCCCAACCCCTGGTGTAGTGCGAACACTGTTACATTCACTATTTAGTCAAATTTTTCCATGTAAGCTAGGTTGAATGTTAGGATACCTGTGTTTTTGAGCTTCAAAGTATATTGATTATGAAAATGCATTTGCCACCAGTTTGCTGGATCAGATCCCCGAGATGTTTGCAGACACAAGGGAAACCGAAACTGTGTTTGGGCCTGTTATTCAGGCTGGGCTGGAAGCGCTCAAGGTATTTGATCTTACTGCAGCAGTGCAAATTTCATAGTGAGTGTACATCATATGAATGTTAATGATTCCCTCAGTGCATTGTGTTTAAAAATGATGTGGCCTTGTAGTAGTTAAATAGAGCATTTCTCTATACAGTGTTAATGGAAGAAACTTGGATTTACATTTTATTTTGGTGCTTCGTGTCCACTCAAAAGGGAATCATTCAGATAAACTGGCATTTCTTCTTTTTCACCTAGGCTGCAGACTGTGCTGGAAAGCTCTTTGTTTTCCACTCGTCTCTTCCCATTGCTGAGGCTCCAGGCAAACTGAAGAACAGGGAGGATAAGAAACTAGTGGGCACTGATAAAGAAAAGGTACCATGACCTGTTTCTCTCAAATCTGTACTGCTCATTGCAGTGTGTGTGTGTGTCTGAAAACGCAATGTTAAAAAGCACAGCAGCTGAAAATGTTTTGTGAGACTTTGAGAGCTAAGGGAGAATTATTACAGAAGGCTTTTAAACGTGGTATTTATTAGGTAGTTTTACAGGACCTACTCAATACAGCACATTGTGAAGTTTCCGTTTCTTTTGCAGTCATTATTCCAGCCGCAAGTTAGTTTTTACAACACTCTGGCCAAAGAGTGTGTTGCACAGGGTTGCTGTGTGGACCTCTTCCTTTTTCCCAACCAGTATGTTGATGTAGCAACATTAGGGGTGGTCCCCACTTCAACGGGCGGCTCCATCTACAAATACACTTACTTCCAGGTAGGAGAGAATTATACCACCTGTGACCAAAGAAATATAATCAAAAACATGCACTGTGATTATAGAGACTATGGTATGTTTCAGGCTTCATCTGACCAGGAGCGTTTCCTCAATGACCTGAGGAGAGATGTGCAGAAGCAGGTGGGCTTTGATGCAGTGATGAGGGTCCGCACCAGCACAGGTGAATACACAGCTCTGCATACCAGATTTTGAATTATTGCTGGAATTGTCTTTATCCCGTCATTTACCTACCACACATATATATATTTATGTATTTATACACTACCGTTTTGAGTTGTTTTTGATTTTTTATTTTTTTTATTTTTTTAATGTACTTCAAAGAGTTTTCTTATGCTGACGGTGACATTGATTTAATAATAAAAAATACAGTAAACTATATTTTCAGTCTGCATTACTTCAGTGTGCATTGTCACATTCTCCAAGACATATCAGCCATGTGATTTTTGACCTTTTGATCACCAGTTTTTAATTAATTCATGTACATATGTAAAGGAGTTTAATTTGTGTGCGGTGCTGTGGCAGGTATCCGTGCGACCGACTTCTTTGGTTCCTTCTATATGAGCAACACCACCGATGTTGAGCTGGCAGGACTAGACTGTGACAAGACTGTTACAGTGGAGTTCAGACACGATGACAAGCTCAGCGAGGAGACTGGAGCTCTAATGCAGGTGTGTGTCTGTGTGCGGTTTTGCACACACATGTGAAGAGTTCAGTCTGATTTAATGACTTCGGCTGTGCTGACCTTTTTGCCTGGACTCTTGTTCTCTCTCTCTTCTTTTAGTGTGCGGTTCTGTACACCAGCTGCAGTGGTCAGCGACGACTTCGGATCCATAACATGGCAGTGAACTGCTGCTCCCAGCTGGCAGACCTGTACAGAAACTGTGAGACTGACACCATCATCAACTTCTTCGCCAAATATGGTGAGTGAAACCACATGCATCCTCTGACACTGGTCTGATAAACACCAGCTCACTGCTTCCTGCGCTAGCACTCTGTTGGCCAAATCTGTTACCCCAATGTAAAATTATTCGCTTTTTTTTTTTTTTTTTTTTTTTTTTAAATGTTATTTATTTTGTTTGTCTTTGTTTTTTGCTTTATTTTTGTTCGTTTTGTTTTAGTCTTTTATTTTCTCCATCCCAGTCTATGTACTGCATTCATTATTACTGCTTTGGGTTTGTTTGTTTTTAAACAGCTTTTGTTTCGGTGTTTTGCTTTGTTTTTTTTGGGTTGCCTTTTCAAAACCTAGAGCTCCCTTCATAGTCTCTTTGCATCATTTAATTATTGGGGGGGGGGTAGTCTTCTTACAAAATTTAAAAACAAGCCAACAAAAAGCAAGGCAGTAAAAAATTGTCATAACCATAAATAAAATGATTGACATGTCCATCAGCACCTACCTATTCAGCATCTATGTGAAAGCTCATTTAATATGCCAGTTTCATGCAATCATTTTGAAGTTCGAGTTTATTATTTAATGATGTGTTCTGGCACCTGACTTGAGTTTGAGTATGTTGTTATATGTGTTTACAGCATTTCGGAGTGTACTCAGCGGTCCTACCAAGAATGTTCGTGATAGTCTGGTGAATCAGTGTGCACAGATCTTAGCCTGTTACCGCAAGAACTGTGCCAGTCCATCTTCAGCAGGGCAGGTAAATATAGAGTGCCATAACCCCACAAAAAAACTCAATTAATTTTTTATTAATAATTAAATACCTTCAAAATACCTTGTCACATCTTGCATTGTGCTTTTTTTTTTTTTCTTTTTCTATTTGTTTGCATACAGTTGATTTTACCAGAATGTATGAAGCTGCTGCCTGTGTATCTGAACTGCATGTTAAAGAGTGACGTTCTTCAGCCTGGGGCGGATGTCTCTCTGGATGACCGTGCCTACCTGAGACAGCTGATCAGCACTATGGATGTGGCCGAGAGCCATGTGTTCTTCTACCCTCGTCTGCTTCCGCTGGTCAGAGACAAACACTGTAATATTGGCCCATTTGATTTTGTAATTGAGCTGTGATGGTTACTGTACTTTCTTGGTTTCTCTACAGCAAAAGCTGGATGTTGAGAGCATGGCTCTGCCTGTGGCAGTTAGAGACTCAGAGGAGAGATTGTCTAGAGGAGGAGTGTACCTGTTAGAGAATGGACTGAACATTTTCCTTTGGGTGGGGGTCAATGCCCAGCAGGAGCTGCTTCAGAAAATCTTTGGCACGCCAGCTTTCAGCCAGATAGACCCCAACACGGTACAGCATTACTCCTAATAAATATACATATCTAATAAAAAATAAGTGCTTTGATTTTTCTCTCATACAGAAGCAATTGAGTATTACTTATTAATTACACGTGTATCTTAGCAAAGAAGATAATATTAGCAAACTTGAAACCTTTACCTTGGATATTTTACATGTTTTTGTATGTTGCATTTTGTATTTAAAAGTATAATGTGAACATTTGCAATTTTTATTGTGTGTTTTGCTGATTTAGACCACTCTGCCGGCTTTGGATAATCCGTTTTCAAAGAGACTAAGGGAGATTATCGAGTCCGTCAGGGCACAGCGCTCACGATACATGAAGGTACGTCACAGGGCTTGATATTATGCTTTTGCAGATATTTGTGATTCAGGGACTGAAAAGATCGTTTGCTTTTTAAAAAACGTTTTGGTAACTTGTGTTGAACATGTTTTTTCAAATCTCAGTACAATACAATTAACAAATGAGACGAGCATCAGGAAGTCAAGATAATCTAGGAATTAATAATGACCTTGACTGAGGGGGGGGGGGGGGGGGTATTCTTACGTCCATATTAATGTTCGTCTGTGATTATTCATCACTCGTGATTATAGAGTGATACTTGAGTTCTCATTTCAAATGTATTTATTTAGTTAGACATTTATTGAATCTTCTTTCTTTTTTTCTTTGTCTTTTTTTTTTTAAATCTAAATATTTGTAATGTCACTACTTTTGAAGTACTTTTAAATGAATATACTTGTAATTAATCATTGTCTTTCAGCTCATGGTGGTGAAACAGGAAGACAAGCTGGAGCTGATCTTCAAGCACTTCCTGGTGGAGGATAAGAGCAACAATGGAGGGGCCTCTTACGTGGACTTCCTGTGTCATATGCACAAGGAGATTCGTCAGCTCCTGAGTTAGGAGCATCAGGAGTCCCCCACCCCCCCTTCTCCCTTGGCTCTGTACTCAGAAGCTCTTTAACTTTTTATTTAAAATAATAAACAAAATCCCTTTGCCCATCATCTTCTCTCCCTCAAGTATAATCTCATCCACGAGACTCTTGAGGAAGAAGCCACCTTGTAAAGGAAATGTTGCTCCGTCAGATTACGGTGTTCTTTTGGTTTTAGTGGTTGGAGTTTTGACCCAAATTTCTCCTCCTCTTTCGAAGACAGGCTCGTGAGACTATGTGTGTGTGATAGAGAAGGAGATATGCTGTTGTCACTGCTCTACAGCTGATCAGGTTGTGAAGCCTCAAACAGAGCTTAAACCGCTTTTTCAGAACAAAACAGCTACCGGGTTTTAGAGTGTGTTTGACTGTGAACGTCGATGTTGATTGTACTGGGTGTTCTGTGAGAAACACTAGCACTGATTAATGGTCTCTAGGTACCGAAGGACAGAAAAATAACTGCATTAGAAATTAATCTAGACCTTCTCGGAATACAATGAAATTAAATCCCTCATCTTATTCCGATATGAATCGAACGACATTTTAGTACAAGTTAGATTCATGTCTATCCAATTATTTGTCTTTTTTTTTTCTGCTTAAGTTCTTTTTCCCGTTGGATTGTCTCTCAACCTTGGCCTTACTGATCCTGTCTCTCCTTTTTCATTCGTTATTCTGTTTATATTGTCTAATTTTTTGTCATTTTCACCTTTTTAAAGTGTGCAAAAAACCTAATAGACTATGGGAGTTTGAAGTGTGCTGTTAATCATTCAAAATGTCTTTTACTCTGAGAGAACATTCAAAATAAAAGTCTATGCATCAACTTATCTATAAAACAAAGAGGGAAAGCTGTTCAAGAGCCTGGGCTGAATGTTGCATTTTTTTTTTTTTTTTTTTTTTTGCTTCCACCTTTTATAAGAAGCAGATATGCCTAAAATGGATAGAATATGGATGCCCGGACAGGGAGTTAAATTTCAGATGAGCCTCCCGGGAGGATGGGAGTTGTCAAAACCCTATATATGGTCCAGTAATTGGGAAGCTTTCTGGCATTCATTCAGTTCCCTATTAGACTTTTTTTTTTTTTTTTTCCTGTATGGTCTGTTAGAAACCTGTATACTACATGTGCTTGTTCATGTATCAGCTATGATTTAATATAATGGTCTAAATCTGTTAAAGGAGCAGGTGGCGCCTCTCTGCTCTAGGGTATTAATCTTTGTGCAATGGAAGCCTGTGCTAAGAGTGGAGTGTGGGACTCACTTAGAAACTGACCATTTCTAACTGGTTTTCCAAACCAGCGAAGTCAAGCACATGCGAAATTGTGACCTTAAAAGCAATCAACACTGAATACTTTGTCATCACATTTATTACATGTACAGAATTAAAAATCACATTTTAAAAATGATGTCAAGCTAGTGTGCTTTGTTGAATCTGCTTATGTTGTTTGGGTGAGTTGAAGAATTTAATTTAATTTTTTCTTTCCCTCTCAGTGCTTCTAAATCTTTTACAAGCTCATCTTGGTCCTTTCAAAGACATTCTGAAGTATATCTATCTCTATGTAATATAACAGAGCTCTTTTATATAGAAGGGTGAGCCGGTGTGTTTATCTGAGGTGTATCCTAGTGAGGTTCTCTATTAGAACGGAGGGATCAGCCTTTGAGTTTACTCATTTCTTTTTTGTTTGTTTTTTGGTGTGTGTGTGTGTGTTTGTTTCTAACCTACATGTGTTTTTGTTGGTCATAGACTCCTCAGTGTCTTTCAGAGTTCCTCTTGTTTCAACTATGCCTCCTGACTGCAAATAAATACCTATATCAATTGATTGATTGACTCCTGCACTCTTACGAATCCATTTATACAGTGCATTTAATCAGTTAGGAGACACTTTTACCCAAAGTGATAAAATTATAATAAGTGCTGTAACTATATATTGCTAAAATGAAAAGTAGATGGAAATAGTGTATTGTTTTTAGAGATTCAGTATTAAAACTAAGTGGTCAAATGCTGCAGAGAGGTTTTTTAACAGTTTAACATCCTGGCCTAATTTTGGTGTATTTGTTTCAGATGAGGTGGATC
>JAUMHP010000062.1:13910135-13925750 GCA_032361065.1 Enteromius trimaculatus | reverse complement strand
CTATCTATCTATCTATCTATCTATCTATCTATCTATCTATCTATCTATCTATCTATCTATCTATCTATCTATCCTTTATCTATCTATTTTTTATTGGCAGTTTAATCAGGTAATGAGTCAAGACAAATTAAAAATGTCCACGTTTGTCACATGGAAATAGAAGGTGAAGTCAAGTGCATTGCATTAATGGATACAGTATTGGGTATAGTGGCTGAATTTGGACTAGCACACTTTCATAATACACTATTTTGTTCATATGGTCTGTCTGCTATGCATATGTACACTGTTCGCTTACATATTTATATTTTTAATACAATTTTGTGTAAAATGTCTTGTTTCTTGGCAGTCCAGTCAAGTAAGAAGTCAATAAAGACTTTATCAAACTGGAAATCAGTTTGGATGCAATGCATGATGGGATGCAACATTCTGTGCTGCTTGCTTTATTGCATACCGCTCATTTTAGCAGATTCGTCATGCAGGCGTTCAGTCTATATTTACTTAAATATTCCATACATTTCATGAAAACATGAAGCATGTGCAATATGCATCAACACAACCAATAACCCTGTATCCCAAGATGCAATGTGCTTGACTTGACCTTGCACTTGAAAATTGACGAATGAATCAGAAGTGATATCATTTATAATTTTTTTTGTTTTTCTTGACTCATCATTCAATTAAACGTTACAGTATTTTAAGAGTCAATAAATACAGCATACAGTTTTGAATATTGGCATATTTCATGCATTTCAATTAATGCTAGTAGTCATCTGATCAGCATTTATAGTATCCCGATTTTTCCCTTCTCACTCTCTGGTTCTCTCAGTTTGTATCTCTGCTGAGTTCAGTCTCAGTATAAAGCGTAATCTTCCTCGCTCGCTGTATTTTACCTCTCTCCTCGTCTCTCGGCGGTTTGCTGTGTAAAGCAGGTCAGTTGAAAATGGGCGTTGAGGGGGAAGATGCTAACACAAGCTGAAGTGTGCTGCACTCCGTTACATAAACACTGTGGGAGAACCTCCGGACACCTTCCCACAGGCCTCTGCTCACTAACGCTGAAGCTAACATTATCATGTAGCGCTCTGTCCTCATACACCCTCCCCTACGGCCCGCTGGCCCGCCGAATTCAACTGATACACACAAGCCCAGTCACTCAAGGGCTCCGCTCAATAATATGTGAAAGAACACCACTTACAGCACATTGAATCACTTTAAGTCACTTCTGGGGCATGTCTGAACTATAAAGAAAGCTTAAGAAATGATAGCAGAGAATAAAATGCATTCATGCGAGCAAATCCATACACAAACCCCTCCAAGGGGCTGTTTGGGGGTGACACGTGAATTATGGATGCAGCAAAAGAAAATCATAAACTGAAATATAATTTAATAGATGTCTCCACACACACATACACAAAAATTAACTGGAGATCAAATATAGATTTCTCAATGTCTGAAACTTTTTTCTCTTGGAAAAAAAACTGTGTTAATGAATAGAAAATATATTACTCATCATTATTGATTTGGAATGGGATACTTTCCATCCCAGTTATCCTGAAATAATCATGTATTATAATATATTATACTATTTGAAAAATACAGATGAAACAGTATACACACATTGAATTATTAAAACATATAGTAAAACAGTATTATAATATACAATTATAAAATATTTTCAAATTTTAAAAATCTACATATACATATTTAAATATTAATAAGAATTAAGAGATTCAAGAATTTTGAAGATTATGACTTCAAATATAAAGTACTAAAGATTTTTTTATTAGTTTAGTAAAACTTGTAGTTAATAGCCTTGTCTTCTAGTTGATGTCAACAGTTGGGACTTGTGACACATGAGCATATGATATAGACCAGCACTTCATGCTACATGTGATAATGTGCTGCACTTGTGAGTGGAGGTGCAGGAGTGACAGTGATTCTGCAGGGAGAATGACTGATGAGTTCAGCGTCTTCCCCAGTGACATGTCAGAAAATTAGAGCCAGTGACAGTAACAGCTGAGAAAAGCTCACTCTTCTGTTGTTGCAAGCTGTTAGCATCTCTTTCTCTCTTACTGTCACTTTCAATCACTTTCGCACTCTTTCTCTCTCATTCACTCTCTCACGCTGGCGACATGTAGAAGTCACATACTAAGTATCCTTGGCGTTTAGGTTAAGAAGGAACTGCATGTGCCAACATGTTTGCGACACTACCTGATGCAGTGTTAAAACAGTTAGGCCTGGGTGACTGCTCTTTAACGTGAGCCACGTGACCTTCTTTCAGGAATTCTAGTGTGAACTACATTCACACAAGTACTGTGCATTCTCCACTGTACAAATATGCTATACAATAAAAAGCAATCAGTTCAAAAAATTGAGGAAACCCGTTACGTTAAAATTATTTTAAGAGACTTCATACATAAGTTCAGTAAAGGATATAAGTTAAAGTTACAATGGTAAATAACAGTTCAAAAATGTGTTGTGTGCACTTTTTTGTTTTAAGTTGGACTAACTTAAATGTGGAAAACTGCAATCTTACTACTTGATTTAAAATGAACAATTTAATCTGAGTTCTGTCTATTGAGAAATTGAGATTCTGAGAAAATTATATATATATATAGTATAGGTCTATCTATGTGTGTGTGTGTGTGTGTGTGTGTGTGTGTGTGCATGTGAAAAATGCAAAATGGTTCCAAAACAAACTGTACAAAAATGTTTCAATGAAGCCAAGTCAATCTTATATAGTGCTTCATATAAAGGATTTTTAAAAATTAATGACTTAATTCATTACTCTTCAAAATTAAAAAAGGAATATACATATTTACAATTGTTCATTTAATTTGAAATAATTACAATAGTTTAATATCAACAGATGTTTTTTATATAATATAAATAGATGTTTTGAAAATCTAATATTCAGTGCCTAGGTTTTTAATGTCATCACAAGTAAACCATTCAGCCCATACATTAGAAATGTTGAATATTTCATAGAGTATATGAATTCATGTATGGAGTTCCAGTGAATGGCGTGTTTCCATGTGTATGGAGCTTTCTCTCTCGAAGACGAGAGCTGAACTCTGTGCTCCTAATTTCAGCCTGGTGAAAATAAGCCCATTGATCTCTATTGATTGATGACTAATTTATGTTCCTCCATCCAGAGTGTTATGTCTTGCAGCATGAGTTGCACTATGGGGAGTTTACTTCATTTGGCTGCCGTTGTAGAGACTTGCACACAAGTCAACTGATTCAGATCAACATCAGAACTGCAAACACTGCTGACAATCTCTCTGAACACAGATTTTGGTCATTTCATCGAGATGGCATAATGGGTGTTTTGGATGGTGGTTAGTTCTTGATAAATTCTCGTCTCATGTGTTTATTTATCTGATTTGCTGTTGAATTCTGCATCTGATATTATTGGCTAAATGTCCTGAGTGATGTCTATACATACCCGAAAATATTCTGATGTGCACAAATGTTTTAGGAATCAGGATAAATAAATGATTTGCATGTTTAGCATGTTCAGGTGAAGCTTGTAATATAATTGGTTGGATGCTTTCTGTGTGGGATATCTCTGCATATATTCTGATAAGGCAATGTGGGCAGGTGTCAACAGAGAAAACGGACATCACAATTTAACCACATAACCTAAACCCCTACTTTGTATTTGTGTGTGTGTGTGTGTGTGTTTGTATTTGTAGCTTAGTTGGGTTTTTATTACTGTTTTAGTTTTTATTGTTTTGCATCAAGTTGAATTAATTTAAAATGAAAAATGTTACTTTGGCAACTAGCTTAAATATTTTTTTCTTTTATTATTATTATTATTATTATTATTATTATTATCTTTTATTCCAGTTAACATTTATTTGAAGTAATGAAACTGCTTTGTCTTTTTAAAATGGTTTTAAAGTTACTATCAGTTTTTATTTCAATGAATCAAGCACAAGGTTTTGCTGATTTGAAAAAGATCATTGAAATAAAACCTCAACAGTTTTGGAATTTAAATGAACTGAAGGCATTCTCATGGACCACACTAGATTTATGTGTATGACGCACTAATGGATGAAAGTGCTGAATATTTCAGATGAACAGTAAAACTGCATCAATTATGAATGCTGCTTGTATTTAGTGATTACACAGGCCAATAACCGAGAGCTCACTAAATAACATCGACACATAACAGCATCCTATAGAACTGTTTTTGCAAAATAAGCTGTTTTTAGGAGGCTGTAGCTAAATTTACTATGCAAACTACCAAATGCTAATCATGACATGGAGGTTTCATCTAATGATTTTACTATGACTTCATCAGTTTGGGAATCTCAAAAACTGATCTTCAGCAGAAATAACAAACTTTATTACTCAGATGTAATGGTCCTCTCTCATTTGCTTTCATGATAAAAGTCTTTGCCTGACGCTTTAAATGGAGAGCGAACTTTCATCTTTGCAATCTGGCGTGAGAGTGAGAGAACACACTGTCCCTTGAGTGAAGGAATAGAAGCACTTATAAGGTGAGATAACCTGACAAGCAAAGACTTTTTGAAAGTGCTTTTGGAGCATGCAGAGGCTTTATAAGAGTATTATGAACAGACAATGATATAAAGTATTCTGATATTTAAACGGAAGAAAAAGTAATGTATGTGTACAGTTAGTCACCAACTACCAGACTTTATGTGTATATATATATATATATATATACCTTTCATCAAAGTTGTCCTAAAACAATACCCATTCTTGTCCTAGGAGAGCTTTAATGAGTTTTGATCCATTTCAAATGTTTACTATACTGTATTATGCATGTTCTTACTGTCCAAAACAACATGACAGAAAGTTCTGATGGAAAGAAGTGAAAGGAAGTCATTTCTGCTATGATATCCCGAGGACACACCTCACTTAAAATATTAAAGTTGGAACGAAGCTAAATGTTTCAGAACGTTCATAAAAAAACATAAACACAATAAAGAACCATCTATCCAAAAATAGAAATATACTTCGGAGGGAGCATAGTTTGCATACGTTGCGTACTTCCAGTTATTTTGGCTTTTTTATACGTCACTCAGTCTGTTGGTCTTTTGTTATTATACAAAAATACAGAACTATAGAAGTTCTGTTACAAAATTCTAAGCATTCTGGAAAGTCATTTTTAATGGAAAGAGGTGTTGATACTTCCCAAGGATTTAAATCATTTTTAACAATATTAGGATTTTGATCATGTTTAAAATCAATTTAACATCTTCTTATTGAAGAAAAAACATACTTACCACAACCTTTAAGTATATATAGATACAAAATAGTCCTATTTTAAATAAATACTGTATTTAACTTTTTATTAATCAAAGAATACTGAAAGAAAAGTATCACAGGACAAAAAAAACAAAAAAAAAAACAAGTAAATATTATATATAATAAATAAATATTAAGATGCAGAAACCAGTATTTTGGAACGTATTCTGAATGACCATGTGACATTAAAAACTGGAGAAATGGCCGCAAAAATAGATAGATAGATTTCCAATTAAGAAAATAAATGTACTCTTATATAGTTTTTTTATTTTATAATGACCATACTGTAATTTAATTATTTTTTTGCACATTATTATCCTAATATAGTTACAGTAAAAATTTATTTAATATTTCGTTGTGCTGCTTTGTTATACTCTAAGGTGTATTCTATTCTGACACCTTTTTATTTTATTATTTTAAATACTACTTACATAATTTAACCAGTGAAATGTTTTTCGTTGCGTATTATGAATGAGAATGACTCTGGCCATCGTTAGTATGCATATATTAATGAGAAAGATCTGTCAGTCTGTCACCCCACCCGTGACTTTGCTGATTGCAGGGAAGTCTCGCGATGCCCCGCGTGATTTTCTCTCCACCCCCAACATCCAGCCCCTCCCCTCCGCTCTTTCCGTCTGTATCTCCCTTCTTTCTCTCTCTGGAACACATGAGATTCTCCTCCCGAAACCTGAACCGCAGCAGCAGAGGCATCGACCCCCCTCCCCGCACGCACACACAACATGGCTACAATTGTAACCTCGACCAGGTTTACGGACGAGTATCAGCTTTACGAAGAGCTGGGAAAGTAAGTGCGCGCAACATTGTAGCGGTGTGACGTCATCGGCGCAAGTTACTCTTGTTTGTTTCGTTCCATTCTTTTATTTGGATGTTGACAGCGGGGGAAATGACTTGCAAAGAGACTCGTAAACCTCTCCGAGAGCCACGCACGGGGGGCTTGATCGGATCAAGACCAGAACTGAGTCCTGGACTTGATCCGATCAAGCGCCCTATGTGCGGATCTAAGCTCGAAACGTTGTTAATGTCAGGTTTAAAGGGCTATGGTGGTTTCGAGTAACGTGTCTGTGGTGTAGAATGTTGAATACAGTGCTCGCTGTGTTTTGTGCTCACGCCTTGTTTTATTTTAAGGGCTTGCTGATGGGCAGGAAGGTTTTCTCGCTTACTTTGGGTATTTGGCTGCCACTTTTCCTGACATTAACAACGTGGATTGTTTTATGCTCGTAGCAAGCTCGTAAATCGCATTGTTCTGCAGCTGCTTACAATGATTGCAGCGTAGTGCACTATGTAGTGCACTAAAGAATATGTGGCCGCGTACTTGATTTTATAATGAAATATCGAGTGTGTCCCGCACACAGTTAATCACACTTTAATATCTTAGGAAGGGAGCGATAAAGAGGGATTATAAAATCAATAAATGAGCAGTGACGCCTTTCTGAGAATTCAATCTCACTTTTGGGAAGAGCATTACTGACATGCAGATGCGAAGTGCTGTGCACGCCGCCCATTTCTAGAGGCGAATGTCAAAATTGTAGTAGATAGTGTTGTGTTAAGTCTAATTGTGTGCAGACATGAGAGCCATTTCTAATTTATACTTCTTTTTGTCATACTTAAAGGTCTCGCGATGTTCGTTTTTTGAACGAATCGTTTTATTGTGTCGAATCTTGTCAATGAATCGGAATGATTCGTTGACTAATCCGTCCAAGGATTCTTGACTCACTAAATTATTGTTATTGTAGAATCATGTAAGTGTAACTTATATTTGAGTTGTAAGCAATAAACACATTAAATTGGTTACATAAAATTGCAGTAAACACATTCAACTGTAACTCTAAATAAACAGCATTTAAGAACATAAAATGAATCATTTTTTGAAGCAAGCTGTTGGTCTACTCATCACTAATTTATAATGGAATCGCTGCGACGTCACTGATGACTGACAGCTCTTCCTAGTTTGCAAGAGTCAGGTGCGTCTTTTACTTTCGAGGGAAACTAAGCTTTGTGTGTTCTTCCTTCGCAGGGGTGCCTTCTCCGTCGTGCGGAGATGTGTGAAAAAATCCACTGGCCAGGAATATGCTGCTAAAATTATTAACACAAAGAAACTGTCAGCGAGAGGTAAGGTATTCGATTCAGCACTCATTCAGTGCACGCGTGCAGAAGGATGAAGTGGTTTGTGTTTTATTTCACTGAAAACGCATCGTCTCCTGAAGCTGTTAATAATCCTAAAATGAGAGTGTTGTGGCTTTTAGTCCTTGTTTGTTCGTTAGAGGCCATCTGTTTGGTTGCTTACTTAAAAGTTGAGTGGTTACCTTGTAGCAGATATGCTCGCTTAAAGCCCCGTTCACACTACACGCGACACGCAGCAACAAAGCGTCGCAATCCCATTTATTTCAATGGAGAGCTGACAATTTCAGGTGACAAGAGCAACAGCGGCCGTGAGTGACTGTTGGGGACCGGATTTGGGCGTGTCCAGCAACGCAACAAAGTTCAGAATCTCTCAACTTTATGCAAATAAAGAGCGAGCGACAGCCAATAGGAAAGAAGAGGATAGTGCTCATTCAGCTCCAGCAGTGATGACGGCGTTTGCGTTTTTGCCATATATAAACTCTCTGTTTCTCATTCATTTTTGTTTGTATGTATGGACTCGGTGTATATTTATATTATATTCAGTCATTTGCCTCCATAATGTTTGTATTTGACGGCAAGAAACCTATTCGCTGTCAACAATGACGTTACTAAGAAACCATTAATGAGAACGCCCACTAGCGAGCTCATCGCCAGCCTCTAGCGACATACAGCGACAGAAGTCGCTGCTAGTGTAAACGAGGCATAAGTCATCTGGGAAAACAGACCGAAAATATTGATGATTCAGTTTGCACTCGCAAGCGGATTCATTTATTTCTTCGATAAAAGGCTCTCCCCCTAATCCCACCTACTTGTGACTATCACTAGACAAATGCAGTGATCAGGCCAATTTATCAGTTTGTATTTGTCCGTTTTTACAGTAGTACCATCCAATGGTTAACAGAAGTTGTTATTTGTCTACTGGCAGCCTTTTCAATTGACAGTTGAGTAAATAAACATGTAGCTGGTTTTCAGGTATCTGCACCGTCTTTTAACAACCCAGTCGACCACTACTTTGGACTTGCAACATATATATATATATATAATATATATCACATGTCATTTATTTAGCAAGGCAGCAAGCTATGCATGGCTATGATTTGAACTAAAGGCAGTTGGCTATTTAAAAAAAGTCCATTGATACATATATCTCCGTCATCCTGTTTTAATAGGAAATACGTTAACATGGGAAATGAAACTGAACTCCCCCTGTTGGCTGCTTTATACAGACCTGTTTAGCTCACTAGCTGTGTTTTTAAAACCTTGCCTGCATGATGTTCGTGGGCCTTCAGATAGAGCCCAGTGTGTTCATGTTTAAAAGCATGCAAAAGTGTTTGCCTCTGCCTCCGTCCAGCCCTCAGAACTTGAAGAGACTCATGAGAATACGTGCTGTGCCCTGCAGCACAAATCCGGCAAATAGTCCCACCTGCAGTTTTGCAATAATTTTGCGAACCTTTGTGCACAAGCATGTGTTTATCAGGACCATGTGGTGTCGCAGAACGTAGCTACATGCTTTGTTGTGCAGCTCCTGAAGACGAAATCTGCTTTTGATTAGTGAAAAAAAAAGAGATCTTTTTTTGTCATTTCAGTTGAAGAATGAAAAATGGATTTTTCCAGGAGCAGACAGATTTAAGGTGTGTTTAGAGGCCCCGGGCGCTTGCTGTAGGTTGGATATATTTATTGGCTTGTGTTCATTTCTCTCATTTGAATGTTTAGTTGTTGCCTTTATAAACGGGAAAACTTGCGGTACTGTGGGCATGTCTGAAAGACCTATAAGCTGAGTCATATGCCGAGAAGGATTCTGGATCATTTCAGCTGATGGTAAACTTTTTTTTTTTATGGCTGTGTGAAATTCTGATAGCGTTGCATCCAGGGCGAAGCTGCTTTGAGCCACCGATGATCGGTTGGCTTGGTTGTGAATCGTGTTCAATGATTTGCATTTTATTAAATGAAATAAGAATTATTCTGCTTTAGCTTGTTGTAGTTTTGGTCTGCTGCGTTATGTCTAATTGTACCTGCCTCAGCAGGTTGGAGAAGCTCGTTTGTCATAACGGCAGAAGGTTAGTAAGTGAAGTGTCTGGTGCAGTACGTCTTTCTGCCTTCCTCGATTTGCTGATTTGCAGTTTTCCATGCAGCTAATGTGAAAATAAGTGGGGCGTATGGACAGTGAGGGTCTTGTTTATGGCACAGCCATTTTCTTTGTTAAGTGCCCGTCTCCAGCAGGCCGGCCAATTAAGAGACCGGACAGTGCTTCAGCTGTCCTGTTAGCAGAGCTAGAGGGGCGTGACGGAATCCACTAATACAGAGATTCTGGAAGGAAAGGTGTGTTTCTTGTCATCCTGGTGCAACTCTATATTCAATTGATCCATGTCTTGTTTGAGATGGATGCTCGGTTTAATGTCCCCTCAAGTTTTGCTGATGTGTGGCCATTTAATTCTAGTTCAACTAAATTGATTAATTCGCAGGGGATGAGAATCTAATGATTTGATTTAATGCAATGATTCAGTTTCCTCTTAATGAATTTTGTTCCTTAGTGATTCTGTTAATGATTCTTAGTGCTACTAAGGAAGTAGCAAATTATTGATCCTAAATAAATCATACCAGTTAATATGTTTTGTTTATATATTTATGAAGTATGTTGTACTCTTTCTGTATTCACTTTACTTGCAGTTTTTTAAAATATATTAATATTAAAAATAAATTAATATTATTAATGTATATTAATATTAAAACATATTATTATATTATTAAATATATTATTGTAATAATGCATATTTTATATATACTGATATATATATAATCATGGAGAATATAATTAATTTCTTATTTTTCTTAATTTTTCTAAAGTCAAATGTTATATAAAAATACAAAAATGCATAGCATTTATAAAATTATACATTTAAAAAAAAAAAAAAAAATGACCATGTCCATAGGTGAGGATAATTACTATAAGATTATAAAGCAGTATTTTATATTTATTTACACTCAGCTTGTTTTTCTCAAGACATTTAATTCAGGCTAAGCTTACAAATATGTGAAAGTTGTTTTATTCACATTGAAAGAAGAATGCAGTCATTTATAATGCTGATAGTACAAACATCATCTATTAATTAAAAAAAGTAGCAAATTTGACCTGCAACACATTTTTGAGGCCATTTATTAAAAAAAATAAAAAAATAAATTAAAAAAAGGTAGATTAAAGTGGTGTTGCTGAAATGCTCACTCATTGGTGGGTTTGACCGAGAGCTTGATGCAGTAGCTAGGCAACCGTTTACTTGGGCTGTATTTGATTGGTTGCCACAAACGAGGAGACTTGAGTTGTTAGACTGAGTTGTGGATGAGAACGGACAAAAATCTCCTATAATCCGTTACTGCCTGGTGCCCTGACGCACAACACGTGAGCCTGACAGGGGCTTAGAGTGCATGAGTCTCACTTCATCCACACACCTACTGCCCAGATCTCTCAAACAACACCACTGCTTTTCAGAAACCGAGGTCTGTTTGGGTTCATTCGTTCATGACACAGACCCTCTGCCATATGCAGAAATCTCTTTACTTATTTGCCCAAATAAACATTTGTGTGATTAGTGCTCTGGCCAGGTCATATGACGGCCTTATTAGCAGGCGGGGGAGGGGTTTTCTGAGCTAAGGAAACGTATGGCGTAACGACAGCAGCTGTGTGCGTAGCACTTGCAGCTTGGCTTATATTCTGTCGTTTGAAAACGCATAGGTTGAATGGCTGTAGAAATAGCCGCAGAGGTCTGGTAGACACGTGCACCCCCCCCCCACTGGGGTGCAGACGCTTTGCAAAGGGTCCTTGCTGACTCATGTTCTATAAGGAGGCATCACAGGGCACAATTAATACAGGCAAATTATATCTGTCCTTTTGAGAAGTGGCAAAAAATGTGGAATTTTCTGCTCTGTTTTTACATGGTTTAGTTTATATATTTTAAAATAAATTATCATTATTATTATTACAGTTATTGTTGAAACATACAAAAAATTATTTATTGGGGAAAAATAAATTGATATCTTTTAAATATTTTATTAAAAACGTCATATATTATGATAAATACAGTTTACAGGTTTATTTAATCAAAAACACAGAAAAAAAACTGTTTAAAAAAATGTTAAAAAAATAATAAATGTCATTCATTCATGAGACATCAACATGATTCTCCAGAAATCATTCTAATGTACTGATTTGGTGGCCTAGAAACAATTCAGATTATGAACTTTTAAAATAGTTAATGCTGATTAATATTTTTGTGGAAACTCTGATACTTTTTTAATGCATCCTTACTTATTTTTTATTTTCAGGGACAATGCACATCTATAATACATAAATGAACAATTAGCCAGAAGAGTATTTTACATCTGACTGATGGTAAAATTGTCACTCTAAAACTATAAAAGAAACAATCTGTACATAACACATATATGCTCCAAGTTATATACAACATGTATGCTATTCCTTATACAGGGCTATCTCAATACAAAACAAATGAATAAATAAAATCAATGTCTGCTTAAAAATGATTCTATATGTAGAACCAGCAGATTAATGCCAGCTCACTCATACACACACAGTTTGACCGTCAGAAAAAATGACAAGCAATGTATCAATATACAGACAAGTAATGGTTGCCTTAATCGTTCAGTCTAAACTAAACAAGCTCATGTACATAGCATGAAAATCCCGAGAAAAAAAACAAGACCGATTTAGTTTGTAAAATGTAATGCTGACTCTTAAGCATTTCATCAGGTTGAAGCTTAAATTAATACTACTTAAAATAATTTTTGCTGACACCAAACTTTCGAAAGGTATTTGATGATATTTATATGAATTATGGGAAATAAAATAAATTTATCAGGTTCACAGTAACCATAAATCAGTTCAATATTATTGCACTTCCCTAGCATTAATGAAATTACAAAAGGATTTATAGCCTTGTTTTAGGAGTGTTTTAGAGATTTTCAGATTGCAATGTAACACTATATAATATATAATTTATTGATATATTCAAATAAATATCTATATTTATAATATATAATATAAAAAAGTATATAAAACTGGTTTAATCAAAGATAATTAGTCTTGTTCCAACGTCTGGCTTTCACATCTATGTATCTGTCCTCTTCTCTCTTACCTTGCGAGGGGGATTGTTTTTGTATTGAGGTTAATCCACTTATTTAATTGTATTTCACAGGCTCAGACCAGAGGGGGATGCCATAACAATCTCTTACACTGCACTTGTTTTTTCTGGCCGCGTGGTCATACTTTCTCTGTCTTCGCAGACACATGTTGTTTAAACTTCACCTTAAACGGTTACAAAAGCTGCACAGAAGATTCAACTGGCTCCTCGGCTCGAGTGGATTCAGTTTAAGCCGCTATTACTTCACCTCCCTGAGGTCGACTTGAGCTCCAGTCCCCTAGATGACTAGATGCTTGTTTTGTCTGACAAGAAAACCGGCACAGAGTCTGAATTACCTCCGAATTTTGTTTGCGATACTGTGGGATCGTAATGGCACAGTTCAGTTGGCAGATGTCTAAAGAGCTTTACGATTCTTAGCCTGGTGTTTGCACACAAAGACCCACACCCACAACGCATATATGTTGTGTGTACACTTGCATTATTCCTTTGAAATGGCTTAAAAGGGTGTGACCCCTGCAGTAAAATGATCAAACGGTGCTGTCTGAAGACTTGTCCTCTGCTATGTGAATTGCTTTGCCTGCCCTACAACATCATGCTCTCCCTCTGACTGATCTGACCAGAAGCGTTATAACGCATTTTCATGTCGCGGGTCATTAAGATCACTGTCAGTTATCCTGCATGCATCTTCCCGACTGCTCGCTCCCCAATGCTTCATCATCGGCGTAGTCATTTCCAGCTGCCCTGTTCACATTTTTGCCGTGCCACTAGTTCCCCTGGATGAGATTGCAAAAAAAAAAAAACACAAAGGAGGCTTGTGAAATAGCACATGTGCGTTGTAGATAGTCTTTGTATTTCTTTCAAGCAGTTTTGGTGTAAAGTTGTGAAATTAGATAAATATTTATGATATTTTAAGCAGTTTATAAATATAATGTTATTTCTGTAGTGTTATTGTGATGTTTATTGGATTAGCAAGCGAGAACCTCTTTTTCCACAAAAGATCGCGATACTGTTTAAAACTGAATCAGTGAATCAGAAACGTGAATGAAAGATTCTAATGAGTCCTTTTTAGTGAATCACTAGTTGTTCATACAACAAATAGATAAAGATTTACATTGTTTTTTTTGTCAGCTGTTTTTTGTTAATCTATTTTAAATGAAATGACTACTGTTAAAAAAAAATGGGGGGGTCATTTATATTGTTTTTTTTTATGTAATGAACACATTTATTTAGCAAGGAAGCATGAAATTGATCATTTAAGATTTAAGATAATTCAGATTTGACATTTTAAAAATAAATGCTGCTTTTTAGAACTTTCAATTCATGAAATAATCCTTAATAAAGGATTGCATTGTTTTGTAAAATTGATAATAAGAAATGTTTCCTGGGCACAAATGTATTAAAATAATTATTTTAACAATTCTTTTAAAAGAATATTTGAGAATAATGCAGCCTTGGTGAGTTTTAAAAAATGTATTATTAATTTATTTTTTATTTATTTAGCAAATTTTTTTTTAAATATCAGTTTATTGTTATAGTTTAATAGGCTATTTATTGGATTGCATGTATGTTGTGTTTAGTATTTAGAAGAATTTTAAATGAATGACATTTGGAATTGCATTTCGTTTTTCTTCTCTCCAGATATTGAGTCCTTTACTGTAAGAATCATTAATGGAAATAGATTTGGAACGAGACCCAGAAATACATTCTTTACGATTCTCATCCCTAATTGTGAATAGCAGCATTATATCAGCCATCTGCTTCTGCTCTCAAGATATCACAGAAAAAGCCTTGTTGGTCTACCACTAGTGCAAACACACAAAGCATATTCAACAATTGGTTGTTATCAGGCAGCGTACTACATGATAGGAATGAATCAGAGGAACGAGCGCTGCGTGAATTCAATTTTCCTAGTGTGTGTCGCACATGTATAGGACAGCCCAAATCTTAATCCCCCTTCCTCTGGGATCATCGGCCCCTTTGTTCTGCCTTGTTCTAAACTCTATTGTGTGAAAGTAGAGGTACTACAAGGACTGATAGAAAGACGTCCTCGCTTCATTGTTCAACTCTTCTCTTCCATCCCTCTCTCTCTGTAATGGGAGCTGCGAGTCTTCCAGCCACGCTCATTTTGCACTCTTTGTTCTGAGCTGCTTCGTTCTGTGCCTTTAGTAGAACTTCCATCGATTGCGCTCCCTTCCGTTCCTTCCTGCTTTCTTTCCCATTTTGTTTTGCTCTGCATCCCTTCTGTTCCTCATTTCTTCGGCAGTGCTAGCCTTATTAAAATCAGGTTTTTGCGCAACCGCTTTGCTGTTCCCAACAAAATGAGGTCTGCTTAATTTTCACACACTTCATTTATGAAAAAGAGGGGCAGTAAAATGAATCGGATGTCAGACTTTAGGAGGTATAGAGCTAGAAAATTGTGATTACTCACCTGTTGGATGTGGGAGTAGCTCTTTATGGTGTCAGAAATTACCTTTATTAAGGAGCACTTCCTGAAATTGATTTCCAGAGTAATTTTTTATAAGAGTGTTTTTTGTTTGATAACCATATTAAAATGTGTAAATCATTTGTATCAGTGTTTCTGCACCCCTTTTTCCAAGAAAATGGGCCTCTTTTTAAAGATGATATGCATTACTGGTACTTATTAAATTATATTAAAAACAAATACTAATAAACTCAAAAATCTAATGTCAGTTTAGTGCTGAAAATCTTAATTGTTTTAGCTCTTTTTATTATTATTTATTTTTAAATATTGTGTTAAAATAATTGAATGTTTATTATTTTAAAACCTAATGGGACCCTGGAACTGCTGTTTGATAGCCACTGAGTTAAATCATAGTTTAATTGAATTCAATTAATAAATAAATTAAATAAATATGAGTGAACGTTTATGCTAATTATTTAAATAAAATAAAAAAACAAAACAATGAAAAAATAATTTCACAATATTTAGCATTTAACATTGTATTTATATTAGGGATGTAACGGTATCAAAATTTCACGGTACGGTAATACCTCGGTATGAATGGCACGGTACGGTATTTAT
>JAUMHP010000062.1:13892696-13902725 GCA_032361065.1 Enteromius trimaculatus | reverse complement strand
ATCAGCCAGAAAGCATCGGAACTGAGAAGTGGTCTGTGGTCACCACCTGCAGAACTACTCCTTTATTAGGGGTCTCTTGCTAATTGTCTATAATTTCCACCTGTTGTCTATTCCATTTACACAACAGCATGTGGCATTGATTGTCAGTGTGGCTTATATATATATATATATATATGTATGTATGTGGCTGCCTATCTTGGCATTTTGGTTGAATAGGAATAAGTAAGTGTGCATAAACCAAATGTCATGATATGTGCTAGTTGTTATTTTCTTTTAAATATTCTTATGTTAAGAAAAATTAACTGAAAATATATATTCTCTGGGAATATCAATCAAAGGAAACGATACTAAGAAAAAGTGTTTGTCTTGCACATCACGCACAGAATTCTCAGGGCTGCGGTGGATTAATATTATCGGGAGTAAAACAAAGGACTTCATCTTTAACAAACAAGATAAGGTATGCTCTCGTAAAGATTTTCACATTTTTGCTATCACACCTGATAGGACTTGGTATGTGTTTGCGTTCTGACTGGCCTATTAGCGGTGATCTTATCTCATATGTAGTTATTTGTCAGAAGAAAGTGTGTGTGAAGTATGGCAGAGAAGCTCTCAGCAGGGGAGAGTGTTCACCGACTCTTTGAAATTAGTTTTGAAATGAATATTCTGGTTGAGATATGAAGAGCAGCCAAACGTGTTGCAGATCTCTTTAGGATTTAGTAAAGGAAAATTGACAGCATGCGTATATACAGAGCAAAATGTGCAGCTCTGCCAAGTTACATAATTTTTTTTTTAATGTGTATAGCAAAAGGCAGAATTGTTGATGCGCTATTTAGTAAAAAGTCATCTTTGTAGTTTCATAAATTGCCCAAGACAAAACATCGTGGGATTCAAATGTGAATCTTTTTGTAGTGTACAATGAGTATTTTCCTCTGGTGTTTACATTATATAATCCCTCTGCTTTAATGAACGCCTCTTGCAGCATTACACGCGGGTTGCTGTTTGGCGTGGGGTGTTCGCCTTGCTTTTGTTGTGCTGCCTCATTAAACACGGAGTGAGCTTTTCCTCTACGGTTCTCCTGCACAGTCATGATTCTTCAAATATGGCTCTGCTGGTTACTGCGAACAGCTGTTCACCGGTTCCTGATGGAACATCTAATTTGCTGAAGATCAGAAAGCCCATATGCCGCACTCCAGCGGACTTGTGTTGTTGGCCTGTCTGGATTTATTCAAAAAGCAATTTCTCCCCCCATAGGAACGCCTGCTGCAGGTATGAATGGCCACGTTGGAGGGAAAAAAACGGTGGACTAAACAGTTTATCTGTGTTTCTGCTTGTCTGTGTTTGTGCTTTAGGTCACTCCCAGAGTGCCTCATCTCTCCAAATATATCTACGCTCACGTCTGAGGGGACACGCACCTTCTCCCCGGGCTATTCTTAGGCCCTCTTTCTCTCTCTTTCTCAGGTCCTGTCATTGGTTCATCCCATCGTGGAAATGTCAGACACAGATAAGGCTCCATAAATTATGATGAAGGCTACTGGTCAATTTTTAGTCAAAAAAAAAAAATGGTAT
Source organism: Enteromius trimaculatus (assembly GCA_032361065.1). Taxonomy (NCBI): domain Eukaryota; kingdom Metazoa; phylum Chordata; class Actinopteri; order Cypriniformes; family Cyprinidae; genus Enteromius; species Enteromius trimaculatus. The sequence goes on along the minus strand of JAUMHP010000062.1, from coordinate 13,901,159 downwards.
AATAATCGCTAAAAAATGCATAAAAATACAAAATAATTATTTTTGAAATAACAATTTTTTATTTAAAGATTAAATATAAATATGAGTCTAGCGTGCTAGCAATAGATCTTGGAACAGACAACTTGTCGTTAGACAATTAAAAAATTAAATTAAAAAAATGTCCATATATATGGAAATTTTTATATACATACAATACAAAAGTGAGTGTAGTTTGCTATCAATATAAAAAGCAAATATATTTGTGTTTTTCAGTTATTCTGAGCAAATATGTATACATAGAATTTTTTTTTTGTTTAAAATATATACATATTTATTTAGACACACACAAATGCATTATATATTATAATCATTTATTTTTATTCTTTGTTTTAATCTGAGCAAATACATAATACATGTATGTTTTAAATATAGCAATTATCATTTTATATTGTTTTATATATAAATGTTTATATTATTAATTTTATATTATCATTATATATAGGTAATAATAATTTTTTAATTTTAGTTTTTATTTATTTAAATACTTTTTTTGAATATATAATAGCAGCATTGTGTTTAGGGTCTTTTTTTCCCTTTCCTTTTCACTGTCCCTCTCTTGCATAGATAAAAAAATATTGGTTCCAAAAAGGTGTTTCCCACCAGTGCCATAGAAGAATTATTTTGGGTTCCTTGAATAGTTCCTAAAAGAAACATTTTTTGTCATAGTATAAAAGAGAACATTTGACCACAACAAAGAACCTTTTGTGCAATGAAAATGTCCGTAGATTCCAATAAACAAAACATTTTTTTAAGAGAGTATAAACCTACTATAATATGAATGTTTTAAACCTATTGTTCTAGAGGTTTGTCTCACCTTGAGAGTTCCTCACAGACATGAAGCCATCTCTTCCTGTTCTTTGAGCTTGGCACTCCCATTCTTCTTCCTGCATGTCCCACTTTCCCTCTGTCCTGCGTCTCACTCCTTTCTCCTCTTTCATCCTCCAGAGGGCTACATGTGAATAATTCAGTCTTGTTACATTACAGAGCGGGCCGGCGTTTTCTCAGTCTTCTCGGAGTCGCTCCGTCTCTTTTATTACAGCGTGAGCAAACAAACGCTGTGCCTCATTCACAGGCGCGCTGCTGGAGCCAGCCGTTTAGGTGTAATCAGATGCTACGGGACGCGTCTCCGCACGCCTCTCCGATGCAGTTAAAATGCAGATGAAATGAGCTGAATTGGATTAAGCGCATTTGAAACATGATACAAGTTATGTTTGGTGATGTGTTCAACAGCTCGGTGCGCCTTTCAGATTGTTTGAGGAAAGATGATGCACTCGGGTTATAAAAAGACGATATATCAAACAGATTTGCATGCGCCTCTGTGAAGACATTAAAGTTGTTGGCTCAAGTCATTAGATTGCTTGCAAAGCAGTTTTGTACTGATATTCCTCACACTTTCTGAATTACACTTCAGTATTAAACTGGTTATTATTAATCTCCTGCAAACTTTGTGTTTAGAGATATTAATATATATTAAATTGTCAAGTGCAATTTTTTGTTTTTCTGAGCCATTTTCCCACTAAAATGTCATTCAGGGTAACAATCTAGTCAGGCATATTTACAACAAAATCAGTTTATGACACATTACAAGATTAATTATTTTCAGCCCAAATACTAATTAGTTGTAATTTTACAATGTTTTTTATTATTATTTTATTTATTTATTTATTTATTTTGCCACTATCCTGATCAGATTTAACAACACTTCCTTATTAACATACTTGCTTATTCTTTTATATATTTTAATATGTGAAAGATCAGAATAAGCATGTTGTTTGAATTTTTTGCATAACATTATGTGAACCACATTTTGACTTTTTTTTTTTTTCTCCAAACATGTATTTGATGGACACTTGACTTAAATTTAATGTGCTTTCTATGAACATAAAATATTTTTAGTGAATTTATATACATTTATAACCAGCTCTACGTCACACGGACCATCCCATGCTTAAGAAAATGTCCACTTTTTTACTAAATAGTATGGCAGAAGCTCTACTGCAGTATGCGAGTCGGATGTCCAAATACTCAGTATTCATGATGAAGTAGGCAGATACTGATTCTGAAGTGGACACTTTACTATCCAATGAGAAAGATGAGAATATACATATAGCCTATATACTGTATTGTGAGCTGGCAGGTCTGTATGTACAAAAAAAGTATCTCCTTGTGGAGATTTGCTTGCTTACGTTTTCGTGGTTGTTGCTGTCAGTAGGTCAAAGGTCAAGGAACTTATGGGTCAAGCTATGCAAAGACAGAAGATGTAGTACGTATGCATTTACAATATTTTATAATATACTTTAACAGTCATAATCTTAAACCTATTCCTGTGCTGCCGTACTGGTATACTCTTTAGGAACCGCAGATCTACTCATCAGTGTGGTTTGTTCTTTATGACTGCTGGGTGTTCCTGAGGACAAATTGGTTTTTTTTTTAATCTAATTGGCGTGTGTATTGTAGTGAAATGTTAAAATTAATTTCTTAATAGGTCAGGGGCTAGGTTGACTCCCATTAGCTGTAGCTTTGCCAGGTTTGTTGTCACAGCTCTCGCTCTGTCCTTTTCAGATCTCGTGTCGTTGTGTGTTAGCACAATGTTCTTTGGATCCCTCTCTCCTTGACCCATTTAACACCCGTGGTCTTTCTGCCTCTGGGCTCCAGTCTTTCCTGTGGTTCTCTCTCTCTATCACTCACTCCTGTGTGGAAATGAGTGGCGTTTTGTCTTTTATCTGACACGGTGTGCATTCACCCATTCCCATTGGAAGTGTGTGTGACGTGTGTCCCTCAGCTTCACAGTCGCAAATGTATTTCTATGCCTAAAGTTATATTTTGTTTGGTGACGCATGCAAATTATCCACAAAAAAAGCATTGTGGTGATCAACGTTTTTTTCTGTTTTTGTGACATTGTAGTTTCTCTTCATGATTATTGGAGAGTGGATCACTTCAGCTCATTGTATTTTCACTGCGTATGATACCTCAGGGTAGCATTATTCATAAACATGAGATGAAGTATGATTTTTATGCTGATGGTATACCTAATGAAATTGTAAAAAAATTAATAATAATTTAAAATAAGTTTGTCTATTATTATCACTATTATGCACAGATAGCTAATTAATTATGTTTTTTTGTAGGTACAAATTTATATATGTATATATATTATATAATATCTCATGGCTATTAAGAAATATACTACCATTCATATATTTGGGACCTTTTTATTATTTTTTAATTGTTTATTTATTTTTATTATTTATCATTTAAATTAATATTTATTTTCAATAACATCTTACATTGATGAAAAGTGACAAAAAAATTACAGTGATACAAAACATTCGATTTCTAATAAATTATGTTCTTTTACATTTTTTTTTTTTTTGTTCATCAAAAAATCCTAAAAATATTTTCCACAAAAATATAAAGAGGTATGTATTTTAAAATTGAGTGTTATAAAATATCACAGATTTATTGTTTTTATGGTATTTGAATGAAAAAGTATGTACTGTGCAGTGAGACTCTTCCGTATAGTGTACTACTAGTGCTGCACGCACAATTAAACATTTAGATGCATACAAATATCTGGTTTTCTAATGAAGTGGATGCACTTTTACTGTAACTCTGAAAATGGAAGCACTAAGTGGTTTTGTTGCATCAATGACCTTTATCACATTAAAAGAGCTCGACCAAATGCATCTTTTCATTCAGTCATTGGTTTGTTATTCAGAGTTGTGGCGAGCGTTTGGTTTGGGAAATGTGTATAAGTATGTGTGAAAGGCCGTCCTGCGTGACCCAGCCTGTTTTACTGAGACTCTTATAACAGCAGCATTTGGAAAAAAGAAGATCTGTCATAAACGTCAGCGAGAAAGGCTTAAATGGCCTGTGAGAGATGACCGGGGTTATGGAACGTCACGCGAAGGGGAGGGCGATGAGCAGCTAAAAGCTATTACGTGACGCATGCCACCTTTGCCCACTGCTCTCAAATATTCGTCGAGAGGCTCTTTCTGATGAGCCGTAGCTTTCGCTTTCTATCTGAAGGCAATAATGGGCTCTAATTTGCCCCCTCAGGCCTCGGTGGGGGCTGAAGTGTATGATGGGAATGTATTGTTTGCATCCGTACCTCCTGCGGCTTGGTTACCGTTGTTTTGCACCACAGGTGCAGTGAGCATTGGACTCAGTGTCGCATTACCCAGAATCCCCTTCTCTGATGATTTTGCTGGGCCCTGTGGAAAGTATGAATGCAGTGCTGCTGTCTGGAGATTTAGATTCCTGTTGTGGATGGCCTAATTGTCCAAAGCTGTTTCTAGGGAAACGCTTCCGAACCATTTCTACTAATCACTTAAACCGGTGATGTAATGTTTTCAATGTTAAAAACCTTTTTCGTATTTCAGCTTAATGTTTAAAAATTAGCAAAAACAAAAAGAGAATTTCTTAGATTTTTTTTGTTTTTTTTGTTGCCATTTTATTTATTAAAACTAAGATAATAGTATGATCTTGTTTTGAACAACAATGGAGCTATACTTCACATATCTTCTGGAGTTTCTTCAGCAAATAAAACAAAACCTCCTTTTTAACCAAAACCAAATGCTCCTTATAAAAATTGTAACATTGTAGTAGTTATAAACTAATAGAAAGAAAATATGTTTTTTTGTTTTTAAATGGAACTCCGTTTCAATCAATTCTTAAGTTTTTATTTTAATTTTTTTTTTTTTAAGTTTAGAAAGATGAGAGTGTCCACATTTTCTTCAGACAACACAGAACGTGTGTTCAACACAGGGCCGCTGTTGTGCTTCATCTAAAGATGGTCACAATCTTTCTGTTCTTTGCTAGGAGTGCTAGGATTGCTCAATAACATTTAGCATTTTCTTAAAACCCACATTAAAATCCGCGGCTATAAATGTACCGTTTGCTGTGACCGATCGATTGTTTTGCCGGAACTAATCTTGAATTAATCTTTAATGTCACTACTGCGTGTGTGTGTGTGTGTGTGTGTGTGTATATATATATATGTATGTGTATATGTATATGTGTGTGTGTTCTTATGCCATTTGTATTAGTATTTACATATTTGCATTCAGCTTTATTTTAGTTTGTATTTCAGCTTTATTTTTTTCAGCTAGTTGCCAAGACAATACAATATATTTTTTTTATGTAATAATTATATTTTATTTTAGTTTATTTCAGCTTTAATTAACAATAGACCCTATAGCGTAATTTTTCATGTTTGACAGGAATGAAAGAGGGGCTGTGAGTGACAGGTTTTGAACGTTGCGAGGTTTGAAATTGTGGTATAGGACATTTACACAGGTTATGCCATTGTTAAAAGTCTAGTCTATTTCTCACAGCCTTGTTTCCATCTTTGTAAAATTTAATATGACTTCTGCCCTAAGGTCTTTAACAAATCTGACCATTAATAAAGCTGGATTCAGTGTTCTTCCTATTTATATTCATCCAGTGTGCATCTTTGTCTGTCCCTTGAGGAGGCATCTGTTGCTTCCAATGCAAATTTGGCTGAATCAAGCATATTTACAAGCCTTGCTGTGACGCCGACTGTAACGTATTTCAGGCTCGCAGACCTGAACCAGATCAGGACATTGTCAGTAGTCTTGGCCTAGCGCATCAGGGCTAATTCAACACAACCGCAGCGAATCTTATTCCCACTGCAATTACACCAGGAGTCTAATACAGTTTCAGTAATGGGAAGAGATCGGCAAAGTCTCTGTAACTAGCTATTTTTGTTATTGTGGTCCCAGTGCTAGATTTCTAGGTAGTAGCAGTCTTGAATCCCAGTTTTCCAGTCAAATGTCTTGCTTGCTTTTAATTAAAGAACAATATTAAATATGCAAGAGAAAATAAGACGGGTCTCTTAAAATGAACAACTAATTAGTATAAATAAATTTTATTTATTGATGATATTTATTACATTTTTAACATTCATATTAAAATATAAGGTAAAATGTTACCATACATTAACTTCATGGCTGTGCATTTATAAACCCCATTCTTTGCAATCAAACTAAAATTACCATACCTGTTGTATTGAGCACATTAGATTTACAACAATTTATTCAACGTTCACTAACCTTAAATATCAAGTAACGTTATTCATCCAAGCCTTGGTGCTGAAAAAGTATTACGTTTGTTTAATCGTAAAAGCCACGCACAACTTTTTTGACAGTAAACTCATTTGTTTGATAGGTAGCTGTAGTACAAGCTGATAAATATTCCGGTAGTGTAACCGTGTTTTCACACCGCCGGCGACGAGAGCGTCATAATTTTTGTTGTTTTCTTCCTGTTCATTTGGTCTCTTTGCTCATCGCCATTTTTATTTTCCATTACGCAGCCCGCACTAGTTCGCACTCGCTTCCTCACATCAAAACACCGCCGTCTCCTTCCTCTTCGTGGGTGACGCAAGCATACGTGCATTGTCACAGTAATGCAACAATCATTGTGAAAAAACGTGACATGAACTTTAAAATGAATTAATAGAGGCTTCGAGGCAGAGGATTTTGCTCTCGAGTTACTAAAGGAATCATTTCAGCCCTAGTCCTAAACATTGGGTTGACATGCATGCAAGGTCAAAAACCCTTTATTTGTTCAATGACTCCCAAACGATTTGTTCAACGATTAATTTATTGAGACCCCTCCTTTGCGTGACACTTATTCTGTGGTAATTGGTCAATTTCATTTAAAGCAGTGCTTGTGACCTTTTAACACTTCAAAAGCGGCACCTAGTGGCAAAGAATGAATTTGCATTTTCATTCACACCCACTTGGAAAATCTAGTTTTCCCAGGTCTGTGTGCAACAAATGGGCGGCCAAAATAATGACTTTTGACTTTTGAGAGACAATAAGTTAATACATGGTGCACTTTCAGATTTAAAGCTTTGCAGGATATTTTCATTCACATAGAGCTGTGTTGCACACTGCATGAAAAGTCATTTTCAAAAATCAAGGGGCACTTTAACATGTTAACAGAATTGCTTTTCTTTTTACCTCAAGTTCAATATTATTTTCCATATTTGTCTGTATAATCATATATTAATATAAAACTGTGTCAGTCTTTGATTTGAAGGTTTTCAGTATGAATTCATGCTGCACTGACATTCTTCCACTGAAGACTTTTTTTTTTTTTTTTTGTATGAAATACCATTTTGAGTTTTATATTTCCCTCAGGACAGCAGCATTGTGGTGTTATCATGGACAGAACAGAGGAACTGCGCTGAGGGGGCATCTGTTGAAAATATCAGTTCAGAATAGTAAAAGAGGGGCATTTTGAAAATGAAAACAAAATAGATGGGGACGTAGCAGTGGAGATTTGAGATGCAGACACCGTTGCCTTGCCGGCCAGTGCCTAGGGACAGCTCTGTCTAGGTCAGATACATCCTGATAGCCTGCTGCTCAGGGCTCATGACGTTTTTTGTGGCGTCACATCGCAAAAAAGATGGATTTCCTTATGAATGTTAATTAGAGAATGCTGATGTTGCTACTGTAGTTATCATTCAGCCTATGGGTGAGGTTTTCTTTTGAAGGTGTACTCGAATTACTTAAAATTTAATTCCAATCTATTCTGTGGATGTAAAGTGTATATAGTATCAGATGATGAAGAAGGGCACATAAATATGGGGGGGGGGGCTTGCTTGAGGTTTCTGCGAGATGCATTGTTGCTAAATATCAACCAGCCTTTTCCATTTGGCGTAGTTTAGCGTTTGACTTTGTATGCATTGCTCATGCCATTTATACATAATAAAATCATCTGATAAACGCATACATCTTATCATGTTGTGTGCCACTTACTCACTCTCTCAGTCAGTCTGGGGACTTGGCATATGTGTCTGTGTGGTTGTGGTTGGTATGGTGAGTGTTGTGAAGACTGGCAAATTGCCCAGCATGGATTTGGCCTGGATGAATTTTTTTTTTTTTAGTAAACCCATCTAACCTCAGCCTCACCCTCTGCCAGTGAAGAAAGTCTTTCCCAGAGCATTTAATTGACTGTAGTTGCTTGACACATCCCTCTTTGCTCTAACTTTCAGGTGTGGCATATATACACACCAGACACCATATAGACCCTATTAGATATTTTTACAAGTGGGTGCTGGACACTATAGTTCATTAATGTAAGACATATTTAAACAATTAGTTGACTACTATTGAAATTGCCAAAACTTTGGGACCAACAATTATTCAGACACTTTGACCTGACCATGTTTTGCTTAAGCGTTTTTCTTTAATTGCTAATGTGACCTTTTTGTACCACAGACTGAACAAAAACTAAGCACTGCTTAGTAATTGTTTTGTCATAAATTGATTTTATCTAATTAAATTAACACTGTTTAACTTGTCACATTTTATTACAATTTTCAAACTATACCAAATAATATGAGAATGTATTTAGCTATGTGTGTGTGTGACTATATCTATCTATATATATATA
>JAUMHP010000062.1:13873861-13884179 GCA_032361065.1 Enteromius trimaculatus | reverse complement strand
TATATTAGACAGAATGATGGATAGATAAGCGGATGTTTTACTCTAAATACCCCAAATGTAATATTATAATGCACATAATTCAGTTTTACCTGTAATTCTAAACTCGAAGTCTGCATGATGTTATTTGCTTGGGACTGCTCCCTTTAACAATAATGGCCACTTGTCATATTTAACATTAGTCATTGGAGAATTGTTGTCATTTCATCGTTTGGAAAATGGAAGAGCCTCGGTGACCAGCTGCTTCTAGCAGATATTGACAGGCTATTAATTGTCCAGGCTCAGACTGATTCGCGCTCTGGGTCCAGACCCATGTCCCTGTGGGTCTGCGCTCCTCTGCGCCTGCTCTTTTCTGTTGGCCACTGCAGTTTTGTTGATTGCGACAAACACAGGAGTGCCTGTGGGCCAGTTATTGAGCCCACGGATCTCTGAGCTTCAGCACAATAAAGCAAAACACTGACACCGACTATAAAACACACACACAAGCACACGCTCTCTCTAAATGGCATGGGTGATGAAGCAATTAAACATTGCAGCATCCGTATCCATATTAGGAATGAGCATTTTCTTTTGGGGATGGGTTACCTGTGTGTGTGTGTGTGTGTCACGGTCTCTCTAGTCGACTACCTCTCAGCTCCTCCCCCTTCCCTCTGGCATCCTAATGAAGGCATTATCTCGACAAGTCACGGAACATGAAACTGCTGTAATTTAGCTTTTATCAATGTGTTTGCTGGTTGGGAACCGTCCTTGCCAGCTTAAATAAAAGCAGAACGCTTTTTTTTTATTTTTTTTTTAGATTATTCTTTTTCTGAGATTGGTTGAATAGGACATTATGACATTAGGGCTTGATTTGTCTCACATAATCAGACCTTTTACTAGACTGCAGAAGATCTAGTCCACATTGCAGTTAAAGGGGTAGTTTACACAAATTCACTCACCCACCTAAACCTGTATGAGTTTTTTTTCTTCTGTTGAACACAAAAGAAGGTATTTTGAAGAATGACAGTTGGTGGTAGGCAATGACTTCCATAGCATGGAAAAAAAATACAGTGGAAGTCAAAGGCTTCCATTAATAAGTGTTTGCAGTAAATGTTCTGATTTAAAGCATATCAATGTTAATGCAGTTTTTTTTGTATCAATCTTTTAATACTTTCACCACAAGACTGTAATGAAGAATTTATATATTGTAAAATATATATATATTTTTTTGCAATTTTTGCTTATGACAGAGTGCTAATAGAGGAGAAATGGGAAGTTTTTTTCTCTCCTTATAATTTAAGTAATTGTTTGTGGCTCTTTTTGCGTTGGGATTTTTGCATCATGAAGACCTAACGTAAACGAATTAAATGTTTCTGGAGCAAAAAAAAAAAATGTAGTTTGAACGTAGTTTGAAAGCTAAGAAGAAAGAAGTCTTACGAGAATAAAGTTGAAATATTTCGAAAACAATCACAGAGTTACGAGAAACAATGAATGTGGAGGATTCTAGTTTAGGTTAGGATTTAGCTTCTTTGAAATTCTTTTCCTTTTGGCGCATCAACACAGACTTATAATTCGTAAAAGGACACTGCAGCGGTTGTGTAGGAAACTGAATTTATTCAGAAGAAATTATCAGACAGACGTTGAGGAAATTGCCTCTTTTGTTCAGTCTGAAATGGCGAACAGTGGTCGACTGCAGGGATATCGATGGTTACATCTGCGTGCATTTCGAAGAGGATATGTTGTTTCTCAAGAGACTGTGAGGATGATGATCAAAGAAATCGACCCTGAAGGAGTTGAACATCTACGCTCCGACCTCACCAGTACTTCAGCCGGGGTCCCAACGCATTGTGGCCTATGGATTCATATGATAAACTCAAGCCGTACAGCATTGCAATTAATGGTTGCATTGACGGCTTTGTCGGTTTGTGTAGTGGATGGAAGCGTACAATACAAACAGTGATCCCACAGTTATTGCCGACTACTACATTTCCACTGAAATCTATGAGTTGTGTTTGCGTAATGCATCAGGGTGGTTAGTAAATAGGCATGATGTCTTGAGGTTTAGCCTAGGGATTTTTGATGCGAGAGAGTGTGTGTTTGTGTGTGTGTAAGATCCAAAGTCGTGACAGCATTTATTTCTCAGAGGATTAGAGGACCCGGAGATTGTTGCTATCCACACAGAGTCCTCACAGGATGTTCAAATCAATGTATTTCACAGGAAAGCTCTCCATTGTAGTGGAGCAGGTGTGCACGTCTGTGCTAGGACGCTGATCGTGCGTGTGCATAAGCTTTACTTTTTGCATTAACGGTTCAATTAAATGCATTACATTGTGGAAGTAAAACATAGTGGATGATGTCAACAGGAAGTGTCATTGGAAAGAGGAGACTTCTGCTCTACTCAGGATTATTCATATTCGAGTAAATGAACGAGTGAAGGAACAAAGGAAGAAAGGCATCCTGCCATCTGAGCTGATGAGCTGACACACACGCACATGAACAGGCTTACAGTGCAGATGCTCACGCAAGGGAGTTGTGATTTTGCTTCAAGTACATGTCCCATGTAATCCTTTCTCTTGCGCGTGCACACACACACAGCCTCTGGTGATTAGTGGAGCTTTTGCGTCACCGTACTAATTCAGTCTTTCTTTCCCATTCCATGCAATTCATTTCCAATTTCAGTTCCAATTAATTCACTTCCAACCCAGTTTCAGTGCCAACTTGAATTTAATTCCAATTTACATTTTTACTAATTTAGTTCACTTTCAGCTATCGGTTTTACTAATACCTCATCTTTTTGCAATTTTATTCATATTCAGTTCTTGTTCCAGTTAATTCACTGTTCAGTATCTTTTTCACCTATTTCACACTTCTCTTTTTCTGAACGTTATTCCGAATGTCTCTCTATGTACTGTCTATTCAGTTCATATTCAGTTCCAGCTGATTCTGAGATGATTCAGTTTCAATTCATATTTGCTTTGTAGTTGTAGTTTTTAAACTGCAGGCCTTATCAAGTTTACGTTTTCTGTGGCTTTCTTTCCTATACATTTTATTTCCCCTATGCAAGTTCTTACTCAGTATTTATTCTAGTTTGAATATTTTCCAATTTTCATGAAAAGAATTCAAATAATACATTTCTGATTCCAGTAACTTAATTTACGTTTTTTTTGGTTGTGGTTTTGTTTACATTTATTAGAGCTGACTGAAATATATCTATGTGCACGTTATCTGTGAACATTATAACAAAAGATGTGTTCCACATTCAGTACAGGTTCAGTGTTTGGCTTCCTCTGTGCAACCTTTCAGTGGCTCCCTCTCCATTGTCTTCCTGCCTGTCCTGCTCTTATTCACCCTTTACACAGAATGTCAGGACAGAGGGCCCTTCCTATCTCTACCCTGCATTTAATTATGCATCAGATTAGAAGGCTGTGTGTGTCTGTAATACAATTACTGCAGCATGAGAGTGCGTTATCTTCCGTAGTGAAACTGAAGTAGTTTTGATAGCACCCCACTGATGTGTCTCTGTGTAATATAGAAGGGAGTTTCCTCTCCAGTTACTTTTGGGACCGTCAAACTTCAGAGATACAGTAAGAATGTATTCAGCTTCGATGTTAGTGGACCTTCATCAGTCGGCGTGTAAATGAGGCTGTGAGGAAGAGTCAGTCCATTGCACTTTTAGTGCAAGGTGTAGTTTCAGTTCATACATTCCTTAAAAATCAAACCCATGAGTTTGAGTGTACTAGGAATTCACAACCTATTATACTTTACAAAACTGGTTTTCTTTTTACTCTGATATGGAAATAATTGCATTTGATGCTAATGCTGTATTAGCGCTTTGGAGTCCTGGTGCACATCTTTTGCTGCTACTTGAAGTAGTTTTTTCGATGCAGCATATCTTCTGGTATATTTTATGTATGGAGCATAAATTCAGTAAACCTAGATAAAGATCTAGAGTTTAAAGCTTGCTTTTTCATTCTAAACCGGCTCATACAGACAGTAGTCATATATTTTGCTAGTGGTGGTGTCACAGATATTCTGGAATCCTGAAATATCCTCACTTTATGGCTGTTTTTTGAGATTCAGCAGAAATGGAGAACTGAAAGGAGAAACATCAACTTGTGTATATTATATATATGTTTTGCTAAATATAACATACATTTTATATTGAACTATTTTGTTCCGGCAGACTCCCTACCATGCTCTCTCACCATTTGCATCTTTTTTTTTTTTTCTTAGTTTTCTCTTGCTGCTATTTCGTAGGATCACATGGGTTCATTGTGCCTCTGCGCTGATCTGGTAACAGGGATTTGGTGCCATCTTGGCACTCTTCCGTTTCTGCAGTTGGAGTGTGTGTGGTCAGTGTCAGCCAGCAGTGAAAGGGCTGTGGAGGAACACAATATTTGTGCCAACAGCATGCTAAGGGTTAATCTTCCACTGGGTCACAGGGCTAGATGGGAGAGGATGTAATCCTGTTAGCTTTGAGCATGTCGGCTGTGTGTGTGTGTGTGTGTGTGTGTGTGTTTGCATGTGTGAAAGGCTAACACATAATCTAGCTCAGAGAGAAAGAAAGTCAACAAGACAGAACGAGGTAGTGCTAAAAAAGCAGTTCTGGACCATAGATAGCACAATATGTGGAAAATTATAATGGATGCATGCGTGAACAATCAAATAACACATTCAATCAAACCAACGACCGAATCAAAAAGGGCACTTAGCTTCCAGTAGATGTGCTTGTTAAGTTGATTAGATGGGGTGTTTTGTATTACATGTCCTTCCAAAAGTGCCATTTTCTAAAATGCAATAATCAGACAGAATCACGGTTTCATTGTGTTTTTACAACAGCACAGTATTTACATTAAAAACGTTCTATATTTGTTTGTGTAGTTCATTTGCCAAAACCTTATCTGCCTTCTAAGGGAGCGTTTGAACTGAAATGGAACCTCAAAAGTGAGCGATTTGGAACAATCTATGTAGGTTGTATAATTAATTGCAACATAACTGCATGTTATCATTCTCCTAAATAATAGTATGATATGTGTATGCATAGCCTTCACTTTTTTGCATTTATACATTTCTGCAGTTTGACCGAAAGAAGGTGTCTTTTATGCTGCCTACATTGTCTTCATGTCAAGAGCACACCTTAAAATGCTGCCTACGTAGGCAGCCCGCTAGATTTTGGACCAGAGCCAGTTAGGAGGTCAGCTAGACTCTTGCTTAAGCACGTCAGATTAGATGGCATTAATATTTGTAGGCTGACTGAAGCTGATGTGTTTATTGCAGAGATCTGGGTGGATGAAAGCTGTCAGTATTACATTGTCCATGCAGATTGCACAACATGCATGATGTGGTAATGTTCGTCTCACCTATCTTTACTGCCAATATGAAGTCACTATATAAGTAATGACACCGATTCTATGGACAAAGTTCAAAAGTGGCAGGTTTGGATGTCGTGATGTTTCGGGAAAGCAAGATGACGCAATAGTTCCCGCCAATAACTTAAGGACATGACTTTGAGATGGCCCTGATATTTAACCGATTATGTTTTTCAGCTTGGTCAAGACAAAATCAGTTTAAAGCAGATTAGTACATATATTTTGTATTGCCCTTTTTAAAGTACACATTGTTTCAAGGCAGCTTTCGCATGTTTCTACGTTACAATGTCTTGATTTAACTGCATTTTTCCCTTGATTATTGAACGTTTAAAACATTTATGTAAGAAAAAAGCAGTACTGTTCGCCAATGGTAACTTGTAAATTTAAAAGCACATTTTGAGGATCTTTTACTGCTGGAAATGCCGATACAATTAATGAAAAAAAAATATATATATTATTTCATGCAGTTAAGTTTAAAGCAGGTTTAATACATTATATGCAAGATCTCGTAAGCTAGCATAGCCGATGTGAATATAATCTATCAAAACATTGTTTATTTGACATTAAAGGCTATTATTTTCTTCTAAAATATGAATCGCATCCAATTTCACTGGCCTCCAGCTGTGCATAGTGGGTGATTTTTACATTGAGAAGATGAATAAACCCCAGTCAAGACATTGAGCTCCTATTTAGACTCCTGCGCTTGTGGTGTGTGTGTTGCAAGTGTGCGGAAATGAGCCCTTGGGCTTGTTTGTTTAATTTTACACAACATTCATCCTTCGAGCTCACACAACCGTATTACATGTTTCAGTAATAAGCCCTAGATTAGCTTGAACCTCACCCCCACTCGTACAAACACACACACAAACATACTTGCATTTGTGGTTTACGGGGACTCTTCACAGGCGTAATGGTTTTTATACTGTACCAACTGTATGTGGTATTGTCCTACACTGACCCTACACCTAAACCTACCTCTTACAGGAAACTGTGTGCAGTTTTTGAATTTCATCAAACACTGTTTACTATGTTTTCTAAGCCTTTTGTTTTACAGGGACACAGGAAGTGTCCTCATAAACCATGTTTACGTTGTAGTACCCATGTCATTATACACATGTCCTCCTAAACCACAAATCCCAACACACACACACACACTTTACAGTATCTTACAATGACAAGACCAAAGCCAAAGTTATCAAAGCCTTTGATAACTTGACATATATTACCTCAGATTTTTTTTATTTAATTTTATTTCATTTCAATTTTATTTCTATTTTTATTTTATAATTGTTTATTCTCTCTTAACTCGCCAGCATTGCGGGTCACGTCTATGACACCTATGGAGAAATGCTCTCTCTTCTCGGAGGAGAGGACAGAGCTGCTCGCACCTCAGCTGGAGGTGTCTTTTTTTATTTTATAGCCATCAGCCACCTCAAATATCTAACCTGCTTTTTTTTCTCTGTTCTCTGCAGATCATCAGAAACTGGAACGCGAGGCCCGAATCTGTCGTCTACTCAAACACCCCAATATTGGTGAGTTTGATCTTCATTATGATCTCTTAGTAGTTTTAGAGGAACACTAAAGCCATCAAAATGAGAACAAATAAGAATATTTGAAGCATGGGATCATTTATGAGTTCAAGCTTCGAGATCATGACCCTTTGCGTCTCTGCTCACTCTCTTCATTCACTGAACTTTACAAGGTGCATCATTTTAGCTGTTTTTCTAGTCCATATTAGTCTTAGAGTATATTTAAAAAGAAATGTATGCAGTGTTTATATGTTTGCAAACCTTTATATCATTATCATTTCATGATGCAAACTTTATATCATTAATTGGAACACTTCATAAAATATAATTCAAAAGTTTGGTATTAATTTAAAAGAAATTAATTTTATGGAGGCATTCAATTTATCAATAGTAACCGCAAAGATGTTCATGTTGATACCTATTTTGAATAAATTCTGTTCTTTTGATCTTCATATTCATCACAGTATTCTAAAAAGTCCCCATTTCCACAAAAATATTAAGAATCACGACTGCTCAACATTAATAATCAGAAAAGTTTTTTTTTGAGCAGCAAATCAGCATATTAGAATGATTTCTAAAGCATCATGTGTTCAGGAGTTATGGCTCCTGAAAAAATCAGCTTTGCCATCACAGGGATAAATTACTTTTTAAAATATATTAAGATGGAAAATGACTCCCTGAAATTGTAATAATATTCCATTAATACAGCCTTGGTGTTTATAAAAGACATTTTTTTTTTAAATCAGAACTTTCCAATGGTGGTGTACATGCGAGTTTGTCGCAGTGAGCATCTGCAGCTTTATGAGTGTTTATGAGTGTGTGTGTGTGTGTAAGCTGGTGCCTGTGATAACTGGGACTGAATTAGGTTGAAGTGTTTTACTTCATAACATGTCCTACAGAACAGCCTCATTGTCTTGCAGAACGAAACAAACAAAATAAGGACTGTAAGGGAGAAAATGAGCTAATAAAGAGCAGAATTTAGTGGGCAGCAGTAGGAGAATGAATAAGAAAGCAAAGAGGGAATTAGGAGGAGGAGAGGAGACAGAAAGTGGGAGAGACTGATCGATAGAATGAGGAGAAGACCTAAGAGGGCAGAACAACTGAAGGAAAAAAAAAAAAAAAACACAGCAGAGCCATCGAGATGGGGGCGAAGGCGACAAAGAAAGAGGTGAAGGTAGAGGGATAGTAAGAGCGGCAGAGAGAGATGGAGAGGAATAGAAGAGGAGTGGAGCTCTATAAATAACTGTGCTGAGGTGGGAGATGCTGGTGGGCAGCAGTTCAGCCCAAATACCGTCATTATCACCAATGAGCTCAGGAGCACTGCAAGAGAAGAGGCGAGAGAGCGCAAGAAAACCACTAAGAAGATGAAGGAAGACGTGGCTGCTTCAGATTAGAGTGTATTAGATGTTTGTTAAATTTTTAGTCAAAATTATTATTAATCTTATCTTTCGGTTTGTGTTCATCAAGTATCAAATAATAAGAGAGAATAATTAAATGGAAGTGTTTCGCTGGAATATTTACTTGGATTATGGTTATTAAAATATAAGCCGTTTTCTTTATTAAATTTTCACAAAAATAACTACATTGCGATATATTCTGTTATATTACTGTGATTATTACTCGTAGCGTGTTATATATTTATACCCCTGGGGCCGTATTACAGAAACATTCAACTCTAGAATCCTGCCTTATCTGTTTGGTAACCATGGTGATTGCAATAAGAATCTCATGTAGGATAGAAGACATGAGACGAGGAGTTTCTGTAACGTTATCCCTAATATACATTTTGAGATTATTGCTTCTGCTTGGCTGTTTGAGTTTAAAATTGCACATTTGACAATCTTTAAAATGTATTTTTGATATTATTTGTGTAAATTTGTGTAAAATTATTTGGCAGCGTAAGTTGTGTGCAAATTTGCTGAAAAACTAAATTGTACAACACTTCTCAAACTCTGTTGAAAAGTTACCAACTTATAGACACAGGTATTAAAATAAACCTCAAAGATGTTTAATGATCTCTTATGTTCGCCAACACTGCATATATTTGATTTGATGATAAGCCGTTATTCCAGTTGCTTCTTCGTTGTGTTGAAAATAGTTATTTTTTTGGTAAACAAAGAATGCTTTTAGGGTTCTTAGTTGAATAGAAAGTTCAAACCAATAGTATTTAAACTTTTAATTATGTTCGTTGATTATGGTGCTGCACGCAATCGCAATGTTAGCCTGTCCGATTACATTATAGCATTATAGCGATGTATATTAAATAAATGCATTCGTGGACGTTAAAAGACTTTAATTTTTGCGTTGACACCAGACGCGAATGAAGCATTAAGCGTGAGTGATTTACATGTTAAGTCAATGCAGAGACGCAATCTATTCGCGCAAGTTAAGCGGCGCGTTTCAACACGCCGGTTTTACTGCATGTTCTACTGCAGCAGGCTGTAGACAAGCATCTTTCTGTCATATTTTCCAGCATTCTTCTCCAATCACAGTGTGCCATGTACTTTGATTTCTGTCGTTTCTCTGCTACTGTTACATGCTTCTGTGTCGCCCCTGTGTGCTCTCATCCGTTAACATGGGTGGCGAAAAAAAAAATATGCGCTGCTTACGCCCTGCTATTTGTTTTATTTATCTGTACTTTTGACTTTTTAATTTTATTAATGTAATTTAATTCAGTAATGTAAAGATGTTACTTTTGTTTATTTTTGTACAATTTAGTTTTAATTTGTTGTTGTTAGATTGCACTGTATACTGCATCTCAGTTGAGAAATACAGATTTCAGCGTTATTAGTAATCTGTGTGTGCATTTTCCTTTATAACAAGCAAGTTAAGTCCAACCACATATATATCGTATCGCAATCGCAATTTTGACCTTAATAATCGCAATGTGACGTTTTTCCCAAATCGTGCAGCCCTAGTTGAATACTATATAACTCAACTTCCACCACGGTTTACTTATCTTTAACTCTATTGTCTGGCATCTTCCACACCCTTCGGAGTTGTATCCCACATTTGACCTCAACTTCACACCCTTTTCAGAGTCTTTCTCCTCCATTCTCTGTGTCTGACTCCTTACTATTTTTTTTTTTTCTCCACTATCTCACCATCTCTCCATCGGATGTGTTTTCTTATTCTCATCTCTGTTCCCCCTCAGGCGATGCCGTTTCCTTTCTCCTGCTCCATCACCTGTATCACTCTTTCTCTCCTTCATTTTGCTTTGTGTCGTCTCTCCTCAAGTGGACAGCTTGTCATGTTTTCTGCTTGGGCTGCACATAAGTGCTGAACAATAGAGCCAATGAAGGAAGAGAGATGGAGAGAGAGAGAGACGGCCTGAAAGGTTAAAGAGGAGA
This sequence comes from Enteromius trimaculatus, assembly GCA_032361065.1. Taxonomy (NCBI): domain Eukaryota; kingdom Metazoa; phylum Chordata; class Actinopteri; order Cypriniformes; family Cyprinidae; genus Enteromius; species Enteromius trimaculatus. The sequence goes on along the minus strand of JAUMHP010000062.1, from coordinate 13,873,955 downwards.
GAGGACTGAGTGCTCATAGTTACTGGCGCAGTTGACACTAATGTGTATCTCTTTCATTCAACTAGTCATTTGTTTATTCATTTAGATTTATATA
>JAUMHP010000062.1:13842658-13864495 GCA_032361065.1 Enteromius trimaculatus | reverse complement strand
TAAGTTATATTGTGCTTTGTTTGTATAATATCTGCTGGAATGTAAAAAAAATGTTCAGTGTTAAATATTTTGAAATTGTATTTTTGTTATTTGTTATTTGAACACAAAATAGTAAAAAAGCTAATTTAATTACTATTTAATTATTATAATGGTGAAAAAATTGGCAAAATAAATGGAAAAAAATGTGAAACACCACATTCGGTATTCGGCCTTCGGCCAAGCATTTCATTATTATTCGGCTTCGGCCAAGAATTTCATTTCGGTGCATCCCTAGATATAACACGATAATGAATATGCACAATATTGTATGCACTTTAAAACATGAATAATTATTAGGAATGTAACGGTATCAAAACTGCACGGTACGGTAATACCTCGATATGAATGGCAATGTCGCCAAGGGGGTCTGAAAAGTCGCTAATTATGAGCATTTATCAGCAACACTGATCTGTAGCGACAACAGACCGCAAAGAATGATGGTCACGCCTGGGCTGATGGGAATTGTAGTTCCCGCTTCCTCCCGTTCGCTCCATTCGTCTGAGCAAACTTTTCTCAGAAGACCTTTCATTTTATGGAGTCATGCGACCACGGCAGTATCTGAAAAAATTGGTATTGCGGTACGACGGTGTTTACAATACCGTTAGATCCCTAATAATTATTGACAATGAAAGCACACATTCACTCTCTGACAGCAGATGGCGCTGAAGAGCAGAAATGCAGCCGTTTCCTTGGAAACCCCTGGAAACTAAGCAGCTGTGCTACTTTCCAGAACGTTTTAAAATGATTTCAATGAGATTTTTTGTATTCGCTACAGTGTTCTTAACCGCGCCAAATATTTAGATGTAATAAGCTTTTTTTTTGGATTTTCAAACTTCTTGTACATTTTAATCTGGACTACAACATGACCTTGCTACTGTTTGGAAATGTTTTGATTCTTTGTTGGGTCACACTTTACATTAAGGCTCCATTAGTTAACATTCATTAGGTGAACTGCCAATAACACATTCTTCTAAATACTCATTCATCTTAATTTCAATATTTAATACCACATTGTTAAAATCAAAAGTTGCTGTTTAATGACCCCGAGCTAACATGAACTAACAGTTGTATTATTTTTAATAACTTCTGTAGCAAATGTAGCTATTGCTCATTGTTAATGTTGGTGCATTAAGGTTAACTTACGAGATTGTATTGTAAAATGTTTCCTTTTGGTCTTTATAATTGGACTTTTATTTGTGTGAAATGTTTGTGCACTGCTTTATTGCATTTAAATGTTTTAATAAAACCACATATCGTGATGAAACCCTTAACAATATTTTACTGTAATGCTGTCAACATAGAACTCTTTCTTTCCTTTACAGGTGTAATCTTGTACATTCTATTAGTGGGCTATCCTCCATTTTGGGATGAAGATCAACACAAGTTATACCAGCAGATCAAGGCTGGAGCCTATGATGTAAGTACAGCTGTCCTCGGATGGAGCCAGTCTGTAAAGGTCTCTGTCTGTGGGAGTTCAGTCCAGCTACTCTGAAACCCCCTCATCTGATTGGTCTTTGAATGCACTGTCAAGTCTTTCAACTGAGGCATTCACTAGGAGTGTCAAAATTCGTTGCTCTCTACATTTCCTCTGGTCACATTTCTGTCAAATTTGCATAGATGTTTGAAGCGGCGTTTTACTTTAAAATCGTATTTTTGGGTGTTTCTAATTAGTCCAGTCCTGTGAACTCATCAAGCCGTTACATAAATGAGTCTAGTGAGGCTTGTTTAATTTTAGACTGCACATCACAAGGCCTTTCAGAAAATCACTGGAATTTCCCAGCAGGATACCATTAACATTTCTTATGAATGTTGGTGAAATCTTCTGGAATAAAATTCAAGGCAGAGCTATTTAAAAAAAAATGTTTAAACCATTTTCAATAATAGGGAAGGAGGGGTAGAAGCCGCAAATAAAAAATAAAAGCAAATAAGAAAAATATATCAAATTTAAATAAAAAAAAATATTTTATTTTTTTTACATAACGTAACATGAATTTAAAATAAAATTAAAAACTTAACATATCATAAATTTAAAATAAAATACACCATGTAATCAAATGTTAAAAACAATTAATAAATGAGCAGGAATTTTATATTATTTTGTAAATAATTAATTTTTTTTTTCATTTGAACTTGATCATATTTCCTTATTTATTTTATTTAGTAATATCAAATCAAATAAGATTCCAGCTTATTGCACAATTGTTGCTGCATGATTTGATTACAACAAATGTGGCAAGGTCTCTGCAACACACACTTGTGATCCAACTGCCTGTTTAATTTCTGATTGGGTGCGATTTAGAGCTACTGGTACTGTTATTGATTATGTCAGGCCCTCCCTGACGCATTGCAGAGAGATGAGCTTTGCTTGGAAACAACTGCCTCTTGTCCCAGAGTGTGTCTGCTTGTTTGCTTTTGTACGTGTGTATTTTTGAACTGTCCATCTCTTGCATCACAGTCTCACACTCTCAGACATATGTGGAAGGACATGTGAGTGAGCGACTGCCCCAGAGAGACGTTCGTTCCATTAAAATTTATGTGACACATAGTAGATGATGTAACTGCGACCTTATTGTGAAAATGGAGTGCATGCGTGTTACACTGTTAGATGGTTTTGGTGGTCACAGTGTTGGGCAGGCCAGGTCAGTTCAGCTCAGGGATGGACAATATGACAAATCCTTTATACCAGTGTTGTTATTTTTGCTGAAATTTAAGCACAAAAGGGTTTTTAGGTCAAGCACCCTTTGGAGGATGGAGAGTCATAATGGGGACCAGATAAAACGTGTAGAGTTCCATATTAATGTATTTTCATACTTTCTTAGGATGCAGAGGCATTAAAATGATCAATACTCTTGCTCAGAGTCATATAGCTGGACGTTATAAGATTAAAGTTGCAGTTCGTAACTTTCATCAGTCTAGCGGTTGATGAGCAGAACTGCGTGCATCTTGCGGAAGAACATTATTTATATATATATAAAAATATAGAAAACTTGCAAAAAATTGCTTTTAAACTAATGCTCACCACAGCTAAGCAAAATACAGTAAACGCTGTAATATTATATTACCGTTTAAAATGCTTTTCATTTTAATAAATTTCAAATTGTAATTTATTCCTGTTATGGCAAAGCTAAATTTTTAGCAGCCATTGTTTTATTAAACAAAAAATGACCCTTTGGAAATCTTATTTGAAAGAATGCTTATTTGTTGCTCAATAAACATAAAAAAAAAAAAATTCAGTGTAATAAAAGTTGCTTTGTTTAATATTTTGTAAAAACTGTAACATCCTTTAAAATTTCTGATTAACAAAAAGTTCAAAAGAACAACTTTTATTTAAAGTAGTCCTTTGTAAAATGTATAAATGTTTTAACTGTCACTTAGCGCTGTAAAATCGGTTAATTGCAAAAGATTACTTCCAAAATAAAAGTATCTTTACATATAATATATTGTGTGTGTACTAAGTACTTAGTATTAATTGCTTAACTAGTCATTTCTAATTGGATGATTCCTTCTTGTTGACTTTTCTTTATTTTTTAATTGTATAAATCATAGCATTATGTTATTCCAAATCTCAACAGGCTAACACATTGTTATTGATACACTATATATACTGTAAAAATCAACTTACAATGACCTCACTTCTTTGTTTTGTACTCTAATAACCTTCCTTCATGCGAGCACAATCAATGAGGTGTAGAGTTGTGCTTCTTCATCCGTCTGTCATTGCTCCTTCTAGCCATGTGTTCACGTTTGGATGCGCCATCCGCAATCCTGAGTGTCCATCTTTGCTGAAGCAGCGCACAACGGTGCAGAAACGCCCCACCCATGACATGTATTAACAGTGCCCTGAGCCAAAAGCGCAGCTGAATCAGTGTATGTAAGGACTTATGAGCACCTGCGGTGTTTCTAAGTACAATCCACACGCTCATTTTAGCTGATGCCACACAGCTTGATGCGCAAAACAAATTATACTTCCTGGAACCTGCCCAAGGTTTTCTTGGAACAGACAATGGTTTTGAACGGCCACATTAAGATCTCCTGGTACGAAAGAGGAGGTGTGACACACGTTCAACACGGATACAGACACAGCTTTTTATTGGCTAATTACAACTGCAATTTTCTCTAGTTATGGGCTGCAATGAAGCCATGAGGTGTGAAATGCGCAAGCAACATGTTTCAAGCACCAGCCGTGCCGAATAGGCTGACAATAGGAGGACTGACTGCCGTGACTCATTGGATCCTGTATGCTGCCTTGATACGTTAAATTTCATTAGGCCCTGGTGCAGGGCGCTCTGTATGTGTGTGGGTACATCTTGTGGTGTGAAAAGCTCTTTAGGCTTCCTCCTGCATTTAGATTGCATATCTAACACTCATGATTTTTGCCCCCACAGTTTCCTTCTCCAGAGTGGGACACGGTCACCCCCGAGGCTAAGAACCTCATCAACCAAATGCTGACCATCAACCCAGCTAAGAGAATCACCGCAGAGCAGGCCCTCAAGCACCCATGGGTCTGTGTAAGTTATCTATGCTGAGTTATCTCGTACATTTTCCACAAGCTCCAAGCTAGAAAAATCTATTGGGGGCATCTGAGCTCTTTTAGAGTTTAATATAAAAGCATATTTCAGCTTTCATATTCACATTTTGTGGTCTCAGAGTAGGTAATAGCTCAGCAATAAAGTAGTGCATTTGGTATGAAAATTATTTTCGCCTGACATCTACTAGACTCCAGGGGTTGCCAGATTTCAAGACATTTTTACGAGTTTAGGGTGAAATGTAAAATAAAACTTCTTATATGAAAACAATTGTGATCACGATTATAATCAAAGTAATCATGATTATCAGTTTAACTATTACCAAAAACACCATAAATACAATTCATACAACTTATGTTCTGTTTTAGGAGTCTAAGAAAATTAGCAATGTTTGATTTATGAATAATCTTTTGGATCAGATCTTTTGGTTTAATGATTTGTTAATGATTTTATCTCGAGAACTCGATGAATAGGTTATGAATGAATTACAAATACATCTTTCAAGACTATTGTACGACATCAGAAAACTTGGAATAAGTTGTATAGACTACTTTTATGGTATTATTGCATCCTTCTAAAAACAGCAAACTCATAATTAATTTAATGGTGACGAGTATATTATTAGGTTTAATAGGTTATTTAGTGTTCCATACAACAATGAAAGTCATACGGGACCACTTGAGGGTGGATAAATAATGAAAGAATGTTAGTTTTTTGGATGAACTGTGCTTTTAATTGGTTCAAATGCTTTGATAGTGCTGATGTGCAATATTTTTCTCTGTCTTGCATTTGCTCATTTCAGCAACGGTCCACAGTGGCATCCATGATGCATCGCCAAGAGACCGTGGAGTGCTTGCGCAAGTTCAACGCTCGCAGAAAACTCAAGGTACGGCATGGATAGGAAGGGCCCTTAGACTACCTCCAATCTTCTTCCCTCGGGTAATTAGTGCTGAAAGTCATGTTGCCATGGACTAAACACTCCATTTTTCTCTGTCTTTGTTCAGGGAGCCATTCTCACTACTATGCTGGTTTCTAGAAACTTCTCAGGTGAGTTCCCTCATTCTCCTGGGATCAGGTAGGAAAGTGCAAAGTCATGGATGAACTTTGCCCACCTGTTGAAGTCTTGCTCCAGTTTTCACTTAAAAAAAAAAAAGGTTTGAACGGCTGGCTCGGTAATTAAATGGAGGGAGAATTCACTTGGTATCTAGAGCTTTGGATTATAGGAGTATAACGTTTTGGATTTTTCTGCTTCAAATCTCAATTTCTGAACTGTTAAGGCAGTTAAGGAATATCAGTAACTCTTCAGTTAACTTACTGAATGGAAGATGTTTACGGTTTGTTCAGGTGATATAGCAGGTTTGAAAGCTTTAGCTTGTCGTTTTTATTCTAGACCTTGATTCCTTATAATAAACAAAGGTAATTTGTTCAGTAGAGGGATTGAAAACAGTTCCATAGCTTCTCCCAACTCAACGCCTCTCTGTCCAATAGTGGGCCGGCAGCATACCAGCCCTGCTGCTCCCACCACAAGCACTGCCGCGCTTGCACAGGAAGGTATGTGAGAGTGCATCTCCTCACCTCGCCACTAGGGGGCCCAGCGAGCCCCCTCCACAATTCCTCCAAACCCCTCCCCTCCCTCTGCTCTACCCAATCAGCATGCAGCCAATGAGAAGCCTGCCTCTCTTGCCATCACTTGCATAAATTATTTGGTCTTCACTCTCATGAACAATGTCTGCTATATAGTCTTGGAGACTTTCTCACTTTTAAAAGGATAGCGGCCTGCAGAATTTCCATCTCTCACATATACGTCATGCATTTGAGCGGTGTGTAAGAGTTTTTGGGATAGCATGTCCTTTTTTTCGGCCATGTTTTTATACTGCTTTGCTTTTACATGACCATGTAACTTTAACAATCATCTAGCTAGCGAAGTATTAGAATAGGTGCAGTGCTCTTATGTGGGTCAAATCAATTATAGAATTATAAAAGAAATAGTTCACCCAAAAATTCAGTCGTTATTTACTCGGCCTCGAGTACTTTCAAATCTGTATGAATTTCCTTGTTCTGTCCAACTCAATGAAAGATTGTTTGTAACCAGGCTCTTTTGGGTCACCATTGACTTCCATAGTATTTTTTTCTCCTATGGAAGTCAATGATGACCAAAAACCGCCTGGTTACAAACTTTATTCATACAGATTTGGAACTGCTCAAGGGTGAGTAAATAATGACGGAATATTCATTTTTGGGTGAACTATTTCTTTAATGCTACTGGACCGATATGGATCATTCTCAAAAATGTTGCTTTCTCATATTATGCATCTAAACTCACACAACTTTAAATAATCTGTGTAATCCAGTGTAAATTATACTTGTGAAATATTTAATTGAATTAAAATTGGTGGCCAAATCACCATTTGCTGTAACTAAATTTCATAGAAGTAGTGTACTAATCCACTAGCAAAGAAAAATGCTCAAATATGAAACTATTTTCCAGTTTTTAATAAGGCATTCCGTTCTATAGAATGATTAGAATAGGATATCTTAATTATTTGACTGACCTGTGTTTGTTACCATGTTTTGAGAATGACTCGTATAGCACAATTTGAAGTATTACAGCTTTTGTTTAGCTTTCAAAAGGTCTGTTCTCTTTTTATATGTGTGAACAAACAATGTCTCGTTTCATCTCGCAACTGTCCCCAGTTCAATTTACGCACGGCGGCTCTAGGCAAAACAATCAGTAGCGCAGCACTGCATTCATGTTAACAATCGCCACCATGAGACCCACCATCGGCCGGCATGCATTATCGTCTGCATGGAGTAAAAAAATGCAAATGTTGCTGCTCCTTCTTTAATTAGACTTTCTCTTTTTTTTCTGTCTCGCTTTGTCCCTCTCGATTAAATTGCTTCAGCCCTTTTTGGCTCCCTCCTTCCCTGCTGATCAGCTTACTGGTGTTTTGTGCTATTGGGTTAAATAGCATTTAAGTGAAGTCTGCTTTAGCTGCAGATATAGGACCCCGGTCACGTGTCTGTGCTCAGCTCACCTCGGTGCTCTCCTCCTCGTATAGAATAAAGAGGTTTGGAGGGGATGGAGGTTTTTTAGATCGGTGTCCTGTGTCATCAACTAAAGCAGATCCTTGCAGCCTAGCCAAGCCACCATTGCCCTACCACTCTCCTTTCAACTCTTCCTTCTCCCCTCGCCAAGAGCGCAGGGGCTTAACCACACGGACGGGCAGGAGCGGGGTTGGCTTGCTGCCAGTCGTCAGACCCCATGTAGCCGGCGCAAGGGTCCGCTGAGCGCCAGGTGGTCTGCGGGGAAGGAGGCCCTCTGGAGGGCAGATGGACAACACTGTTGACAGTGTCTCTGAGTCAGGAGAAAGCGAAGAGATGTCTGGTTCCAGTTGTTGTCTGATTAAAAATGTAATTGTCTCGCTCTTTCCAAAGTGTGAGACATCTGTCTGTCAGTTTCAGTAAATGTCAGCCCGCTACCATTTTCAACAAGCTGTGTCTGAGCAGCTGTCAGCATTGCAAGAATATCCGTATGTACGTAATGGTCAAAGGAGAACAATTAAGAAAAATTGGAGCATCTGCTCAGATCCTCCAGGATTATAGAAGCCTAACAAGAGCCCTTCGCTGTGTTATTGAACCTGTAAAAATTTACTGTTGTTGTGGTTGTTAGTCATATGTTAGTCTTCTCTTACTGTTCCTGCAAGACTGTACAAGGTACAGGAGCATTAACATAACTGTCTGTTAGCATTTCTGTTAAAGGAGTATGCAACCTGAATGCTGCTGGGAAAATGCACTCTTGACTTAAAATTGAACTAGAAATTGTAATATTTTTGGATGTTTAGTTTTATTTGAGGCCTCAGTACTTCAGAAAATCCCATTGGAAGGGCATTACTGTATACATTTGACTATTGAAGGACAAGTCATAGAGTTTAAAGTTGTTTTTAACCTGGAATATTCCTTTAATGTTCTTTTGAGCCGTCCAATCAATGCTCTTCATCAGTTCTTGGCTTCAACTAGTACTGTAAGTGTTCATAACTCTTTATATTCTACTATTATTAAAGCCAGTTCTCCACCAGTTGTTGTAAGATGTTAACCAATAACCAGTAATGACATTTCATCAATGTTTCTTCATTCCTTAAGAGCTTTTTATTGTATGACCAAGATAAGATTTACTGTCCAATAGGTTACAAAGATAAGGCATGTCACGTCGGCTGCGTTGCCTGTAAATCTGTAAAATATCATTTGTTGCTTGCACACATCTGATTTAAAGGTGTCTTGAATCTTTTAATGGCTGTCGTAATGGATTTTACTAGTTCAATATGCTGTCTCCAAGACCTTTTCACCTTCTAAAGCCTGAAGCGTTATTTAATAGGGGTGTGAATATTTGATTCAGTTCTTATTCTTTACTTATTCATTCAGTACATCATAGCGTTTGAACATCAAGATATTTATAACGGAAAATAGCTCGAGAATTGTGCAATTAATGCTGTTATTAAATTGTGTCATCATTGGAATGAAGTTTGATTTATCTGTTCACCCCTGTTATTTAAACTGCAGTAGGATCTATTTGAATATTTTAGCAAAATATAAATGCACTGTTTTGCACTTTGTTTGAAAATGATTTCTTTCTCCCTGTATAATTCATTTCCACTCAGCATCAATAGTGGTATGACTGCAGTGTCCTGGGGTCCCAAATCCATCTGATTATTGCACTGTGTAACGGAAGACTGCTGGCTCAGCTCTCCCAGTCGCAGTCTGTGAATCCTATGAGACATAGTTAGATATGTGAGAGACAGTGGAATGGTAATGAGTTGAGGTCTAGCTTTACGACTCCCTCATCAGTGCATTGCATTATGGAACTCGTGGTTTAATCCCGTTGGCACTGCATGGCTGACCGTATGGTGAATTGCATCTACCACCCAACACCTCTCACCTCATGATTAGTGAAGCATGAAAGGAGGACTACAATGCAAACAATGCCTGCTATGCCAGCTTGTCCTCTCTGCTGCTAAATGGTTTTTGTTTTCTTCTTAAACTTGCCATCTTTTCTTCCCGTTTGTGTACGGAAGGTAAGGCGCTAAACAGGAATATCGAATGAGGTTTTTATTTTTTTCTTTTATTGAGAGCTTACAGGCCTTACACAAGTCATTTGATTGTGCTCTGAGGGATTCTGAAGTGTATCGGGGGCCATTTCCCTTACACTGACTCAAGACCTCTCCAACACGCCCTCTGGGAAATAACAGTTGCAGTTAAAGGAAAAATCAATTGCGTATATTAGGCATGATTTTCCCTCATTACGCCTGCAGCCGCAAATGGAGAATACGTTTATTCTCTTTATCTGCTCTCTAATTGGTAAATGGAATAAAATGGGCAATTTATTCCAAGGTTGTGCAATTGGTTCATTTTAAAGGGGTTATATAATGCATTTATCAGTGTTAAAAACAGTTGTGCTGCTTAATATTTTTGTTAAAACAAAAATAATTTTTTATACAGTACAATGTTTCAGTGATCTCTCATATTATATTCAAGATGTAACCCCTTTAAAGTAAATTTCCCTATTTGTTTTTATTTGCAATACGTTTATAATATACTATTACCTTCATCTCACAAAACTTTTTGGATTAAAACTGATACATATATAGATCTGTGAGAAATGTCTCCTGTGGTGAAAAATGATGCTAGTCAGCATTACCTCCCAAACCCTGTATGCTAATGAATGACGGAATGCAAGCCAGCAGTTTGTTAATTGTTTTATATGGGATTTTATTTGAAGTATGTGCAGATGTGAGCATTCTGTCGGTTTTGTCACTCAAAGCTGCATGTAGTAATTTAGGCTTTCTCTCTTCCCTACAGCATGCAAAAGTTTACTCAACAAAAAGGCAGATGGAGTCAAGGTATGTTCCCTATTTACCTACTTTCTCTCGGAGATTGAGATATTGTATAATATTTCCAGCAGCTTTTTGAGGTTCCCATATCTACCAGAGCTTTCCATTAATGGGTTTTAAACTAAACACCACTTTTTATTAAAAGCATATCACTACGTATAGGCAGTACTCTGTGCTTTGCTATAGAAGTCTTGCGCTCTGAAATTATAAAAACATGAGTAGTAGTACAAGCCTGAGCAGATCTACTTATCAGTGTTAATTTGAACACAGTATTCCATGAAACGTCCAAATGTAATCATCACTTTCTCTCTGAATGATGGCTAACTTTGTAGAGTCATCTTCTATTGTGTGATTTCAAACTACCATGACCGGCATCGGCTCCGATCATGTCCCTAGTAATGTCATCTCTCTGAAAAGGAAGTTGTATCTGTCCTCTCTATTTCAGCCCCAGACAAACAACACTAAAAACAGTGTAGTGAGTGCTGTAGTGAACGCCATGAAAGAAAGCAACACCACCTCTTCTACACCGATGGTACCTCATCTACATTTAACTCTTTTTGTAACCCATCTACTCATCTGACCGTATCCCATAGTACATAATCAAGTGTTTGCAATAGTGTTTGGCGCATGTCAGAAGTTTTTGAAAAATTTTGCATGTAATAAAATAGCTCAGTCCTGTAGTTTTGCTGTGCGCTAGTTGGTTTTTCCCTTGTTTTATTGTTTTTATTTTGGAGTGTCCTCTCAAAGCACGTCTGGTACATGTTGTGGTGTTTTATAAACATGTCATTAGGAGTGATTTGTTCTTGCCCTTAAGCTACTGGTTTATGCCCTTCCTCACTCTTCTTGTCCTTAGTTTGCCTTCCAAGGCATATTCACACCTCTATTGAAAGTACAAACAAAATATAGTTATCAAACGAGAGTGTCTGTGACATTTAACTGTACAAACACAGTGATTAAAAATAACCAGTAAGACAAGAATGTGAGCCAAGTCACCTTAAAGAATAGAATAAATATATGGATTTCAGCAAATAACATGGTGAGTTGTGTCGGAGTGCATAAACCAGTCACAGTAAAGATGCAGTATCCCACACAGAAAGCTTTCAGCCGTTTGGCCGTGTTGGAGACTAGTAGTGTCCCCTGGAGGTTTAAAAAAAAAAAGGGAAAGTGGATTGACACTTCACATGGGCCTTGTTTGCTTGACTGCCCAAATAGCTGAGCAAAGAGCATCCTGGGACCTCAAAAACAATCCATTAAGAGCACAAGTTAACCCTCGACCCCTCCTGAGGCCTTAAAATGCCTCCGCAGTGCTGATGGACAGCTAGCAACCACTGGGCTATTAGACACATAAAAGGCAACAGTAGCGGCAATTGGAATAATTTGTGTAATGTTTACTTTTTTGAGAATTCAGCTTGCAAGAATAACTGAAATGAAATCTGAGGAAAAACACAAAATCCAGAAATTGCTTGACTTCAAAGTAGTTCTTTTACTTATGATTCTCCAATCCTGTGGTTTGAGTAGTATTTCAGTTGAATTTGAGAAACTGCATCTTTTAATCATCGTGACGCATACTGTTTATTGTTTTTATAAGTGTACGCGTGTGGTCGGTTCTCTGTAGTGAGCTGTCTTCAAGTTCATCATAAACCCAACCTTGTGTTCATTTTTCTCATTCAGTAATTGACTAGTAAGATCGTTATTTCTTTATTTGATCTCAGAATCCTCAATTTGTGTCTTAGCCAAGACAGTCACAGCAGCTGTGTTATGTGTGTTTTATGTGTGTGTCACTGAAGGATGTTGCGTTTAACCAGATTGTTGTGGATGAGTTACTTTAATGATGATGTAAAATCTTGTTAAATTTTACAGGAGCCACAAACTACAGTTGTGCACAACCCTGTCGATGGACCCAAGGTACATTATTCAAGAGCAAGGGAGGGAGAATCGATTCACAAATTGCACTTTGCACTGTTTTCTAAATGACTGATCAAATGTTGATCAAAATTTAGTTTTTATTTTATAAAAAAAACACAAAATATGTCTGGACCTAATTGTTTATTTATTTATTTATATTTATATACACTATCGTTCAAAAGTTTTAGAACAGTAAGATATTTAATGGTTTTTAAAGATGTTTCTTCTGCTCAAGGCTGCATTTATTAGATTAAAAATCCAGAAAAAACTGTAATATTGTGAAATATTATTTCAATTTAAAATAACTGTTTTCTGTGTGAATATATTTTGAAATGTAATTTATTCCTGTGATACAAAGCATCATTACTCTTCAGTGTCACATGATCCTTTCAGAAATCATTCTAATATGCTTGAAAACAGTTATTTTAAATTGACATAATATTTCACACTATTACAGTTTTTCCTGGATTTTTAATCTAATAAATGCAGCTTTGATGAGCAGAAGAAACCTCTTTAAAAACCATTAAATATCTTACTGTTCTAAAACGGTAGTGTAGTGTATGTTATGTGGTTTTGAAGTAATAGAAGTTTTAGTACACTTAAGTCACAAATATTAATTATCCTACTTCTAATAATAATCATTGTAAAACTTTTTTCCAGATTGCGAGCCTTCACTGTTGCAATATTAAAGATGTATTAATAACTATTTAGTAATTGTTCTTTTTTAAAAGTTTATTTTTGAGGGGTTGTTCTTATTACAACTCAAATTTATTCTTAAAATCAAAAACATGTTGACTCATGAGGGTCCTAATTCTGGAAGTATTTTATAGACCTTAACCTAATGCCGCTATCATTACTTTTCTTTCACGTCTCATGTTTCGTTTGTCTTGTATGTTCTTTGTCTGTATCTCTTTCTGTCCCCAGGGCTCCACAGAGAGCTGTAACACCAACGAGGAAGAGGATATGAAAGGTAGGAAAGGTACACAGATCTTCTCTCCTCTTCTCTGCATGCCTCCAGCACTGTGGAGTCGCAGCTGCCAGTGCTCGTTTCAGAAGAGTAATCTCTCTCCTGTCCGATCACAGCACCAAAAACACTAAAAAGCCTTTGATTAAATGATATATATGCCACATCAGTATCTGTTTGCTATATAAAAACGAAGAAATGAACGCACGCTGCCAGACGGACAGGAGGGGAATTACAGTCGAGGGCATTGAGACGGGGTTAGATTGATTGTGCTTTACACGTTTAACATGCATGATTGTGTTTTCAGCTAAATTGCTAGCTTGGAGATTTATAGTTTACAGTATTCAACAAAGTAAATGAGGGCAAACTGTCAAAAAATGAGCTTATTCACAAACGTTCCTGTTTGGATGGGATTAGATTTCTTTTGAATTTTTTTTTAAGCTAGACAAACAGAGACATAATCATCAAACATGAAATAAATTCAGTATAAAATCTTACCTGATGTCCTCAGGGAAAACAAGTCCCATCTGAATAGCTTCTCAATGTCAGATCACTCACACAGTTTGTCATTGGCACACAAATTAACTTAAATATATATATTTATATATATATATATATGCACACATCTGTCTTAAAGCCGTCTGTGTATCAGTAGGTTTCCTTGTAGATTCTATGCGTGTTTGTGTGTGTGTGTCCTGTGATTTTTACTCCACTTATTTAGATGTTTGTCGATGTGCCGTGTCTTGTAAATTCATTAGCATGTTGTGAACTGGCGTGTTTTTCCTGAGGGACTCTCGCAATACAGTTTTCTGTCACGAAAAAGGGCCAAGCTCGAATTCATTTCCTCTCCTTATTCACTCTGCGCCTGGACGGACAATAGCGGCTTAAAGAGCCTTATCATTAGCTCCGTCACGTCTGAGGTTAGGTGATGAGGACAGGAAATTGGCGCGAAGCCTGGAGAAACAATCTCTGAGCGCGCTGTTGTCCAAGCACAACAAACACGACTCAGCTTCACCACACCCATAGATACAGACCTGCGTCACACCATCTCTCATAACTCCACTGGAAAATTCAGGATCATCACCTGTAGTTCTGCTCCCATAAACGCAAGAACAGCTCATCTAAACGCATCCCATCCAGCGTCTTCGTGCCCGTTAAGCTATTTAGTCATGATGAAGTGCCAGCATTGGTGTGGTGTTTGTTAGTGTGTTTGGGCTGGTGAAGGACATGAGAGATGTGTGTGTTTTTCCTCCTGGTGGCGTGTGGTTTTGGGGCTGTGCCAGCCGAGAGTGCGCAGGGAGCGAGCAGTGACAGTGCCGTGATGAGTCAGTGCAGTGCCGGGGAAGAGCTGCCCGCTCTGGTGGCTTCGCCACAGGGCTCTCCTGCCAGTAAGTCAAGATCCTCTCGTACCACCTGGGCACCTCCCTCCTCAAACCTTCAAGTCGAGACCTTTTTGTCCCCCCCACAACTCCAGCCTTTCTGCCCTTTAGCGTACTATCATAAGGATCACTTGCTTTCCGTGTAGAACAGTATTGTATGTCACAGTTGTCAATCCCCTTTTTCTTCTCACAAATGTATTCACCCCCCTGATGCATGCTGCACAACGATACTATTTCCAGGTCTGTTTTGCCATAAAATGGCCCTTTAGAAACTAGATTGAACTTTTAGATGTTCTGCTCCCTGATTTTTCCTAAAATCTCTTTCCCAACTTGTGGCTGAAGTCTCGAACCTTCTCCTTTCAGAAGTCCTAATGCACACATTATAATATCCCACATCAAAGATACATACTTGTGATTTCATTTCTTGCTGGTTAACAATACTCCATATAGTCTCTGATGTGTTGCTTACCTAATCGTTTGGAGTAAATGTTCTTTTATTTTATTTTTTTAATTAATTTATTTACATTTTTTTGAAAGATATGAATACTTAATCAGGAAGGAGCATTAAATTGACCAAATGTGATGAAGGTTTGTACATTGTTACAAATGATTTTAATTTAATGTTCTTCTGAACTTTATATTCATCCACAAATGATTAGCATATTAGAAGGACATTACTTTTATGAAGCCTGGAGTAATCATCAGTGCCATCAGTGTCAACTTTGCAATAGAGACTGCAAAAAAAAAAACAAAACATGAAAAATGTGCTCTTGAAATAATGGTTTTGGTGATTTTAAATGAGAACATATTGGTAGAAATAACACACAAATACAGCATATGTATTATATAAATTAATGTCAGCAAATGGGATGTTTGTAACATTGCTGAAAAGCACAATTATTTTAAGTTATTTTCAACTTAGAGTTGGAACTGACACATGTGAGGCTTTTGTTAATTGGCTGACCACAGTCATGAATGACGCATAAAATAAGATAGCAATGGTATAAGCCAAAAAATGACTTGATTCTATGTCCAAGCCAGAAACGCTGCAGCTGCAACACTTCATATAGGACCTCATCCCCACCTGCTCTCTCTTCATTTAACATCTCTCAGCATCTGTATTTCACAATTTCCTCCAACCTTCCTTCTGTTCCCTACTTCATACGTTCTGACAAATGCATTCTTTTAGCATTTTGACTTGTTTTGAACATCACATTTCCCTTTTAATCTTTTCCATTCTTTTTAATTTAATCTCTTTATGTACATAGTAACACTGTTTATGAAGTACAACAAAACTATATCGTTTACCCTAAAAAAAAAAATGCAAACTCTGATATTTACTTACTCTCATGTTGTTCCAAAGCCATATGAATACTTAATTAGCTGAATGTTCACGCTGCTTATTTTCATAAAAAGTGACTCTGCGGCTGCAAAAATAATTGAAAAAGCTGTTTAATATACTATGCATATAAACCACTTCTATGGTACGTTTTGGAGCTCATCATGTACTTTCATAGTATGAAAAAGAGCTGCATAAATATTCTCCATTGTCTTCAGTGGAAGGAATAAGGTTGTATGAGTTTGGAACATGAGGCTGAGTATATGATGACATTTTTTTCCATTTTGGGCTCTGATGTTGTTCTTCATACTCGGTGTGTTCATGCGTTCCTCTGTCTTTCTGCATGCATCATCAACTGTGTTGCGTGTGCTGCGTTGTGTGTTGCAGCCGTCCCCGTGCATGACGTTAAACGCTTGGCATGGAACAGTTCAGAACATGCCTCATGTCCAGAGTTAGAGCGCACTCATTCTGGCCCCTGTGCGTCAGCCCATGGGGTCGGCGGTATCACGGCAAGTGGGTCCGCAGCTCAGTGTAAGTGTGTGGGGTAGACCAGGACACACACACAGAGGATGTCAACTAAATCAAATTCAGTTGGCAGTTGATATTGTGTTAGTCAAGGTTGTGACTTGTCGGGTTCATTTTTAGTTGTTTTGTAATGGAGAACATATTAATCCAATTGCCTATTCTCACACACATTTGCAAAGGCCTATTCACACTGAGCTCAACTTTCACCACATACTGTACATTCAAATTGAAATGAATGCATTTCTACTGACCCCATCATGCAATGTGAGAAAAGTCACTTTTTTTCTTTCTGTTTGTCACTTTATTTATGAAGTTCATTTAAACACATGGGGCCGGTTTCCCGGATAGAGATTAGATTAAGCCAGGACTAGACCTTTGCTAATTTAGGACATTTAAAACAAGAATGTTTAGAATCTTGTCTTACAAAAATGCATTATCTGTGAGAATTTTAAGACCAAACAAAGACAATAATGTATTTTAATATATCTCAGTGCAAGCCTTTTCCATTTTTTAATATTTATTTTAATCTAGGACTAGTCTTAAACCCTGTTCGGGAAACTGCCCCTTTATATTTAGCAGTAAAATATAGTCCAAGTATTTCTTTAAAATATATGTTCAAAAATTGCAGCCATTGCCTAATATATCAATAATGCAAGACTATTAAAAGAAAAGGCATACAAGATAATTTATTGTAGCTAGGAGAGATTTGGATAATAATGACTAATGTCCTGCTAAATAACTTTAAAATATTTTAATAATTAATTTTGCTTTTATGTTATTTTTTGTTGATTACACATATTCCTCCTTGAATTATTAGTCATAGAAATGCATATTGAATTCCTTAGAATAGAGTCCTATTTGTAAGCTAGTAATTGCTGTAGCATGGTGTGAAAGCACCAGAATTTTCGGGGCATGTGACCAGAACTGGCATTCATCAGTACTTTTTTATTTTTTTTTCAGAGACTGACAAATTCACATCATGAATTGTTTGGCACTTTTAATCTTGGTGTCAGTAGGCCTTAATATTACATTCCCACAGGTATCTGCTCTGTAAGCAGTGTATGTTATGCTTATTAACTACCCTTTTTTTTTTTCATTTCATTTCCTCTCCCTTCATCCTTCCCTCATCTTTCACATGTCCTGTTTGAGTAGCTCGTAAGCAGGAGATTATAAAGATCACGGAGCAGTTGATCGAGGCTGTCAACAATGGAGACTTTGAAGCATACACGTAAGTACAGCCCACCTGCGCTTGCTTCAGCTTGTTTGCAATCAAAACACTAGGATGATTTTAGGTCATTGTGCAAATATGTAAGGTTTTAAGTTTATTGTATATTCGAATGAACAAACATTCCTATAAAATGTTGGTGTGAGAAAACCCAGACTGACCTATTGCCTGTAAACAGATGATATGATAAATAGCCATGAAATATTGTTTTCATCTTCTTGTCTACAACAGAAGAATCTGTGACCCTGGTCTGACCTCTTTTGAGCCTGAAGCTCTGGGGAACCTGGTTGAGGGCATGGACTTCCACAAGTTCTACTTTGAGCACTGTGAGTCATGTTTAGCTATGCATAAAGCTGTTTACAGAAATATTCAGATAAGTTATATACTTTGCCCATGTGTATTTCTTTGTTCAGATACAATCCATGTGTTTGACTCTTTCAGTGTTGAGTAAGAACAACAAGCCTGTGCACACCACTATCCTCAATCCTCATGTTCATCTCATTGGGGAGGATGCCGCCTGCATTGCGTATATCCGGCTGACGCAGTACATCGACACCCAGGGCCGTCCACGTAGCTGCCAGTCGGAGGAGACGCGTGTGTGGCACCGCCGTGATAGCAAGTGGCTGAACGTCCATTTCCACTGCTCAGGGGCTCCAGCCGCCCCCTTACAGTGAACCGTACAGGACAGGTAAAAACAATCCGTCTGCACGCCTACATTTTTCTCATTTAATATCTTCAGTGAGAAAAATATTCAATGTAAAAAAAAGAAAAAATAACAATTAATTATCCGGCTTATACGGCTTTTTTTGTTTTAACGTAGGAGTCAGTCGAGTCATCTATCCACTGCTGAAATTTTTTCTAGTTTAACTAGTGGTTAAGCATTTTAAGCTGCAAGATGGCACCAAACTGTCAGCAACAGCAGAGTTATATGCATAAAAGCGATGATTCGTAGTGCCCAGATGAGCCTGTGTTATTAGTTTTACCGGTTGTTATCTGGGTATAACAAACCTTGGAATGTGCCAATCAGAATTGAGTATTTTATGAAGCTGTGTAATAATGCTTGATAAAGCAGCATTTGTGAGCATAGTGCTGCTTTGTGTACAGCGTTACCATGGAAACCACTGTTTTTGCTGCTCCAAAAGCAGCACCTAGTGGCAAAGTAGGAATTAGCATTTTCATTCAGACCAATGCGAAGGGACAAACAAGTGGGTGAGCAAGTGTTTGTTTGTGTACTTGTTCCTTCAAAGTAAAGAAAAACAATTTATAGTTGTTCTGTGAATTTGTGCACAAAATCCAGTCATTTGAAAATAAATTTACACGATTATTAGAATTTCAACAACGTAACAATTTTCTTACAGATTTTATAATGTATTCAATTTGATCACCAGCATTTTCTGCAATGACCAACAGAAAGCAGCTTGTTTTGAAAGTGACTTTTATGTGAGCCGGGCTTCATACATCGCTACACGATTTAGATACATAACTTTTTTGCCTGCAAACTTTTCCAGTAACGCCACTGAACCCCAAATAGAAATGCACCTAGTTAAGGGAGTAAAACTTGTTGCAAACACCAATTTGTGATGACTTCCATTTCAAACATTGTTTTTGCAATTTATTTATTCCAGCTTACCTGGATTCTCAAGATAATGGGAATGTTTCTTCTTTGTGGCTGGACGGGCACATGAAGGCCAGCTGGATGACAGCTCTTAAAGTTACAGACACACCAGTGAGGAACTCTGACAACATCCAGTTCAACTGTCAACACCACCTATCCTGTCCAATCTTTGACCAACGGGAGCTGGCCGCGGCTGTGGCCCCGCCCAAGGGACGGTGCATGTATCTGACGCCCACATGGGGGTGTTGTTTTGTCCTTTTCCCACGGAACCATCTTCTTTTGCCCGTTAAAGATGTTCAGAAGGTGTTGTAAGTACTGATCTATGAATTCAAAAAAATACTGTATATTGTAAAAATCACTAGCTGAACCAGAAGCTACAATCAAGTTTGAAAAGCATTTATGTAGGTAAACCAAGGCGGGAGTTGGGAGGGTGGGGGTGGGGTCCAACTTACAAAACGAAAAATGGACACAAAATGGACTTGCGCCCAAAGAATGCTAAAGTTTACAGGTTTGTCATCATAGTACTTCTTGTATACTTTGCAATTTTTTGGACACAAAATCAATTACGGGAAGGTGGTGGACTAGTCTGAGAGCAAGGCAGTGAAAATGTTCAGAAGTTCTTCATATCAAAAAAGAACCAAAGTGTAGTTTTTAGTCTTTTTAAGGAGTGTTTCTGTTTGGTGTTGGCTTTTTATGTAACCCGGGTCTAAGAGAAGGTTTGTGCGGCCCAGGTTTTAGTAATCTCTTGAGTTACTGTGGAACTCTTCATTTTCCTTGTTTTTTTTTTTTGGTTTGTTTTTTTTCTTGGACTGACATAACACAAGTATTTTGTGTTCAGTTAGAATTTTTTAGAACTATTTTATTTTTTAAGTTAACCTAAATAAACATGTAAAGATATACAGAGATATTTAAAGGAGATAAAAACTCTCGCCATCCAGGTTTAGGGGAAGATGTCGTTCGATATGTTTGTGTGGGTGCGTGTGTGCGATTGAAACTTGTATAAATTGTATCCCTCGTTTAGATTTAATATAAGAAAAGCCCAAGTGAACGGCACACAACTGAACACCGACCAGTAGATTCGCTCTTACTGTTTTCTTAGGACACGTTAGCGATGTAGACGGACCGCTGCAGGACGTACTGTGATAGTACTTCACTCCTGTTTCCGAACTCAGTGACTAAATCTGAGCTCAAAGGAGGACTAGTCATTTTTACAAACTACATCATGGTGAAATAGCTTCAGTAGTCTGGTATGTTGTGATTAAGTCTCCTTTCAAACTTGCCGTCCTTTCTTACACCCACACAGCTGCATTGTAAAAGTACTCAGTTGTTTTAGTAACGTCGGACGTGTCTAACTCTCCCTGTTGTGTTGTCGTGGTTCATGTCGGTGACGGGGGTGAACATGCTTTGTAAATACATGTCGTTTAGTTAATCCGATCACAAGGAGCGCGTGGGGAAAATCCAAACACGTCCAGTTGCCATAGTTCTGTTGTTTAAAATCACGGTTTTAATGTTTGTACGATTACGAGTCACAGTGGTTTGTTAGATTCACCACCAACTATATTACGCAGGTTTTATGGCACTGACTATTTAAACTCAGTTTTAATGTTCCTTAGAAGTGAGGGTTTGATTGTCACGAGTGATTAATCTCTTTAGTTCATCTGTAGTTGCACGAATGCTTTTCATCACTGCTACGGTTTTGTCTTTAGATAGATTTTAGTATAGTTTCGTTTGAGGCAATATATTACGTGTGGATAAAACACCCCGTCTCCTTGGAACACATCAGTCTTTTGTATGGGTCTGTAAATACATGTAGTGTTGGCACATGCTCGGCGTGTGCTCGGCCTCGTGACATATCAGGACTATACCTCCGCACGTGTGTAAGTGTGTGCGCGTTTATCACCTTTACAACAATGGTAGTGATGCTGTCAGATTATATGTGACGATGTCCGTTTTGTGTCTCGTGCTTGTTTCTTGCGTTTTCTTTTTCCTTTGTTTGTGCTATGGGGAACTGCTGCCTTGCCTGGCCAAACTAGATTACACTTTTTATTATTTTTTATTTTTACTTAAATACATCCTTTTACATGATTGACATCTTCAGCTCCATGAAAATGAAAAGGATTGAGATGGCTATGAGGAGTCACTAGCTGGTAGATTTAGATTTAGCGACATAAATATTCAACCCCCTGAAAGCTCGGTCTGAATCCTGGGCCAGACGGCGAGTATGAGTCTTCTGGCCCACCCGTCCAATGACAGGAGAAATCAAACACAGAGTTTAAATAAACCGGGGAATATGCATGTATACTTTTCTTGGTAAATATTTTTTTTTTCCACTGTCTGTGTTTACTTAATAAAAAAAGGGAAAAAAAATCTCATAGTATTTGCATCTCGACATGAAAATCACTCCATTGGGAATTATAAGTGATGTACCATATATA
>JAUMHP010000062.1:13823288-13842561 GCA_032361065.1 Enteromius trimaculatus | reverse complement strand
TTCCCTCATTCTAAGTAAATCTATTGCATTGTAATGGTATACTATTGGGCTTCGTATATACTCGGAGTTTAAACATGGATGCTGGATTTTTGCATGATCATACATTTAATAAAACCATGAAATGACAACTATCAAGTGTTTGTCTGAATGTTAGTAGGTCTTCATCATAGCTTTGTTATTATTGAAACTTGATCTGGAAGTATTTAATAAAAAGAGCATTTCTGCAACTGATTCTGGGTTTTCTTTGCACAAATGTAAAAGTCAACATACAGGTAAAATGAGAATTTACTGTATGTGCTTGATGTGTGCCACTGATATTATTGTGAAAGATTAATTTGCACATTATTACAATGAAAAATGTAACCTGTTTTGTAATTTTTGTTCATATACGTTCAGGTGCTGATTTAAAATGGTGTATGCATTAACCTTTTTAGTGATTTTTAGCCTTATTTCCCCCTTTTTTGCATATTTTTAAAAATGTATTATTATTTTTAAGAATTTAACAACTTACGTGGAATGGTACAACATTTTTTAAAGGTGTTGCCACTCGCTGTGTTAAAAAAATATCCACAGATATGATTACTGCAATGTAAACAAATAGACAATAAATCTAGTGGAAATATGTTATACTGCACCCAAAATAAATCTAAGCTTATAAAAACAAGTTTTGTGAGATCAAAAAAAAAACTAGATGTTTAGATGTATAAAGCACGAGTGAGAGTAATGTTTTATAAAACAGAATTGTTCTTAAAACTGAAGTTCTTATAAAACGGCTTTATTTCTGCTGTCCCATAAGTGCCACCTAGTGTCAGAGAGTGGCTTGACAGACATTTACATTAACATTAAGCCTGAGTGCAGTTTCTTTGTCTGGCCATGCCCTGCTGTAAATTGACCGTTGAAGGAAAAACAAGCTTAAGACGGATCTCTAAACAATTTTGATCTATCCAGAATTATTAATGTAGCAGATAAAATACATATAATAATGTATTAATCAATTATCATTTTGATTTAAACCTCTTCTTTATTTAAAGGCTAAAATGTGTTTGTTTTTTTAAATCTTGTGATGCTATAATTTGAAATCCGGACGTCAGGTAAGTGAATTGTGTGGAGAATATTAATGATAAATAAAACGGAGACAATCGTGCTGATCCATGTAGATAGATGGCAGTGCATTTAATGCATTTCAAATGCTGCAATGTAATGCTGGTTAATGTACCAATAATATAGTTTTTTAAACTGCATTATTGTCTCACAAGGGCCCATTCCTTGTTTAGTGTTCTTGTTGTTGCCTTTGTGTATGACCTGTGCTTAATGAACCAATGTACTAATACATGTTCTTATCTAATGCACTGTGAATTAGAACTAGGCTTTCAGGTTAAAACAGCCATAAAATCTCATTCCCTTTGCTATTGTGCGTGCCTTCATGGTAAAAGCAATGAAACGTGGAAGAAGCTTATGTAGCTTTGCTAGGTGTCTAACTGTAAGATATACTAGGAAACAGCTCCAAAGTAATAGTTCAAGCAAGCAGCATTTGCTGCATCAATAGCGCGTGGCTGCATTCAGATACATAGGCACTTTATAGAAGTGCACACCATTTATTTTTCCTTCTCTCCCCTCCAGCACACAGTGTACTGTCTGTGGTGACTCCCAGTGGACCTGAGCAAGTCTTATTTAAGGGCTTTGTTTCCTGCATTCGAGCGGCTGGGCCCCAAAGCTCTCAAATGGAGGGCGAGTCTCCCGTTTCTGTGCGGTGATTAATCAAACTCTCTCTACTCTTCCTCTCAGCTGATAAAGTAGACTGCAGGAACACAGATAAGTTACTCACCCCTCGAGTTCACCTCACTTGACACTTGAAGAAAGAAAAATTAAATGCCCGTCTCCATTCTGTGCCTTTATTTCCCAATATGTGTTTACTTAAACTGAACACCAGACATTACTGTGGATTCTTTTGCGTATCCAACTGTTGCTACACATACACAATGCACATTCACTCAATACAGTATAATGTACTTATCATTTTGGCCATAATAAAAACAGGTGCATTTTAGTTTGGCACATATAAAAACAGTGTTGGTTTGGTTCTGCAGTCATAGACGGTTTCAAATCCTAGTTCAAACAAATTAACATGGAACACTGTTGATGTAATGATCTGGACTGGTTGACATACTGAATCAATTCCACTCTGAAGATTCCAGAAGTCTTGGAACCAAGTTTGAATAATTTTAGTATGTTGCTAAGATGACCTTATATTCCAATAAGCATAAAAATACATGGAATACGTCCATAATAGACAAAATTGTTTTAATAATTTAAAAACGAAATAAAAAAAACCTTCTTCAATATACATTTCAATCATTTGGTGTTAAAAGATTTAAAAAACAGAAGAATTGTTTTTTTTGAAATGCTTGCTAGGTTTTGGAACAGTGATATTATCTGCAGATTGCGTACATTAGTGTTCAAAAGTCTGGGGCCAGTAAGATTTTAGGAAATTAATACCTTTATTCAGAAAGAGTGCATTAAATTAGTTTAAAGTGACAGTTGTGGCATTACAGTTTTCAAATAAATGCTGTTCTTTTGGATCTAGAAAAAAAAAAAAGTACAATAAATGAAATGTTTGAACAAATCAGGATATTTGAAGACTGGAGCAGTGGCTGCTTGCTATGACATAAAAAAAAAAAAACTATTTAAAAAAAAAAAAAAGAAAATATCTGTAACAATATTTCACAATATTTAACTATTGTTTTGCTCAAATAAATGCAGCGTTGGTGAGCGTAAGACAATTTTTATCCCCTCAACAACTACAAAAATCTTACCAACCCCAAACTTTTGAAAAGTAACGTACTATAGCAAGTCAAAAATGGAAATTTTAATAAAGAAACATTTGCCTGGGTCATTAAATTAAAAATAAAATCTGCTAAATGTAGCCACCTCAAATCTTCTTTATAGATTCTTGGGCTGCAAAATGTTTGACGTCAAACAGAAATCACCTCAACAGCAACTGTTCTGAGAAAGGCAGCATGATGGCATGAATTCATGAGACACGTATTTAAATACTTCTCTGCTTAGCAGAGTTAAAGACTTTAACATTTAAATAATCCTCTCATAGTCCCTTCCTTTCACGGGTATTTCAACAAATGCTCCTAGAGGTTCTGTGCGATTCCCGCTCTTCCTAGAAGACTATATTTGCATTTCAAAACAGCCAGTTCACAGCTGATATCCAACCACTCTAGAAGTCTTTTTAAAGCTGTCCAATCAGGTCACTGCCATTTCCATATCCATGACTCCGTGAACGTCCACTACAAGTTTCCATAACCAGGATGAGGGCTTCTCCTGTGACTCTAAGGGCTTGGTTCAGACTGACAGCGTGATCGGCCCGTCTATTCCATCAGAGCCTGTGCGGAGTATGGAGGGTGAGAGGGGTCAGTCCTCTGTTGGCTCCAGCCGCACACGGGCCCCGAGTTCTCCTGTGTGGAGCAGGGTTCTGCCGTGGTTCTCCTTATGCAGGTTTTTATCAGCTCCAGCTGGCGTTGTGCAGTTCATCTCTGAGCCAAATGGGCAGAGGCTGACCCAGACGTTTCAACATCCTGAGTAACTCCACGTTCTGCTCGCGGTAATACTCCGACAGAAACTCCCTCGACTGGAGACAGGAAAAAGTTCAATGTGAGCTACACATGCATTTATGGATATTTAACACAATATTCACATTCAAAATTATGAGATGTTCATTATGACAAGTCAAAATTAAACAATAAAATAATCTTCACTTGTCATTTTTAAAAAATCTAACAATCTAATTTTGAACAATTGATAGTCAAAATTAATGTCAAGTTGTAGTAATTCTGATAAGTAATCATAATTTTGCCTTTTTATATCAAAATTGGAACTGATTTTTTTCTGAGAAAACTTTGTCTTGAATTTTTTTTCTTTATTAATTTCAAAAATGTTAAAATGATTTTATACTATAATTTTTGGTAAAACTTTCATCATTTTAACTTATAATTTACTTTTATATAAAAATGTACAATACTTTTTATTTAATCAAGTCAAGTCCTAAGACATTCAAAAGTATAACGTTCTATAAGTCACATGACAAAATCTAAATTGTCAATCTAATTTATAATTACGATAAAATAATAAAATTAAGAAAATGTTTTGACATTAATTTCCTGTTATAATTACGACTTTTCCTGTCAATTTTGACTTTTGTCAGAATTCAGCAAATATGAACCTTTTATTTAGGATGTACTCATGTGGTGGATATGGGCTTATATACACAATATACATTCAAAAACAAATATACTGAATGAATATTAATGCTAATGTGACCAAATGCTGCAACACAATTTAAGTTGCTATTGAAACAGAATTAGCTTTACTCACACACTATTTTAAACTGCCTCTCAAAATAGATCATATACATTGCTTTCTTGCAGCCATTTATAGAGAGCAAAACAGAACTAAACTTGACTGGCTATAACTGAAACACGATGTCTATTTTTGTTCAGTTCCAGTATATCCATCTTATCTTCATATCTGACGCTGTGATGGAAGTTGTACCTCCAGGCTCATTTCTGGATACTTCCTTCCTTTGCTCTTTCCCAGACAGCGAGTACGTCCTGCCTCCAGTTTCTGACACCAGAAACCTTTACTCTCGTCAAACCTTTAAATAGAGAGCAGGAACTAGTTACAGTTCCAATAACAAGATTCTTAAAAAAATAAATAAATGTATTATAAATATATTACAATAAAATCCTTTTCTTTATTTTTAGCAAATTACTAAATTAAAAGGACATATTTTTTATTAAAATATGTAGCAAATCTAGTTGTGCTCTTGGAATCTGGGTGTACAATAATAATGAGAGCTCATACGTCAGCGCCTGTGTGTAGTTGAAGTATGGTGTGACTCCGAGGAACTTCTGAATGCCATCCATCACCTGAGCAGGACTGGAGCGCAGCTGAACACCATCCACGATCAGCAGCTGTTTACAGGAGAAAAGGCACGTCACACACACTGATGCAGCTCAGGACTGTTATGGGCTGATTTGGAGATGAGCACGGGTTCACTTAGAGCGCTCGGGAGCTTAAACTTGTGCATGCATGTGCGCACATTTGTGTTAACAAGGGGGCTTCAAGATTACTTAACTTCAAATAAGACAAAATAAGTATCACAATCTAAAATGGTTTTAAATGTAAATTAGACCTGTAAATGAATAACATCCTTTAAATCTACATGCATTTTTTTTTACCAAATCTGCTTTTGTATGTATTGAATGTAGTTCTAGTTATACCAAGCTCTAAAATAGAATTATTTAGGCATATTATGAACACTGTTGACCAATCAGCAGATCTTTTTCAGCACTTGTTAATTACATTATAGCATGTCAAAGCCGTTGGCGTAGGTGAAAAGAGTTCTTTTAAGAGACAAATCTTTTGTGTGCACACCTGGTTGGGTTAATAGTAGTGTAACAAGTTCCAGAAGTCAGCTGAAGGTGTGTGAGTGAGTGTGTATACACCTGACTGGGCTGGTAGTGGTGTAACCAGCGCTCCAGATGGCTGCTGTAGGCTCCAGGTTGCAGGCAGCGGCGGTGCAGAGACAGCAGAGCTGCGGGGGACGACGGCCCTGCAGAGATCACCTCATGAAACGTGTAGTTTAGCGCCACAGGGTCCTGATGAGCCCTCTGGTGCTAGAGAGAGCGACAGAAGTGAAATTAAACAGTTGTAGTTTTCACTGGATGTGTTGCCATAGAGCAGGTGATATCTGGAAAGTGCATTGCTCTTCATCTCGATGGCAGTTGATTGGGCAGGAATTTTTTTCATTTCCAATAGAAATAAAAGCTAAAAGGTTACTCCACACCAAAATCACTTAGAGTACGCTCAAGTCATTTCAAACCCATAAAAGACAACAATTTAAGATATTTTGAATGAAAACCGTGAGACTCCAAAATGGCTCAACTATGACGCAGAGGAGACAAATTGTTGAATAAAGTCATAGTTTTTTTTGTTTTATTTGCATACAAAAAGTATTTTCACCGCTTCATGAAATACAGATTGAACCACTGATGGCAGATGGACTCATTTTGATGATGCCTTCATACATTTCTGGACCTTGACAGTGTTCACTACAATCAATGGGACAGTCACAAGCCTCTTGGTCTTCATCCAAAAGATCCTGAATTGCATTCCAAGGACAAACAAAGCTTTTATGGGTTTAAATGAAATGCGGGTAAGTGATTAATGCCAAAATTTTAATTTTGGGGTAGAGTAACACTTTACATCAGACAATTCCGCCAGCAAGGGTTAACTAATTTATACCAACTAACCATTTAAGCTATGCAAACGCACCTGGTACCAGGAATACGCCCGGTCAGCAGGGTTGATGAGTATAGAGATGATTTTGGCTCTTGGTAACAGGGCGGCTGCTCTCTTCGGGGCAACTTCAGTGTCGAAGTAGTTTGCGCTCTTCTCAAACAGAAAGTCTGTGCTCACGTTTGAGGGTACGGGGAAAAAATCCATGTACCTGAGAGACAGAGTTAACATAACACTTTTAAAGGGAAATCCAATATCAATAACAAATTAAGAGAGGAAGTGTTTTTTTTTAATGCACTGCATTATATTTGCATCATATTTGCTGAATGAAATGCAATGCTTGTTTCTTGCTAAATCTGGAGTGCTAACTTCAAAAACAGTGCTTGTTTTGCTCCAGTCTAGCATGTCACGCTCACTCATAAAATATAATGTGAATTTTGTAGCATTTATGCTTTCAATAAACATATCCAAATAGCAACACAAAATACATTTAGCTATATATATACATATATATATATATATATATATATACATACACTGTATACACACACACACATATATATATAAACTTGTGTTTAGGTAATTAACATTAAATAGACCATTAGCAAACCTCCTTCACAGATTATAAATTAATAGATATATTTTGAATAATTGGTTTTGTCATTAACTCCACAATGTTTGACATTTGAATGCCTGTGTTTCTTTGATTTTGTTACATTCGTATAATTTTAAAAAATGTTTTGAGGGGTGTAATAAATAAAAAAGCAATGGGTCATCCCGTTCTAAAAAATAATTAGACTTTGTTTTACATGCTAAAAATTCTGTACATTTTAATTTATCTCTCCTCATCCAATAACATATACATTTATGTATTGATAATAGTCATGCAATAGACAGATTATTCACTAAAATATCAAATTTATGCATTTAGCATGATCAAAAATGAATTGTGTCGGTGTGATGTGAGTGAGGCTTTACAAAAAACTGGCATTTGATTTGGAAACAAAGAAAATGAGATATGGATAGGGTTGCCATGGTTACCAGTCAATGCCACGCTGGTAGTATGGTCCGCTGAAGAACTGCACCTCCTCAAAGGTGACGGGGCTGGGGAAGCTGCTGGTAATGGCAGGATGAAGGGCAAGAAACGAGTGAAGCGCGGTGGTTCCTGCAAAAAGAGCATGACACCACTGCATCAAGCTGTTTTGATCAAATATTAATCCCATTTCTAGCAAATGCTGTGTTCTGTGACTTGTATGTGCAATGAAGTGTTCTACATAATAAAGCCTGGCTTATAATACATTTTATACTAGTCACTGATGGTTTCAATGACAACATGGGTACAGTACATGCTTCTGTTACTGCAAACAACCTAACACACATCCAGTATACAGTGTTCAAAACAGATTGCTTATCTAACTTACATAAACATGTTTTTTTTTTTTTTAAATCATAAAAATAATCATATTCAGAGGTTTTGTTACCGGTCTTCTGAGGGCCAATCACTAAAAACTTAGGCAGTCTGTCACAGGTCTTCTCTTTGGACCAGATGTCTTTGTGTCTCTTGTCATGACACGGGTTCTGTTTGTCAGGGGAAGTATTTGTAAGTATAATGTGAGCATAAATTAACACGAGCCTAATATAAATCATTTTCGACAAGTTTTCCTGTTTGTTACCTAAACATTGGGGGATATACAGGCAGACTCGGACAATTATTCTTGTTTAACTAATGAATAAGGGGAAAAATGTGTTTAAAAAAATACAAAAAGTCCACGGTTTTAGAACCATGTTGGTTGTAATGACATGCAAAATAATTTAGAATGACATTTATTATAATAAATATTGATTTTGGGGTAAAATAAGATAATCTTGGGCAGCTTTTATGAAATTCACCCAGTTATAAGCAGGGAAATGTAATTGCACAAACCTGCCACAAGGGGTCTCTCTCATCAGGGAAAATCTGGAAGTATTTCTGAGCGAGGCGGACAGGAGGCAGCGTCTGCAGGCGCAGGTGAGTCCAGCACTGCACAAACCTCACCAGTGATTCAAAGGTGTACAGGCCCAGCCGGTCGTTGCCATAGTTTGACAGGTGAGTCATGAATATACTAACCTACCCATTGGAGAGGACAGGGACAAAGACAACGTTCGTCATATTACGCCAGTATTTTAGGTGTTGGCTGTATTTGTGCTAGTGTGTCTCTGTAGGTGTGACACTAACCGGATTGAGCAGCACTGTAAGAAACAGCTCTCCTCCACGAATGCTCTTGTCCAGCTCCTGAGGGCCTCCTGGATAATCTTTGTAGAAGATGGTATGTGTGAAAAGCCCACAGGTCTGCCGGGGAAGAACCTGATACACAAAGCCAAACACAACTTACTAGCCAAATCAGAAATGAGAGCTATCTTATTTACTGGAAAATATTAAAGCTACATAATCTGTGTCCCTGGAACACAAAACCAATCATAAGTAGCGCGGGTATATTTGCAGCAATAGCCAACAAAATTTTAGATTTTTCTTTTATGACCAAATTTTTACGGTATTAGGTAAAGATCATGTTCCATGAAGATATTTTGCAAATTTCCTACCATAAATATATAAAAAAATATTTTTTATTAGTAATATGTACTGCTAATCATTTCATTTTTTTAACTATAAAAGGTTTTTTTCTTAATAATTCTTAATATTTTTTTTGCACCCTCAGATTCCAGATTTTCAAATAGTTGTTTTTTTGAGCAAATATGAAAAAAAGCCTTATGACCGGTTTTGTGTTCCTGGGTCACATTTTAGTAACTTTACAGTAAGGCTTTGTTTAAATTAGTTAATGCACTAGTGTTACTGTGCACTAAAAATGAAACATTTTATAATGTTTTTGAATTTTTAGAGATTAATACTATTTTTCAGCATGGACAAATTCAAAAAATCCTGAAAAAATAATTATCATGCTTTCCACAAAAAAATAATATGGGATCATGTGACAGCAGTAGTAATGGCTGCAAAAAAACAGCTTTGCTATTAAATGAATACATATTCAAGTGCATTTTAAAATATAAAGTATTATCAACCTTATTAACTATTGACCATTAACTTTTTTTAAGAAACACTGTAAGTGTATGCTACTTGAATTAACTCATTTGATTTAAAAAATCCTTAATGTAAACTGATACCATTAATTGAAAAAATATTTTTTATGCTGCGAAAGATACCAAACATATTTGCTCTGAATAAAGTTGTGTCAGCATCGCCAAAAGGCAGAACTGTCACCGTTTATAACTGACACATTAATACCTGCCATTGTTGACTGTGTACTGCATGCATTAGCTGTTAGACAGCAATCATTACACGCATCTTTAAATTAATCTCCTTTAAAAGCACCTCTGCTGAGCCAAATAGATGTCTTTTTCCACTGCATTGCACAATTTTTGTGCCTTTTGCACCATCAAGTTAAAAATAGCATGCATCCCGTGCTACATTTTGTTACATTTAGTCTACTCCACTAGAATGCACCCAGACATCTTATGTAAATGCCCCGGGAGACAAATGGTTGACTGAAGGTTGATTATTGCATTTGAGTTTCCACCTGTATGCCATTGTGTATGAAGCCTCTGCGGTAGCGGGCAGGCCTGAGATGAGGATACTCTTCTGTGCTGGTCACCTTGATGCCCCATACATTCTTCCAGGCCTCATAAAGCTGACTGTGCACAGGGTACACACCTGAGTGATGGGGGGCTACAGCGTAACCCATGTCTGTGGGGATCCCATGCTCCTGAAAGAGAAACGCCTATTCAATATCATGTATCAGAATCGTGAATTTAACAGCATATTATTTGGCATGTATCAGGGCGGATTCTGACCTGTGCAAACTGTCTATTGAGTCTCATCTGTTCTGCGAGTACACTGACGTTGTGGAAGAGATGAGGCTGCATGTGACTCCACATGTGAGGGAACCACCAGAACTCCTGCCGGTGTCGCAGCAGTGTGTCATCACCCTCATCTTCCTCATCTGTACCTGAAAAACAAGACCAGAAAGAGACGATAGATGAGCGTGTGGAGGTGGAAATGCTTTTATCTCTATAATTTGAATAATCATCAGCTTTATCATACCTGTATGAAAAAACTTGCCAGAGAATCCCAGGTTGAAGGTGAAATTAGGTACCAGAGAACGAAGTTTGTTTTGTGTGTGAAGCAGTGCCTAGAGAGGAGGGAGATAAAACATCTCAGCTGACACAAACATACATAATCTAAATAACAGATGATGACTCTTTAGGCCACTTTAGGTTACAACTAAGGGTGGGTGAAATTAAAGTTATATCACAATATGAGTCACAGTGATGATATCTTGCAGAAGAGTTATTTTAGCTAGAAATTAATCTGGATAAGCATTGAACTCCGCATAGATAAGTCACGTTCATTTCTGTATTAATATTGCAGATGCAACATAAAGAACAGTAAACAGCAAAACTTTATATTCATATTCTTCCTCATCCAGACACATTTTGCCCTCTGTTTTTGCATTATTCAGCGTTTTGTTTTCCCTGATGTGAAAACAAAGTGGTTTCTGATATCCACACTAATATATCTAGCATTGTATAAAGGTTTCAGGTTGACATTTCTTCCATCACTTTGTCTACCAGCTATACCAGCAGCCCTAGTTATATCAAGTATATTATTTTGATATTATACAGATGCAGGGTGGAGAAGAGGTAGATAAAAGAGGACAGATCTTGCAGAGACAAGAAAGGCAAGGAAGATAAAGGGTGAAAAGAAATAATAAGGATAGAACAAAAGATGAAAAATCATAGCTCTTACCAGGGGGAAAAAGCAATGGAAAGAGAGAGAAATGGGAAACCAAAAACCTCAGGCATGACATTGCGTTTGGTGTGGTGGGCCACACAGAACCCCCTATGAGAACTTATCTGCTCAAATTAAAAAGTGAGCCAGTCTAATTAGCCCCATGCTAGCCTTCAGCGAGAGCCTTCTTTGACTCTCAGGAGATGGGAGAGAGGGAGAGAAATGGTGAAAGAAGACGAATACCATGCTCCACTGCATTACAAACAAGCTCTCCCTCTCGCACAATAATCACGGCTCTACAAACAACGGCAGAGAGAGAATACATCTCCCTGATCCGCATTAAGTGTGCTAATTCATTAGTTTCAATTCAGTCATGGAGGAGCTCTGGGAGTGCGACGGCCGTCAGAGAGAAGCTCTGAGAATAAAGAGTTCAGATTATTCAAACAAAAGATACCTTTTATGGAAGGCAAACTGGGTCAGGTTTGACTGAAGTCTGATTCCCTATCAACCCCACATACTGATGATTTCATATCAACAAACACGTTTTTTTCTCATAAAAACGTAAATGTTGGTTGCTAAGATGTTCAATGTGGTTTTGCCTGTTGCTAGGGTGATCTGAAGTCAAAACAACCACCCACAAGTCTCCATGATATTACAGTTACTTGAAATGACTGAACTCTTTGATTCGGTAAAAGTCTGTGGGGATTTTTTTATTCCCCCAACAATCATAACCTTAATGGGATACTTGACCCAAAAATGAAAATTATGGCAATTATTTTCAACAGAAAAAATTAATATACACAGGGCTGAAAAAATTTGAGGGCGAGTAAATGATGACAGGATTTTTATTTTCGGGTCAACTATCCCTTAAATCTGCAATAACACACCTGTTTCCTTGCCACTGTCACCTTGCTAAGTTGGGGGCACTCATTTCGATTTGATTACAGAGATCTGATCCAAAATGAGCTGACCTAGACAACGAAGTATCTCCATTCAATAATAGTGTTTAATCTTGTCATTATCCATAACTCACACTCTATTTGACACGATTCAGTGCTTTGGCACAATCTGTATTGTTAAAAGTACAGCTATATAAATACAGGTGACTTGACTCAACAAGCCGCTCTATTCACTTTTTATGGTTTTAAATTGAAAACTTATGTCAGAAATATTAATACTGTCATTCTAGAGGTGCATAAAATATATTTTATTTACCCTATTTTATTATTATTATTTGAATGTAATTTTTAATTAAATTATAATTTGAATTTAATTATAACTTTTGACCATATTATGCAGCGCAGCAAACCTAAATCTTTAAAAAGAAATTGCAAATTACAAACACTATTGTTTTGGGTTTTTTGATCTGATTTGATTATTTTCTCTAAATCAAACAGCCTTGTCACTTAATCTGACTAATAGTTTCAGTGATGGTAGTTTTGGCAAGCACAATATGACTTACACCTGGAAAAGTCAGAATAAATGAAATTACACTTGGCGAGTACCTCAACATCTGCCACTTTCATGCGTGTCCCCTCCTTCCCAACAAAGATGTCATCCACGTCCACGAGCAAAAATCTGTCCAACGAAAGGCTGAGCCTTCTGCCAGTTAAATAACCCACAGCATCCACGAACAGCAGCTTGTGCAGCCAAAAAGACAGGCTACCTCCAAAGAACACCCGTTGAATCCCATCGTGAAGACCTAGGTCCTGCATAACCGTAGCAAGCAGAGCTCTCTGTTGGTGTGAGTGTGTGGGGAGCTGATTGGGTTCTGCTGGTCTGGGGCTAGCTAACAGCACAGGCTCATAAGTGCTGTGGTTGGACAGGAAAGTGGTCCAGTTGTCTGCAGGTAAAGGGCCAGGTTCCAGCTCATTAGGTTTGGTGATGTAGAGCAGGGGTGCAGCAGGGTTGACTTTGTAATCCCAAAGTGGCAGGTTTGAACGCAAGAAGAGAGGGAAGCCTCTAAGCTGAGCACTGGATGGGGAGTTTTCATTTGCCCGATAAAAGCCAATGATTCCCACTCCATAGTCTTGGCAGTATTTATCCAATAACTGGCGGTTCCATGAGTCCAAGTTGACGTACTTGAGCAGATTCTCATAGACGATAAGGGTGTATCGACCACGACCTCGCCAAGCCAAAGGAGGCATGTCCCCCTTCCCCGGTGCAATTTCAGTGCGGTAATGAAAACGGCTTGACTCTAAAATGGCTACGATCTCTTGTCCAAGTTGGGAGTAGATGCTTTCCACAAAGAGTAACACCACAGGCTCCGTCCGAGAGGTGTCTGCTATCCTCGCCGAGTGTCGCCGTTGGCTGACCTGAGATGGCAGGAACAGTGGAGTCCTTTGTCCGCCACCAACTACAGATGTAGCTACACAGTCCCCAAGCGGTAATGGCACAGGGGCCTCCTTGATCTTGGGTCCAGCACTGACGTGATAAGCCAAGTAGGCCATGGAGAGTAGACAGAAGAGGATGAGTGCAAAGATCAGGCGGTGGAGACCCTGGTGCCTGACTACTCGTGCCAACTTCCTCACTCCAGCCATAGCTGTCTTGGCCAAGTGGGTGGCAGGAGCAGAGAGAGGGTGGCGCCTCACTCTGGTGGGGAGGTAGAAGACAAAGAGAGCAAGCAGGGATTAAACTGGAATCAAGTTGACCTGCCAGGAAATGACTATTGACTCTAGGTCACCATGACCCCCATAGCCTGCGGCGGAATCGCCGCTCCAGTGTCTCTTTTCTTGTATGGTACTCTTCTCGTCCATTTATCAACCCTATGTGTAAGTAGATGGAGGCATCATGTGAAAAGACAGCTCATTTGTTTGTTCTTTAGGGTGTTGTTGCTTTGGCTTGAAACCTTCTGTCGCTTCATGTATCCGCTTGAACAATCAAGGCATGAGGGAAACGTTTTCCATCCTGAAAGAGAAATAAGGATGGGGGAAAAAAAACAAAAAATGACAAGGTGAGAAGGACCCGAACTGCATTCACTGCACAAATTTTGCCCAGATTTTTGACACTTGTTGAGTCAGATTTTGGTCTATCAGAGACAGATTTCACAAAACATTATGCAATATATGATAAGTACAGATTGATTTTTTTAAGCCTCAGACGATGCTTCCATCCAGTCAAAAGAACAAACATTTTGTAATTTAAAGATTTTAGAACAGTTTTCATTTGCCATGCATCTTCATGCAACAGCAAGGCACATGTTTCTTTGTTGCAATCAAACTACCTGCAAGTCCACAGTTGTTTAGTATATGATTTCCATATTTTCTCTGTAACCATTTACAAACTTGGCAAGTGTATGATATCTAGTGTTTTCAAATCTGTTCAGACTTTGTTACCCAAAAATGCATGTTCCAAATATTGTTCCAAACCTGTATGACTTATTGGTGGACCCAAAGGGAGAATAAATGTTTTGTGCTTTTCCATGCAATTGCAATAAATGAGAACCAAAGTTTTACAATTTACAAAAAGAAAAAAAAAAACGATGCAACAATACATTCTTTGACATTTCTGTTTGTAAAAAGTCATGCTGCTTAAGAACAACATTTGGAATGAAACACCGAAAAAGTTTCCATCCACAAGAATAGGCTTAGAATCATAAAAATCTACATTAACAGTGAACTTGGTGTAAAAATGTATGGTTTAACCTGATTAACCAGCACTGTTTAATGCATTTAATCCATGTATGACCTTACAAACAGTCAGATTATTAAAGCATGAGTTGAAGATATGCGCATAAACACACTCATTGATGACAAAATAATTTTTTAAGGGTTAAACCTTAAAATAATCCTTTAATGATATTAAGACGAGACATTTTTACAACGTCTAGACTCTGGATAAGCTTTCGGTATATACTCATGAGAATAGCATAAAAAGGTAATCCGCCGAGTATATAAACACTCACATACAGAGTCACAAAATAAACGTGGGAATCGAGTCTGGAGTCGTGTTGCCATCTGAACTGTACCATGCACTCTCCTAACCTCTAAAACTCCAGGTTGAAATTCCAGCCTCTCCCCATCCCAGGGGCCAACACAGAAAAGAAGGGGCCCATCGTATCTCCACAGAGAGAGTAATGTAGACAAGCCATCTGCTGATTTTTCCATTAGACGACACGCGCTCATACACATACTCACAAAAACACACCCCTTCCCCATTAACACTCCATGTACCCATCATCAAATCTCCTTACAGTCTACATGAGACCTTTTCCCAGGGATCCCAAAATAACTCCACCCCATGCCATCCCTTAGTCATGCTCCCTCAATATAGTATTTCAGGTGTAACTGGAAAAGTGCTAGTAAATATGTACACAAAGGCATAGGGCATCAAGTATGAAATGTTACTATAGGACATGGTCCGTTTACCATAAGCTAAGTGGCATCCTCAATATCATGTGATTACTCTTGGTCAATCCAAATTGCACCTGTAGAGAAACCTGACGCCATGAGAAATGGGAGTTCTATTTAAGCAGGCCAAGCAACAACCCAAACAAGTCACTCTGCCACTGGCCAACCTTTGCTACCTTCATTCAAATGAGCTAAAACACATGAAATGTAATTTTTGGCTGCCTGTACTCAAGAGGCACTGGGAAAAATCATTACGTTTGACACACAGCATTAAGCTTCCATTAAGTAATGGCTTAAAATTTTCTCAATGCCTTTATTAGTTAAAAAGTGCAGAACAAGCTTTGGACGTGAAGCCGTTTCTGCACCAGAGATCCAGTTTCAATGATTAATCTCAGAATGGCTGAGCATGAAGAATTTCAGAGATAAAACATAAGCTGACTTAGCAGTTTTATATTACATTATAGCATGTAAATGGATCTTTCCAGTTGCCAAGAATAACTTTAATACAGAACATAACAGCAATGAAATGCACCACAATGCTGATGCCTTATCTGAGGATGTTTCTTTACTTCATATGTAAGCTTTTGTTGCACCGAGTCTAGTCAAAGAGGCTTTTGGAGATGATTGGAACAGAAGCAGTGCAGCCTGTGACCACAGCGTGGAGTGAGAGGTTTGTAGTGCAGCTCTACGGAGTCTAACGCAGAAGGGCAGAATCAGTTCAGCCCGAGGGGTGCCTGAGGGCCGCCAGCGTCACGACACGCATAAGCAGATGACATTCTGCAAAAGTCCTTAGCACACTGTCTTCCCACAGCACTCGGAAACACTTCGAATGATTCGGCACACATATTCCGTTTGACTTAAGTGTTGACTTACGGTTACTTTCTTTCCGCTATGAAATCGCTCCCCTGGCCAATAGCGTTTCTACTTAGCCAGTGTGTCTGGCCAACAGGAGAACAGCTCTATGGGACACTGGTCTTTATGACTGCTGGAAACCAATGGCTGTGTGGAATGTCTTACTGGCTTTATACAAAGACAAAGTGTCACATGCCCTCTGGCTGATACTTGATCCCCAGGTAATATAAGGACAGTGAATTCAGCAGGAGCCACTAGAGCTGTGATTCATACAATTGCGTCTGAGTATTTATGAAACGAGTCACTTAAACCGATGAAGAAAAGCCATTCAAAAAAACTTGAGGCATATTAGAAATAAGGTTACAGGCTACACTACTAGCAAAAAAGAGACATTATACCGTGGATATTTTTTTGCATTTACATTTATGCATCTGGCAGAAAGTGATTTACATTGCATTCAAGGAACATATTTTAGCAGTCCTTGCTTTCTCAGGCAATTAAAATGATTACCTTGGCATTGCTAATACCATCATACACTGCTTGAGCTAAGGAAAGGCTGTAGGGCATTTTGCTTTCATAAAATTATATACAACATACTTATGTAATAACATTTAGCTAACTTAATTTTGCAACACATGTATAATTTAAAAAACTAAAATAATCCTACTTCTAATCTGCAATCCACAATGTTTATTCTTTGTCTATTTTTATTCATTCAGATCTATCTTTTATTTATATATTTATTCATATTAAATTAACAAGCGCCATGCCTCCACTAAAACCATTGTAAATATATAATGCATTATCTTTATAAAAATTTTATTAGACAGTACATTTTTATATTATTAATGCACACTATTACAACTAGATGATGGATTTGTTATTCTGCTTTTCCCATTTACATTTATATGATAGTGAGAGGACAAAAAATAAGAAGTTAGACGGGTAAACCATGAGTTCAATAGATAAATGTATTGTTTCAAACGTCCAACTGCATGCATTAACTGGAGGCACACAATAGTCTACACAATCACTAAAAAAGAAAAAAAGTCATTTTAAAGAGCTTCTGCTGGTTCCAGACTTAAATAAAAACAAACAGCCATTTAGAAAAATGGGTTTGTTGAATCAGAAACATGGCAGCACATTTCATTTGGAAAAAACAAAACTAAACAAAAAACAACTGTTGTTCTTAAGCAAGTATGACGGAAAAGAGGACAAAAAAAAAAAGAGAGCAAATGTTACAGAACAAGGAAGAAGTTTAATCTTCCATCTCAATCTTCTAAAAAGCCGAGATAACTGCTCTCATTAACTACTGATAAATATTTAACAGTAGAATATTAGAGTTAAATTGGTCTCCATTAGTAAGGTTATTCATCACAAGACTTCCAAAAGTGTGAGAAAAGAAAAGATTTAGTAAGAGATAAAGTGGTAATGTGAAAGTAAGGAAGTAGAATTAGGTAATCTACAGTAAGACAACGGTTGTGAGGTGTTTATGAGAAACAGCATGCATTCACAGATTAGATCACATACTGTAGAAAATAAATGTCTCAACCAGATGGAACGAGACTGTAGTAGTGCATGAAAGAGACGGGTAAATAAAGGGTATAATGTATTTGAAGTATTTTTTTTTTTTTTTCGTTTTGAATATCCGGTTTCAGCCTGAAATATGGGTTGCGAATGTCGTTTGATGTTGACATTAACCTGGCTTTCGCAGGAGTCGACCAGGCTCAGTCAGATTTTCTTCACACACACAGTAATCTGACCGCCACGTAAAAAAAAAAACATCTGCCAGCACCTCAAGAGCCGATATTCACCAATCCCCTGTCAAGAGTGTGTTTTCATCTGGGCCCAAGCTAATGCTGCCTTATACTCTCAACATGATAAAGGGCTTCTTTTGGAAATGATGAGCTGCAGAGAGTTGAGAGAAGGTGAAAATAATTGATGGTGAAAGAGTGGAAGTAAGAGGAGGGATGTAGAGGAGACAGTGTGCATGTTTTGGTTTTTCAGGAAAGGACATGTGTCAGCATGTACATAGAGGGAATATCAAAGCTGGTATGTACATACTGTATTTGTAGTTGCACCACGTTTAACATAGCATTGGAATGGTTCTCTGTCGGCTTAGGGTCATTTATCAGGATCTTAAAGACATTGTGATGTAAACCCAATTAAAATTTTAAATAGGAAGTTAATGGTGGATACCAATAATGAAATTTCTCAATTTGTGATACAGCAAAAAACATTTTTTATGAACGTTATAAATTAAAAGTCAATGAAATTATGGTATGAACAGGGGCCCGGGCCTGGTCAGTGAATTAACATATAAAACTAACTAGAAATCTCTTGAATTCTCTTGAATCACAAAAAATATAGAAATATATACACTACCGTTTTTTTAAAGAAATTGTTAGTTTTGTTTCTCTATTTAGCAAGAATGCATTAAACGTAACAAAAATGACAGTAAAGACATTTATAATATAATGTAATATAATATAATATATAGAAAATAGAACAGTGTATGAATACACTCACACACACATATACACATATACATACATATATACATATACATACATATATATATATACATATACATACATATATATATACATATACATACATATATATATACATATACATACATATATATATACATATACATACATATATACATATATATATACATACATACATACATACATACATATATATACATATACATACATACATACATATATATACATATATATACATACATATATATATATATATACATACATACATACATATATATATACATATATATACATACATACATACATACATATATATACATACATACATACATACATATATATACATACATATATATATATATACACACATATACACAAAGCTTTCATCCATGTTGTCCAAAAACAATACCCTTTCTTGTCTTAGGACTTTGATGAACTTTTATGATCCATTTCAAATGTTGACTACCGTA
>JAUMHP010000062.1:13798466-13816962 GCA_032361065.1 Enteromius trimaculatus | reverse complement strand
AGTTTATATTAAATAAATAAATATAAAATATATATATATATATATATATATATATATATATATAATGCCATTTTAAATCTTTGCAATATCCTGCCATACCAAGTTTTAACATTTTTTTAGTTTGATCACTTTTTCTTTTTATGTATTTTGCAGGTACAGTACATAATAAATATGCTGTAAATATTATTTTTACAAAAGTTGTTTGAAGCATTAATGTAGACACTATTCTTACATTTAATGTCATTCCATCTGTGTACATAAAATCACTTTTTACACACTTTTTTGCACTTTGGGCTCTTAAAAGCAGTCAACATCCCTAAAACTCTGTTTAATTCACACACCACTTCAGCTGTAATCATCAACAATGGAAACATCTTTAGTAGACAACTGCTCAACAAGTTTCAAAATAATTTGCTTCCCCAAATAACAAACACATTAACACTAACATGACAGTCTCTGCCAAAATTTGCATATGTGACACTGTTTAAATTTTGGAGCAACACACACACACGCTTGGATAAGCTGATCTTTTTTTTTCATTGGATCTGAAGTGTTTTCACAGGAACTGGTTAACATTCAAAATGTCAAGTGTTAGTGGCTATGTGAGCAGCCTTGAGCACCAAGGCATAAAATGCGCTCAAAGTGCAATTGTTCAGAGACTCTCTTTCGACAAAATCCCTGAACCACCTCTAAGAGCCCAAAGCTAAGAGCTGAACCTCTGAGAAGAGGAAATGATATCCTCTCACCAGCCATTCAAATTCAAATGTTATCTGTGATTAAACCTTTAGGGGTGGTAAGCGTTATCTCCTCATCCCTTTGAATGCACTTAAAATAAAAGTGCAAAAGACTGCAAAAACACACACACACACCAACAACAGCAAGACATCAATCTCCTACAAAGGCTTTTAATGGCATCCATTTTAAACCTCATCCTGAGAATTGTAATCAACTGCCATGGGCACATGAAAACAAACTGACTCCGGAGTTTCACAGAGTTCACTTTCTTCCCAAAAAAGCTTGGATTATATAGAAAGATCATGCAGCCATGGGGTGATTTTCTCAGCCGCTCTAGAAATCAAGGCCTCTGTTAAGGGAAATTGATTTCCTTTAAAGGCAACGCGACAGAGGAAAGGCCAGAGTGCCTTTTCTTGCGTGCTACGAGCAAATTGGGTAGGCCAGACAGGTACTGGAGCTTATCTAAGGGTCAGACAGTCTATCATGGGTTACACAGCTGGGAAATGCAGATTCAGGACAGCAATGGACTACAATGGGCTTTTCACACTTCAGACTGTTACACTGTCTGAAGTTGTGGTTTGGAAGTAGTGCACTTACTCAGGATGTCCACTATTGTTTCTAACTTATTGGGTCCATAAGATTTCAGTATTTTAAAGATATTGAATTGAGTAGGGTGCATTAAACTGATCAAAATGGACATGTAACAAAATATTTATATTTCAAATAAATACTGCTCTCTATTTAGCACTAGAAAAAATTGGTTTCCTCAAATATATTGAGCAGCACAACTGTCTTCAACATTTATCAATAAATCAGCATATTATAATGATTTTTAAAGGATCAAGTGACACTAAAAACTGAAGTAATGAGGCTGAAAAATCATTTTTGCCATCAAAGGAATAAACCATATTTAAATAGTAAACATCTATTTTAATGTATTTTTGATCAAATAAATTCAGCCTTGGTGAGCATAACAGGCCTTTTTTTATCAAAACATCATAAATATCTTACTGAACCCGAACCTTTTAGTAATATAGCAATATATACTGTAAGGAGTTATTGGTTAAGACTCACAAGTTCAAAGTCTGTCTGGGTCATGTCGCATTTCCTCTCTCTAACCCACTTTCCTCCCTGTGAATAAATGCTAAAAATGTAATGCATAAACATAATCCAGAGTTATCTTGTTTCACACTGTTCACATTTTCCCTTGGGTTAGTAATTAATCCTAGATATTCAGGTTTCAAGATTTCACACTGTGCATTTGTAAACCCCAGTTTAATATTCCTATTTGCATATTTATGAGGTCAATAACACTGATTGGAGGAATACGGTTTGTAGAGGAGAGTACCCATTTTTAATAACCGCTTGTGGCTGTTTTTAAGTCGCTTAAAATTGTACAACAATAAATTCTAGTTACAGCATTTTCCTTCATCCTTCTGTGATTCAGTGCCAAAATTGGAAGATGGTGACTTGGGGTAAAGTTTAGAAAAAGCCTCAAAATCCATACCTTCAAGATAAACTGCAATATTCCAAGGAAATATGTTTGCATACAAAATATAGGCATTGCTACTGAAATAAGCAGCTCCATTATACAGTGTTGTTTACCCAACGGTGAAACTCATCTGTAATATGACAGGATAGTATATAAACAATTGGCAAACTCACAAAAGAACAAAGAACATCACCAAGAATTATGGGTATTTTTAAACCAACCTTGCAGGGAGACCTGCTCAGTATCTTCTGCCTGAAGAGTCCAGCCATTCTGAACACATTTATGAGATCCTGCCTTGCTGTCTACTGGGATTTCTAGCATTTTAAAAACTATTTGTGGTATAAGAGACAGATGAGATGCATTAAGAGGTTCTTTGCTGTCATTGCAAAGGAGGAGCTTTAATTACATCTCTGTGGCAGCGTGAGGACATGAGGAAGATCCGTACAGAGGTCTACAGGACTACAGCCAGGCTCTGTCAATTAAAATCCCTGGACAAAGGAAAATCCTGGCTCCTGGACAGAGTCAGAGAAGATATCTTATCTACCAAAGGTGTTTTTCCATTCGCGGGAAACCACGTGTCCCATGATCTAACCCAAGAGCTTCTTTAACAAACTCGAGCTAACATTTAAATCCATTTCTTCAGATACAGAGGAAAAATCTATGACCACAGGGTAAAGGAGAGCAGTAACTGTGATTAATGGAATCAAAGAGAAAATAATGCTATGTTAATATTTGTGCATAAATCATGCACCTTATAAAAAGCTATGGCTCTAAATTCTCATTGGGTGAGTTCAGTTCATACTGACCGCACTTTAACTGAATTTATATTAAAGCATTCTGCAGTCTAAAGTACATATCCTATTATTAGCATCTTAGTCATATTGTTTTTTCAGTCATTTCATGAAAGAAAAAAGCAATTAGATGAGTTTAGCACATAAGCAGCATCCCTTCACCTTGGTAATGTCACTGTAATAGATGCCTCAAGTGGCTTATTGCTGAAATATATACATGCCTGTATGCATTCATGGGAACAAATTGTTTTACTGTTCACAGACAGTGCACATGTATAGAAGTCGCATGATTTGCATTTACTCAAGCAAACAGTAGTGCTTGCAAGACAGCAAAAACAATTATTAGTTCTAGGAAAGCTTGCAATATTGCTTGCTGTGCTTTTATGAGGTCAAACCAGTGTGCAATTATTGCAATGGCATCATTGCTGTTAGTTACTTTTGAATGTATTCCATTAAACCTAAGTTCAAGGAAAATAGAAATACTAATAACAAAATCTACATAGGACAAAAAAACTAAACTGCAGAGGGTGAATCTTCACAGTGTTGCTTGCAAGCACTGCAACAATCTGATG
Source organism: Enteromius trimaculatus (assembly GCA_032361065.1). Lineage (NCBI taxonomy): Eukaryota > Metazoa > Chordata > Actinopteri > Cypriniformes > Cyprinidae > Enteromius > Enteromius trimaculatus. The sequence continues at coordinate 13,813,372 of JAUMHP010000062.1, read as the reverse complement.
CCAGACCTGTTTGCACTGACACATTCACTCCCTCAGAGACCTTGTGTGACCGCTTTCATTTTCACATAAATCCTCTGACAAATGTCATCCTCAACACCTCTGTATACCCACATCAGAGCGCCGGATGACAAAAAGACACAGGCAACTTCTTGAAGCAAACATGGGAGATGACAGAACAAAAAGCAGACTCTTCCCACCGCTGTCATCTTGAATCTTTGAGCAGACGGCACAGAGGTTAGGACAATCTCAACAGTTTCCTGTAAAGAAGGTAGACACGGGCCGCTCTTTATGTGTAATAACTAAAAGAACTCTCTCTCCTCTGTTTTTAGAGTTTGCCAAAATAAGTATAACATTGTTAAAATAGGAACACAATGTAAATGCATATATATGTAAAGCTTTATTTAGTCTTTTTTTTTTTTAAGAAAATTAATTTTTTTGCAAGGATGCATCACATTGTTACAATACAACATTGTTCTTTTAATAATTCAATTTGTATTATACTCCACAAAAATATTGAGCGGACCATGTGACGAAATTACATTTTTAATATTAAAACAGAAAACAATTATAAACAAAATATATTACACAAGTGTAATAATATTGTGATTATAAATATAAATATATATATTTATAAATATAGGCCTAATAATATGTATGTGTAATATATATAAATATATAATATATATATGCATGTGTAAATATGTGCGTGTTTTTGTGACAAATGTGCATAATGAGACGTGTATTACATGGGTATTATAAGGAGAAGGTGATTTTTTACATATTACATTTTTTGAAAATCTTAAAAAGCCTGTAGTTTACTGTAAGGGGTAGGGCTGCTGTAGGGTAATATCACCTACAGTCTGTACAATAAAAAAATAAATAAAAAATTACACCTATGGAATGTCCTCACTTTTCATGAAAACAAACAAGTGCTTGTGTGTGCATGTGTGTAGTTACCGTATTTACCAGCAGGGGCTAAAGGGCTACCATGTTAACAAACCAACCTTGACCCAGAGTCAAACAAAACCCAATTTCAGTCCAGGAATAGCCAGCCTGTTTCTCTGTTCGTCAGCTACAGTGGTAATGAATGTTGCTGGCCTTGTTTTTTTAACTAAAATTTGCATGTACCATCCACCCACAAAATTAACGTATTAGTAATACTCTTCCATTCTAAATGAACATACAGTACTAGTGAAGTCTGTTGACAAACTGCATCTTCCTCCCTGGAACAAAACAACAAAATACTCCCCACCTCCGTCCTCCTTTCTGACAATCACTTGTGTTCCGAGGGTGTTTATTAACACAAGCACAGAGCACTGTGTAAAAGGCCACATAAATCTGTCCTCCCACTCCTGTCCAGTTCCTGTCCAAACACGGCATGAATGTACGGTGGATCTCTCGCTCTGCCTTTGGCCCACTTCTACAGGAGGAGCTTTCCAAAAGAGGATGTTTCACCATTATGTATAATATCATAAAATGACATTTTTGGCATAAAAGACTATTATTATAGTATTATTACTCATACTTCAGCTCAGCAATTTGTGCAATTTTAATTTTTTTTACTTTTTTTGTAGCCGCCCTTACTTCCTTTACCGCTACATTCATTTCGCAAGCAAAGTTAGTCTGGTCTAGCTGTCGTTTTAGAGCATTTCTGTTCCCAAAAAAGTGGGAACCAATGAACCAATCGTTGGACTGTTGCAGCTGTTTTGATTTTGATTTTTTTCTTTGAAAATGGAGCAGAAGTAATTAAAGTAAGTAAAGACATTTTCCTACTGCTTTAATGAAGCTAGCTACAGTTGGTTACGGCGGCTTCAGGTTCCGACGCTACACATACGTCATTGGAATGAGTGGTCTGATTGGTTGTAGATTCGTCCAGTAGTATACAGAGGCATCTGATGGACGCCGGTTAAGCCAGCCTCCCAGAAGGTGGGTAGTAAGGTAGCTTGGCCAAACTAAGCTCCTATGAGCTTCAAAGTCATAGCATAGAAATATGCTGAAAACACTAAGAACGCTTAAGAGGCAGGAAATCACTCCACTCTAATTGACAATCACTGGCTCATCCATTATGTTCTAATTAAAATGAAAGTTAAAGCTGTTGTTACTTAAAATAAATAAAACACACAAATGAAATACACATGATTATGGTGCATGAGGTCAAGAAATTATAAATAAAATTATACATCATATACACTCATGCAATTTGCCGATGCTTTTAACCAAAGTGACATTTGCTGTATTTAAGCTTTACTTTTTTCCCCCAATGTATGTATTTCCTCTGACCCTTGACCTTGGCACTGCTAGCACCATGCTCTAATGTTTGAGCTACATGAAGACTTCATATAATATACCCAGTAGCGTGCCTTAAAAAGAAATGTTAGGAATATGACGTCAGATACTTTAGTCAATATGACACCACCCAGCTGCCAAATGCTTGAACACTTCCTACAAATGGAAATGATTGATTTCCTAAATTCTAACCAATTTGAATTCAATCTATATTTTTCAGTGGTGTGGGGGCTGGGCGCTAGGTTACTAACACATTACTGGAGTCATGGGAACAAGTGTTAAGTCTGTCGCCATGACAACCCAGAACAGCACTTCAGGATCACGGCTGAATGAATTCAGTGTCTTTAAGGCAAAATCTGACATTCTGCTTCATGGAAAGTGATACTGTATCAGCTTGACCCATCTGGAAGGCACCCATTAATTACTCTTTCAGAATTTATCGCTCTCTTCAATAATTTGTCAGATAAAGAAGATCGGACCAGACAAAACAAATGAGCTGCTATTCTGGAACAAATATTCAAAAGCATTATTCAGAGATTACAAAAGATAATGAACGAACTGTATAGAACAGACTGAAACCAGTGACGCTCACAATAACACCGTTTAAGGGACATTTTAACAGAGAACCTTTATCAAAAACACAATGAACATATGCCGAAGTGTGAACGTCTGTTCTGAAGCTTTGCTCCAGGAATAGCTCGTTTCAAAATGGTTTCCATTCCTTGAAAACCCACCCAATGACTTCTTTGACTTTTACACCTCACTTTCACCTGAGAATCATCTTCCGTAGCCATCGCTTTCGATATTCATTGACTTCATAATTCGGATGGTGAGCAGCACACAACTGCTCCCCTGAAGGCTATCAGGCCAGTCTAGAATTGGATGAAACGCTGAAATATTCATGACAGGCTGATAGACTCAAAGCATTCTGTAGTTTAGCCGGCATTCTCCCACTGACAGAACATTAGTGGCTGTTATGGAGAGAGGAAATGGACTTGAAAATGACCAGTTTCTTGTTTAAGAGGCATCAGTAAATATTTAAAAGGATGCTGTAAATTTCACATGTTTCAGAGAATAGCCATATTAAAATCTCTGTGACCAAGAGACTGAAAAATGTCATAAATAAGGTGTACAGTATATTATTTAATAATATTATTTCTGCTTTTTCATTTATATTTTAGTTTAGTTTTAATAACAATTACAGTAACAATGCTCTTAATATTATATATATTATTAAAAACAATATTAGTAGTAGTAGTAGTAGTAGTAACGATAATAATAAAAATGGTAGCCCTATCGATATCTACATAGTTGCAAACATCTTTATTTAGTCTTTACTTATTATGAATCGCTATCTTTATTATATCAACAATAGTTAAATCATAATATTTTTAATGCAAATTAAAATAATTTTCTAATTTTAATTTAAAATTTTTTACAAAATGTATTTTCTTTGCAAATCATTATCTTATTACAATAATACCAATTACAATAATCAATTAAATATAAGACAATACATATTATAATTAGTGTTGTAGTAATATTATTATTATTATAAAAAGCTTGCAACACACTGTAATGCTTGCAAACATTTTTATTTTTATCATCTGCATTTTTATGAATCTTTATCCTTTTTTTTTATTTTGTGCTACACCTATTTTTACACTTAAAATGAAGCACACGTCTCATTTAAGAATAAATGGCTGTTAAAAGATGAGTATTAAACATTAAACAAGCTGTAAACACTGTTTTGCATGCTGTTTTAAAATCTCTTTCACGTGTGAAAACCTGGATCAAAGAAATCCAACAAACACAACATTTAATTTACCTACAGCAGACGTTTTTCGCTTCCTGAAATAACATGACTATCAAGGCATCATTCCCCGTAACATCACTCTGTGGTTTGTGATGCATCTCCAGCGCCAAGTCTTGATCAAAAAAACAGAAATCACTAGAAGTCTGCCACAAGCACCCTATCCATCACTATGCACTGACAAAAGAAGAGGGATGAAAGGAGGATGAGAGGGAGAGGTGGGAAACGGAGGGATAGCCGAGCTGGCTGATTATACCCCCTGCCTGCTGTGCCTCGTTGGATGGGATCAAACAGGCCCCGGCTCTCCCATGAGATTATCTAACGGGGTGTGTGTGTAAATGAGGGGTGCCCAAGGCTGCCTGGCATCTCCATATTCACAGCAGGAGAACCTACAGCGAGCTGGTGCAGCTGGCATAGCATTATCCTTTGGTCTGAGGTGCGAGCTTCCTTCTGTACAGGACATGCAAGAAGACTGCAACCATCTGTCATGACACCTATAGCATAATCCGTCTTGTTTGTGTGCTGTTGCTTTACACGTACAGTTACTTCAACAAGCGTTAAGAAACTAATTGTACTTTTCAAAGAAATAGCTTTGAAATAACTGCCAGTTTTACTCAATTACTGCTGTGCGAGTTACTTTCTTTCATGAAACACAAAGGTAACATTTTTTTGCTTTTCTCCACACATTCAAGTCATATTGTGTTGAGGCCCATTCAAGGACGAAAAGTACCATAAAAGCACTTAATAATGACTTCTTCACTATAATAATAGTTTTTGAATACTGCTTACTAAAATGTAAGTGTTGCCCCCTGCCACAGCTTCTCGGTTCTTATGTGTGTATGAACATATTTAATCCTTCCTTGGCATGCATTTTCAGAAGACACAGAATATATCACACAAATAACATGGATTACTTTTATGAAAATTCGACGATTTCATAATGTGATCGACTTTAAAAATCAGATTGAGGATTTGTTTTTAAACAAATCACAGAATTGTAAGCAAATATGTTTTTTATATTTGTGTGCAAATATATATATGTAGGCTGCATTACATAATTTTACCGTAATTTTACGGTAGTACATCATTTTTGGAAATGAAACCAACAGTGAATTTATTATTTACAGTGAATAACCGTAAAATAACATTCCCAAAATTACCTGCATTACATTTCAAATTTGACGTTTATTCTTATTTATTTCTTATAAATTTGTAATTCAGGGTACAGTTAGTTAAAACCAAAATGTTTTTTACGGTGAAACTCTGCCAATTTTTTATCGTAAGTTTTATGCCGTATTTCTTACCAAAACACAGTTAGACAAATTTAAAGCAGTTGATCTGTGTTCTACTGTATTTACTTGTCCTATTGTTCGTCATGTGCTATTTTTATCCTGACTGTTCACTTGTCTTTAATAAGCTAAAAAATGTATTTATATTAGTTGTAGGGCTCAGTAACTTGTAAAAAAAACTTTTAAAAAACCAACATGAGAATTGGTGACTGCAATCCTTCCAGAAAAAAAATAGAAATATTTTTTCCTACCCTACACTTACAGTGATTTTGTGTGTGCCTTTTTAGAGTTTAAAATCATCACTATATGCTTTGACTGCATGGTAAACCAGCAGTTTAGATATTCTTCATTCTGTGTTAGCAGAGAGAATTCACAAGGGGTTTAAGAATTAAGATGAGTAAACAATGACAGAATTTTCATTTCTGAGTGAACTACTGCTTTAAGCATTCCAGCGAATCCAGAACAAACTGAAAATGATCAAGTCTACTGGGGAATTCAGCTTGAAGGTAAACCGCAAAATCACTTCCTGTCTGTTGACGTCTCAGAGCCAATGCATGCACATTAGTCTTTAATATAGTCTGCTGGTGTTCTTTGAAGTGGATCCTCTTGAGACAGATCCACTTCATCTGAGGCTTTTGAAAATCTAGCTCACCTGTTGGGTTCTGCCCAAAATACACTCTCACTCTGCTCTACCTCACTCAGCCCAGGAAACCTGATAACCATTAATACCAGTAACCCAGAGGTCATTTACTACAACCCATTTATCAGCCAGATTTGTATAAATCCTCCATATTGCTGATGACTCACTCAAGCAAACAGTGGTTAATGTGTTAATATATCTCTTGCATGTCTGTTTTGTGTGTGACAAAATGTTTAGTAAAATAAAATAAAAAACTAATATAAAAAACACAAATAATAACAAATATTTTATATATATATATATATATATATATATATGTGTGTGTGTGTGTGTGTGTGTGTGTGTGTGTGTTCTTTATACACTGAAAAAAAAACATTAAAAAACATTTTTTCAATAATGTTTAACAATTTATTTTAGCTACATACATTTAGTTCCTGGTTAGTCAACTAAATTTGTTTATTTAAATGTAGCTTAAATAAATTAATTGCAACAAATTACCTTAAAAAATTACAATTTTTTTACAGTATTATCGAATACAAATGTATATAAAACAACACTACTTATAAAAAAAAGGAAATATAAATGCATAATAAATACAGAAAATACTGTATAAATGTGTTTACAATATAGAAAACAAATATTTCACAAATTATTTCCTGTTTACATTTCTTATACATTTATATTACATATTTAATTGACATAAAATAAATAAACAAAAATTTATATAAATATATGAAATAAAACACATTAAAATACATTAAACGATGTTTGACCCATTTGGTTTGAAGTCTGATTCTGTTCAGCAAGTAAACCAAGTAGAGATGGTTACTGTACAGTATGTGTGGTCTTTTAAAGATCAAAGCGCTTACTTCAAGAAGCAACAAATGACTTTTTATGTCCATCAAGCCCTTAAAACCTGGATTAGTAATTATAACTCAAACGGACGTTTAATACAGCCCTGTTTGTGTGATGTGTGAATCAACAAACTACCACAAAACACATCAGTACCACCAAAGGAACATACATGTGGCTAATAAACCCCACCAGAAGAAAACATGAAACAGTTCAAGGTTCCTAAAGTGACCAAACCTTTGCCACCTGGAGGTACTGAATAAAATGTCAGTCAGATATGTTTTATACATAGCTATATGCACCTCTCGCTCTGCCTTTACTCTACTTAGAAACTGCAAAACCGTGGTGATAGTTTTACAAATATTTGGAAAGCTTTTAGGGGTGAAATCAATGGATTGTGGAGGCTAAGTTTAGCTTATAGACCACAAAGAGTTGTAAACAGTGGTTGGATTTTAGCCATAGGTTAACCTCAGGCTGTGTGTACGCAGGGCAGTGATGTTAGTTGAGGTAATGGTTTTATGTTAGACTAACAGCTCTAAACATCTAATAGCCCTCAGAAATCTGTAAACATGGAACAAAAAACAAACTACCACAAGAGCCTTATATTCAGCTGAGAATGTGTGAAAAAGGCCAGTGAGGAGGACCAAAACTTGTAATATTTCAAAATGGTGTTGTTGTGTGATTAAAAACACTATAAAGTAATTCTGTTTCATATTTTTAGCTATTTTTACAGACAACGGCAGTAGAGAAAAGATGGAATTTTATTGGACTTAAATTCAAACCTATCCTTTACATAAGAGCGTCACATATAGAAACCACTAAGCCATGGCTAAGACAATCAGAACATAAAACTATTTAACAATTTGAGTTTAAAAGTTAAGATACCAAATATTTGTTGTGAGTACAATTTTTTAAAAGTATTATTTCTAAATGGATTTTAAAATGTATTAATTTAACTGTGACGTAAACTAATATTTATATTAAGCAAGGATGAAAGAAATAATCAAAAGTGACAGGTAAGGTATTTATTTAAGGAAATGCTGGTTTTTTCATGCATAAGAATCCTGAAAATGTGTCACAGTTTGCAGAAATATATACAGCATTAAGCAGCAGAACTCTTTTTAACATTAATAAGAAGAAATGTTCCTAAAGCAGCAAATCAGCATATTAAAATGATTTCTGAAGAATCATGAGACACTTTTTCAAAATCAGCTGGGTTTAAATCAACATCTAATCCCATAGTTTGGTCCAAAAAAATTAAGAAATAAATAAATAAACACTTTTCAAAATATATTTTGTGTTTCGAAAAAGAAAGAAAATCACGCGTTTGGAATAACATGATCGTGAGTAAGTGATGACAGCATTTACATTTTTGGGTGAACTGTCCCTTTAATTATCAGGACGGAGGGGAGGACCGCAAAGTGTTGGGCTGTCTGTGTCAACTGAAGGAGAACATATGGCTTTCCAGAGGCCTCAGAGGAAGAAGCAGCTCAGTCTTGACAGCCCCTTCATTTGCACCAATAGCACTTCTTATAAATAAGACAGAAATAAACAGTGACAACTGATGTAAAACTGCCAAGAAGAGAACGCAAAACCCGATATTCACTCCCAGCTTGTCTTTTGAATGCAGAGTACATGTTTCTATTTTTGACTAAAGAGCTATTGTACAGAGTTCAGCTGAAAGAAAGAGAAAGCCATCGTTTCGTCTTATCCAGCTTTAAGCCTGAGACGCAGCAGGAGATCACCAAGCATGTATAATTCATCCTGAATAAAATCACATACTCTGCATTTTAGGGAAAAGAATGAATTATAGAAACATTACAAATCACCAGCAGTGCTCCAAGAGGAATAGATTACAGTTTCGCCCGTGCTGCCACAGGAAATACTGACAGAGCTAAAGACTGACAGATGCGACAGTCCTTCTAGAAGCTTCCCAGGTGGCCCAAGTTTCAACTCCAGTCCGGCGAATATAAAGTGTTGAAACCAAGCACGCAACCTGAGGGACACCCAGTGCTGAGAAATGCTGAAAAATGTATGGAATCCAATTGGCCATTATTTCTTTACCCAGAATCCCTCACTGCATGACCTCAGCTAGACTCGCAATAACAAAATCTGGGAAATGCTCTGGCTGGATCAGATTATGAAGTCCATAACAGTATAGTGTAGCTGCAGAGGGACACATTACTACAGGTCAGATCATAAACTGGTTATAGCAGCACAAAAAGCTGCAAAATGTGTATTCTATTTTACTTTCTATACAGGTTTCTGTGTTTGTCTGATTTTCTCTTTCCCTTATTTTACAGGTACAAACATTATTAGACCTCTGATATAAAGCAAAAGCAAACAAAGCCCATAAAGAACATCACAGACAGTTTGTTTGTTCTCTCTCTGTGTGTGTGTGTGTGTGTGTGTGCACTTACACAACAGACACAGTGAAAGGAAAAGATTAGATAAAAATAACATGTACTGGCTTGTCAGCCTGAATGAGCCATAACATGCAGTAAAACCAGACTACATCCTCTAAACATCTCTTCCCACCGTCACTGCCATCTACCCTCATTCAAAGCATCCCTCCATCGTTATCAGGCCAGACAAGAGCTTCAGACAGACTCATAAAATATACACTAATTATACTATAAAATACTGAAAGAGTTCAGCCAGACATGAAAAACTTTTTCTTGCCCTCATGTCATTATGACCCCTTAAAGTATTATTTATCAATCTTCATTAAAGGGATAGTACTTAATTCACCCAAAAATGACAATACTCCAGTTGCTCCAAACCTGTACAATTTCTTCATCCTTTTGAATAAAATAAGTAATTTTGAAGAATGCTGTTACCCAAACGAAAGTTGGCATTCAATGACTTCCATGGTATTTTCCCCATATTATAGATGTCAATGGCTACCGTCAACTGGTTACCAACATCTTTGTGAAATTCATACAAGTTGTTTGCAACAACTTAAATGATGGCAATTTTTATTTTTGGGTGAACTGTCTCTTAAACCGACTGAAACTGGCACTGTTTACTGGTAATCTTTCTCACAATACAAAAAAATAGTAATTAATAATAATTCATGCATTGCGATTTTAGATGCAATTACGTGATTTTTTGTGAATTTTAAATAACGGTCATATTAATTCATCATATGTGTTGAAAGACTTGAAGTGCAAAAGTCATATGGTGCTTCTCTGTTGCTTTTGTCCATTTTGTAGTCATCCACTTACTTTATGGAAAACAGAAGTCTTCTTTTTTCTGCTTCATGGAAGAAAGAAAATAATATGAAGTTGAAATGACATGAGTGTGAGTAAATGATGACAAAATGGGTGAACTATTCCTTCAAAGAGCACTGGAAGTGAGTCTTATGAAGCAATTATAAAAACAGCCAACAGCTTGACATGCTGTCTCTCAGAAACCACTGAGCCATATCGCGTTCACTGTCAAAAGCTGGAATACAAGATTACTGAACACTGTGCAGTACAGTACTACATATAAATTCTTAAAATGAGTATGTATGCATGTAAAAATAAACATTTCATACAACAATTAACACTTCTAACATTTCACACATTCGCACTGCATTGCATTTCAGTAAAGGGTGTATGACACTGTAGCTGAAAGACATTTTTGATCGGAGTTTTTGTAAAAATGCATTAAAGTGACCCTATTATGCCATTTTAAAGGTTGTTAATATTGTTTTATGAGTCTCTTAAAACAGGTTTACATGTATGCAAGGTCAAAAAACACTTTAGTTTTCTCCAAAAATAGATTTAGTTTTACACCATTTCTAAATGACTCGTGTGAAGCAGTTCGATGCATTAGTCTGTCTAAACCCCTCCTTTCCGTGAGCCCTCTCTGCTGTGATTGGTCAGATGGCGCAGTGCTTTATGATTGGTCTACCGCTAAACTTTCTGACATTACAAGGGATGCTTTCAGAGAGAAAACTAGTTACCACGGACTACCATGGAAAGTGTTCACAATTTGCTTTTGTAAATGAATCAGGCACACCTCTAGGTTGTATAGTGCATAACACTGCGTTAAGCCATTATTTATCATTACTAATAAGACAGACAGACAGTCAAGCTCCATCAATCACAATGTTTAGACTACATTAGGCCCACAGCTGAACAACAGAACTGCAGAAACATAAGTTAGCCGGTTACCAAGACATATGCAGGGTTGTTACACAACATAACGTACACAAATATGTATTTTAAACAATCGCTAGAAAATACAATCATCTATTAATCTTACTTACAGGTAGAAGTTTAGAGGAGCAAGCCGGTCCAAATAAACTGGGCACTGATCCATCTTTTAAGAGCAAGCGTTTGGTGAATATCGCGTTATACTCCAGTAAAATGAGGCGAACACAACTTACACACAAGAGACTGTACTGCTGAGATGTTGTTGAAAAAAATCTATGTTAATCACTCATTATTTGTAGATTCATCTTTCAGAAGGGCGTATAAAACAAATTAACTCTCACAGGACACAGCGTCTTCTTGACATGATGTAATCCACGTGGAAATTGTACTGTTTGTAGGCGGGGCAAGTTGTTCACGACGTAGAATGTGGGCGGACATTATGCAAATATGTTACTTAGTGATGTGGATCAGTAACAGAGAAAGATTCAAATTGCTGACGACTCGTTTAGGCGAATGTGAGTCGACTCTTTTTTGATAGACAATAACTTTATTTATCATGCACTGTCGGCGTCACAACTTTTCAGATAGGTTATGTTCACATACAGCTACATGACTCACTGCATGAACGATCATATTTGAAAAGGCATAATAGGGGCACTTAAACATTTAATATGCTCATTAAATAATGAATCATTTAACAAATGTTAAACATGACTGATTTCATCTGGTGCATTCAGCAGGAATGAAACAAGCTCTATCGTCATATTTGTATCTTAATGACTCTTATTTTGTCTATTCTTCTATTTATCTACTTCTGCACGATCTTCCTAAAATAAACTGCTCAAATGATCTCTCCTCCTCAGCAACTAAGACGCACGCAGCAAATGAAAATAGTGGTGTCCATCAAAAGAGTTTTTCATGTGCCTAGACAAACTATTCTGTGCAACTTTGAATAATGTATTAATATCTAATGGCCTCAAATCTGACGAACAAATATGCAGAGCACTATTTTGCAGTGAATACTGTGTAATGAACATAATGAGTCCATTCAGCAGCAAAAAAACAAAAACAAAAAAACATCAATCAGAAACAATCACACACACAACCAAGAAAACGCTTGGCATTTCAATATTAAAGTCTGATTAAATCTACTTTGAAAAGACAAAATACAAAGGTAAAAGCAGAGTACATGATGTGCCAGTTTTGTTCTATTAAATATTTGTGAAAATCGTAGTTGCAGCAGGGTGAAACTAGACCGATGATGTGTACAGGTGGCGTGTAATGATTTGTTGAAGGCTAAATCTCTGAATGTCATGAGAGATTGCGGGATACTCAAACAAAGGAGACCGGAACACACAGAGAGTCCATTAGCGCCAATATGCCAACATGACGGCTTTAGCATGTGTTCCATTAGTCGCATCTCCCGGTGGTGGAGGATATGTTCTTGCAGCAAACCACTTTTACACAGAGCTATTTTTAACCTGCTGACGTCCTAATCTCTACCATTGTTTCTGCAGGGTGGAGAAAAAGGAGCCATTGATGTTAGAAATTATGGCTTAAGTATCTGCAGGTACTGTATAGCGTTTCTGCTTGTGTTTTGTGAAGAGAGCCACATAAAATCAACCACATCACGTTACAATTAGACATTACCGACTATAGAAGTTTACCAAATCTTAATGATAAAAAACAAAAAGGTACAATAAGTTAATATAATAATTATTTTATCTTCTGTAGAACTCAAAAGGACACATGGAATATGAAACAAAAGTAATATGGACCATATAATTTATTTTATCCAGTTATACCTTATATAACAGAAGAAAGTAAGTGACTAAGGTTAGATAATGAGGACAGAAGTATCATTCTGGGGTGAGCTGTCCCTTTAAATTTAGTATTACAACACTTGATCCTCCTTAAATAAATGGGTGCCATCAGAATGAAAGTATAAAAAGCTAATGAAAGCATTGCAGTTTTCCACACCACTCCAGTCCAACAGTTATGTGCTTGTAGCAAAACTCCATCATGCACACTTCTCTCCTTAACTAGACTTTTTCACTGGAGAAAGCAATATTACAGATAGGTATTTTACCTTAAACAAATCCATCATGAAGATGTTGTTCACTTCAAATTGCTGATCACAAATGCACAGTTCTTCACTTCACAAGATGGACTGGAGTGGTGTGAATTACTTGTGGAGTACTGTAATCTTATTATCAGCTGTTAGGGCTCTCATTTTGACGGCACTCATTTATTGTAGAGGATTCACTAATAAGCCTGTGATAGAGTGCTAAATCTCTCCAAATCTGTTTTGATGAATAAACTCTCCATCTTGGATAGTGTGACCATGAGTACACTTAAGAAATATATATATTTGTACTATTCCTTCCACACAACCATACCATCTCAAACATGTCTATATTTTTAAAAAAATTTAAATTTGAACACTACCTTAAGTTTTACAGGCCCTTTTCTAAGAGTGACGGCATAGTGAGCTCATAGTATTCCCTCTATATTATCTATATCCAGAGCATGAACATCTAATGTAGCAAAAACTGTTTGCAGACACTCAAGCTAAGTAGCTCTTAATACTGAGCCTATTGATGCAGAAAAAAAAAATCATGAGGGAATTAATTACATTTCAATCAGATGATGACTCTATCTTCTCTTCTCATTCTCTTAGGACACATTCGAGGATGTGTTCATTATCAGAAAGGTAGGCAGTGTGTGATACATGTTAGCACTTGGAACTAGAAGTGAGAAAACATCTCAAATACAAATCCACAATTAGTGCATACCATTATAAATTTGTCATTTACTATTTTGTGCAGATGGGATCCTTAGGGTTTCCACTGGGTGTGAAAGTATTCAGCCTTCTTTGTGTCCTGAGCTCATTGTCATTACATCAGCTGCCCGCACTATGCACACTTCATAAATCACTTGAGTTAAATCCCTCCGCCAATTCCAAATGAGTAGATGTACCTCCAGCAGATAAACAGATATTCACCTTCAGATTGACCTAGAGAATCTATTAGATTCATGAATGAGTGGAGAAAAACGTACTGATTCCTACACTGCAGCAGAGAAACTAAATTAAAAGACATTGAACAAGACACATCACTGAAAAACGACTATTTACAAAAGTTTAGATGTCAATCTCAAGGCAGTTCAGTGAGGCATTGATAAACTACAAAAAATGAAACATGTCAAGAAACCACTTTAGCTCAGAATAAATGAAGAGGACTGTTCTTTTCTGGCACTACTAATAAAGACAAAATGACTAACAGATCTTAACCTAAAACAAAATCAATTTTAGCTTTAAAGGTTTGGTAGTTGGTAAGCTTTACAAGCAGGGCCAAAAATACTCATGAGTATTTTTGGCCCTGCTTGTATTGATAATACATTTTACATCAGTTTTAACATCTGTTGCTTTCCTTTTCTTCTTTTATGTTTTTTTCTGTAGTTTTTCAAAAATACGTTGTATACTAGATTATAATAACACTTAATTAGTAGCAAAATTTTTGGCCATGGAGGAAATTACACCATACACCAATTTAAAGCAATAAACACAACAGTCAATTTTTTACCAGTCACTTTGATGTTTGTTTTTTTGAAAGAAATTCTTTCTTCAATTGAGTAAATGTGCATTAAAGCAATCAGAAAGGACAAATAAATATATAAATTACAAAAAAATGTATTCATATCAATAATAAGAAAGATTTTCATACTGAATGGTTATGGATTATGAGAAGGATTATGAGACACTAAATACTCTAATGTAAACGCAGCTTTGCTGTCATCCGAATAAATTACATATTAAACTACACTAAAAAACTATTATAACTTTAATAATATTCCACAATATTAGTACTTACTGTACAATT
>JAUMHP010000062.1:13766289-13782005 GCA_032361065.1 Enteromius trimaculatus | reverse complement strand
CTCAAAAAAAAAAAAAAAAAAAAAAAAGGTTCTGAAAAATTCTCTATCCGTCCAATGATGTAGAAACAACATCAAAGATCAAGCTCTCTTGTTGCAGAAATACAGAGCTAATTATAATTCTTGTGCTGGCTAACGGAAAATAAATGATCTACGTGACCAGCACTGACCGTAAGGGAGGATGCATTTATCTTAGTTTATAAAAGCGATTTGTATTAACTGTGGAAAAATGGAAATCAACAGCAAATGCTTCATGCTTTGCAATATATACTGCATTGATGCATTGATTTATACAGATTTCTCTAACAGAAAACAGAGTGTGATAAACGATGGGCAAGAAATATGAAAGGCCATAATGAGGGATTTCCATTTAAGGCATGAGGATGACAGTCTTTGAAGTGCCTTCAGTCCAAAGAACATAAGCAAATGATGCAAGGCAAAAGCAATCCAGCATGAAGAAAACCTTCAGTCATTTCAATCCCAGTTATTTTAAGAGAATGAAGATGCATACAGACTTGCCAAGCAAATAAACTAATGGTTTTGTAGATGGTGGAGTGTCGAGTAGTGATGAATGCAGAAAGGCTCTGCGGTTAATGAAAGGCAGAACTAAATGGGTTGTTCTAATGGGCACTTTAAACAAAGGATGACACACCCATTGTTAACGAAATAAATATAGAGGGCATGTGTATAAGTCTGCGTTAAGGGTGTTCAAATTGACAGCGATTGCGCCCACAAAGCATTTGAAGTCATTCAGTTGAATGAGAGCTGGTAAGTTGACCACAAGTCGTAAAACAAGTTAAACAGTATTCATGCTGTATGTATGCAAATGAGCAGAGCTGCCAATAGGAGTGCAGTGATTCACTACCTGATACAGTCATTTATGAACGCCTACTAGCAGCCAATTGTACAAATGACTTAAGTCATCTAGCTGGTTGTCATTCGGTGATTTGAGTTGCTCTATTGTATTTTATTTATTTATTTTTAGCACCAAAATGTTAAGCCGAATGCTGCTGTTCACTGTTTTAGTTTAGTGTTACTTTAGTTAAGTGCTTTATGGTTACAAGTGTAAATTTATCCATTCAAACTGAATGAAATTACTGAATGCAGTAGATAGGATAAATACTGCTCTGATAACAAAATTTAATTATACCATCCACTTACTTAAATTATATCAGCATTTTCTTATATATTTAAAATATATTGCTCTCTAAAAACCTTAGTTGAAGAGTTTTGTTGAACACGCATTTATATTTTATATATATTTATATATATATAATTTTTTTTTATATAGCAAATATGCTATACAGGTCCTGAAAAGTGAAGGCAAAACACTTTGAACGCCATCCACTGACTAGCTGCAGTATAGATCTTAATTCCCGCCTTATCCTCGTAATCGAATAAGACGCAAGCCAAAGGAAAAAAATTACAAATAAAATTTCACTTCAAATAAATCTTTCCCCAAACATGCTTTCCATCGTTTTAAGTCGTTCTTATCATGCAGCAAGCGACTGGGAGTTTGGGTGGGAGTTTGACTTTTATAACGCCTACAATCACTTCAAAATGACGTCATCATTGATGTTTTGTATTCACTTATCAGTCATGGAAAGAAATAAAGATATGAAGTCCATAATTTTTTCTTTCGCTTGTAGCATAGCTGCTAGTTTTTTAAAGCGGTAGCATGACTGTAGTATTTTAAATCATGAGAAGCTTGCAGCTCGTTTCAAATTAGGTTTCCCAACACTGTTAAAAAGAGCGTCTACTAACCATAAAAAGAGACACCTCCTTGTGTTCCGCGGGCACCGGAAGCCGAATGTTTCATGGGTAGGCCTGATCTCTGATTATGAGGCGCTGTATGGTTTACCTGCTACTGACAGAAACGTGGTCTTACATTCTATGTGCTGACCTTATTATGACAATACGAGACATGTGAGCTTTTGCAGCTGGTCAAACAAATGGGTAATCGATTGGATAAAAAGCAGGAAAGACTCATTTCTTCGCCAACATAAAACCACTGAACTGAATGAAAATGGATTTATCGTAGTGAACAGATTTTGAAAAGAAAAATACACTCCCTGCTGTGCTCAGTGCAGCTTACAGTATATCTGACAAGGTGGAGGTCTCTAGGACGCAGAACATACCACTTTGTGGGAACGTAAACATCTTTCGTACATAAAGTCCCTTCAAAAAAAAAAGATAAGTGAAGCAGAAAAGGCCCTGGCTTTCATCTGACCCTGCAGGTCATGATGGCTGAGTTCATTAGTGAGGTCGACTAGTTTATCTAAATTTTCTTTCCTGCTAACACATGGTCATTCTGTTTTAATGCGAAACAGATGCAAATCTAATAGAAATTCACTATTTTAGCCATTTTTTTGTTTGTGTATTTTAATTAATATAAGATTGTTAGCTTAGTAACATAATACTGCATTCACATGACAACCAAGGCATGCTACTCACAGCTGTTCACATCCTTAGAATTATCTATTTCTATGGCAACACTATTAAAAACTAATCTATTAATCCGAGTAGACAGTAAATAGACAGTAAATAGACAGTAAATATCTCATTTTACAAATGCAATGCATTGTTAAATAGTATATTTACTGGGACATTAGATATTATTTCAGACATTTACTAGCTGAATTAAACAGCATTTTGTCATTTTTAAGATTATTATTAATATTAATAACATATAATAACATTATTAACAAGTCAGTTATACAAATTATTAAACAGATACATCATAATTATTTGTTTAACAACATTATAATGCATAATAATTACAATGTTTGCAAGTTGTAATCTAATTAAATACGTGAAGTGAACACACCTAAACTTCCAGGTGCTTTGGGTGAAAATAGATACTTGATGAAACAAGTGCGATTAAAGGACAGATGACTATTCAGTCAGTCATTCGTGCAACTTACAGGCGAAGCCATTTTAAAAAAATGCATAGTTTTGAACATCCCTAACCTACTGTATATGAAAGCAATTTGAAGAAAAATAAGACTAAGAGCCACAGGAATGAGTACGGGCGGAAAAATGAAAATCCAACAAACCTAAAAAATCTACGGATTGCCCAGCAAATAATGCCTGCTTTCAAGCAGACTCTTTCATGTCAGAGAGAATAGTTGGAACGGGTTGATGAAATGAAAGGACAAAAGCAAATACAAGAGCACGAGAGAGAGAGAGAGAGAGAGAGAGAGAGAGAGAGTTGGAGGAAAAAGCACAGCACATTTTCCATTTTCCTCTGCAAGTAAAAAAGCACATGAATTATGGATGCGAGCAAGCCAACAGTGCGAGAATTTGATCCCTGACCAGACAGCTCTTGGCTCCCCGTGGAGCAGCTCGTCACCCTCCCCCCCACTGGCTTTTTCAGTGTTGCTACCATCCATTCCTAACTTACTTCTCGGAGAGAGAGCGGCAACTCGCTGCTTGCAGACTTCGAGACTACTGCCTGGGGACAGGACATGCTCGTCTAGGAGACTTGAGGACGCTACCTCTGCCTTCCTTCATACATTCTATTGTTAGCATCTTGATCCTAGTTTAAACTGAGCTGACATTTTCACCTGTTGGTTTAAATGTGAATGTTCCCACATAGATGCTCATGATGGCTCCATCATGAGGGGTTCACAGCTCTGATAAGGAGACAAAAGGATTACCGGAGAGCAAAAGAAAAACCCTCAGACATTACAGAACACAAAAATCCTGGCTATAACTTCATTTATAATGAAATGTCATACCTTCCAGAAAACAACAGGCAACTAAAACATAAATTGGACCTTCTGGGTGATTTTCCCTTTTGTTTGTCATTTTACCAAACAGATCACAGTAACTCAAACTATCAGAGTATTTATTTATATTTTAAGAGTTAGACCGAACATACAGATAGAGGTTCTGTTCCAAACCCAGTGAGCTGCCTTCGCTGTCTTTTCCCTTCCAAGGCAGCGTCCTAACTCAAATGGATCAGATGCTGCCTTCAAATACATTCAAGAAGCTCATACCCAAGTTGCTCGCTCATTATTAAGACCGGTCACAAATTCAAATCAAAAACATAACATGGACACAATCTAATTAAACAAAAAGAATTATATTTTGAACAGAAAAATAATGACATCTTAATTAAAAATGAAAGTTCTGATTCCAATAGCACTTATTTATACACAGCTGTATCTCTCAGCTAAATGTGTTTACCGTGAAAAAAAAAACTTTACACCGTTTACAGAGTTGCTTTCTGACAACTGAACTCTATAAATAGTTTCCAAATATTATATTATCAATATTACAGATCAACGTTTCCTCCAAGTTTTGAACTGACACGTCCTTTCCAACGCCGCCAACTCACCAATCGTTCTAAAATTCATCTACTTTCTCACTAGTAAATAAGATAAGACATCATCATTCATGTGCTCAGAACCCAGTGATGGGCAGTAGCGTTGTAGTTTAACTACATTTCTCAGTAGCGTGTCGGTAGCGTCGCTGCTTTCCAAATCAAATAGCTTTCCAGTAGCGAAGCTCTTTTATTGATCAAGTAGTGCGGTAGCATCCACAAAAGCTAACGTTACATTTTCCCGAGCATTTCTGACGCTTAAGCACAAATCGGAAATTCAAATGCTATGGATCACTGATCCTAGATCAGTATATGACAGTATCAGTATATAATTTTTCAATAATAATAAAAAAAAAAAAATAGCTTAGATGTAGTAAACTACTTTTACCATGTTGCTGTAGCTTAGCTTGCTACATTTCTCAGGGTAATAGCTTTAGTGTAGTTAAGCTTAATTCAATGTAGAGTAACTGATAGCTTAGCTCACTACATTTTCTAAGTAGCTTGCCCAACACTGTCAGAACCCATCATTATGTTTTTAACTCCCCTTGAAGGGCACAATAGCAACTAAACATATTGCTAAGCATGTTGCTAAGCTAACAACACAACAGCACAAATACATAGCAACAATTATTGGGTAAAAGAAATCCCAAATATTTATGATCAACATAGCATTGTAACATTCAGTAAATTCAACTGCCTTTTAGGCCTTTAAGAACCGAGACGCAGAATCCAACAAAACATCTTACAGTTAATACATTCAAAATGAAATCAGTACTCAGTGACTCATTGAGCCACTGAGCCACATAGAGAAACGTTTTATAGATATTGGTTAGGACTGCAACCAGGCATTGCAGCATTCCACACCACAAACAGAACGCCACTACGCCAGCCCCTTATAAAACCAACTCTGAAACAAGAACGAAAAAGCACTGCATAAACTTTAAACCATGCAACAGCCAAATGACAACGAAGCACTAAAAACTATTAGCAGACAATGTGGGTGCTACACTACTGCATTTGAATTAATCAAACAAAACACAAACAAACCACATTTTGTTCAGTTCCATTAAATATAGCAATTATTCATGCTAAAAAAAAGCTATTTTTAGGTTTACCAAAAAACAGAATTGATACACCGTGTTATCACCCACGTACCAGGAACTTGGTTTGCTTTAATTTACAGTAATAAAGCAGGTCTTGTTTCATTTACAAAGAATGGCATTGTTGACTCGCCTATTTAGACTGTAAAAAAAAATCCATACAATTCACTTGATCTCAAATAAGTAAGCCTGACCAGCACTCAGTATTATCTGTGCATGAAAGTGGAGCACAAATATGGTCATTAACAAATGTATTTACTGTGCATGTGTAACTGCACATCCAGGGTATGACCGATTGAAGGAGGTGGTTGTCGTGAGCAGATAAGGTAGGTCTATTTACACAGTAAGCACGTAAACAGGTTTGGCTCCACTTTTATCGAGCACTGATTAAGCTCTTCATGAAGCAAATTACAGCCTGGAGAATGAAGCCTACGAGCAACAATGTTTAATTATATCTGACTCATCAAGGACACTCAATGACTAGTATTCATCTTCAGCTCTCTGACCAGCACTCATTGGGTTCCTCAGTCGAATGAGAGGCATTAATAGGTTCATTTCAAAGGAGGCGGAAGCTCTTTTATTATTCTCTTCTCCTACTTCAATAGCTGCCGAATGTAATTACTGAGTCGAAGCTAAAACGTCTAAAAAAAACGACTTTGGTAATTTCATTTCAAAATGTGCCATCACTCCACCAGCAACAGTAGTCATTTCATTCAAAACTTCAATACTGTCTTTTGTGCTTTTCCTCTCTACATTTACTCACGTTTCATTTTTATATGGAACCACAAACAGCTTATCAATAGTACAATAAATGAGACTTAATTTTCATTTGACTCATAATTTATAGCGTAAAAAAAAAAAAAAAATCACAGATATGGGTGTGCTTGGATGCACAGCCAGAGAAATTATTTAGCCGTGAGGCTTCACGGGAAAGAAAACAGATGCTTTCCTAATCATACAGTCCAGCTATTCCCTCAAAACACAGAACTTTAACAAGCATCTCAAAAGCAAACAGGCCCTTGTGCTTTGAAATGTGTCATCTAACTGATATTCTTATGTTAGAATGACAGCAAATATCAACTTCATCCGCACACCTTCCTTATTTCACTCTAAAACATATCTGATATGCATAACACAAACAAAAAAAACACATCAAGAAAAACTTCCCACACACCTTGGCAGAATTTCACAGACTGGCAAAACCCCAAATCCCCACAGGAAAACAATTACAGGGTGTACAAGTCATGTTTTAGAACAAAAAAAAAAACATCAACAGGTTTGTTTGTGCTTTGAGGTACATGGAAATAGGTGATATCTGAATATCTGAATTTGAACCATATATTGTAACCGATGTTGAACCGATAGCAGTTCTTTTACATTGGGCATTATATGAACATTCTCTAAATAAGACCACCGACAATGCCATTTACAGGCTAAAATAAGTTATTTAATATATTATTTTATGACAAATCAAATAAAGATATGTAGTTTAATAATTAGCATTAACGCAAAACAGCAATGAAAATTTGCCAACATTTAGATCACTAATAATATTTAAGAATTATTTATTCAATTAATATATATACATATTTGTTTTGTATTCTGCTCATTATTACTGTCTAAAAGTAAAAATCAGTTATGTTTATAATTTATCGAGCAGTTAAATATAATAATAATAATAATATTTGTTATCGGTCAAATAAATCTGTCAATCTCTGCTATAAATAAATAAATTGCCCCATTCCACTACATAAATGTGCTACAGCCTCTTCGTTTCCATTATTAAGTTCTAAAAGCTTAAAAATAACCGAGATTTAAAGGGGTGCTTAAATATTTTGACAGGTCTCTCCCCTATCTATTGTACCGACAAGAATTTGATGGTCTTAAGGAAACAGTGGCGTAAACATCACAACTTTGCAAACAATAGCACTGATTTGTCTTCAGTTTACAAACAGGTACATACCCAGTTGTTCTTCGAACATGTCACGCAACACTCTAGTCCTCGTGCATTGCTTCAGGCTGAAGGCGAGATGTTCCTGCATCTGTCGGACTGCCACATTGCAACTGAAGTCAACGCCAAACCAGTGTGTGTATATGTGTGTTTCCAGAGAAAGCAAGCAGCTCTACACTTCGCGCATGCAATACAGTACTCATCACGTATCCCCTTACCTTTGTAAAAGGCCACTTTGAGAGCGGTCGCGAAAATCCGAATCAACTGAACGCCACATAAAGAACTTTGATGTCTCGTGAGCGCATCCTGCGCCGCTCGCGCTGCTCCGCCATCTTCAGCCCGCGCCGAATGAGCGAGAGCAGCTGACGGGCGCGCGGGGAGGTTCTTTAAAACAGCCTAAAGTTCTGAGCTCCTCCATCCATGCACTACACCCCTGTCATGGTGTGCTCCCTATCAGGTAATTTTTGAATGAAGCATTCTATCTGATGAATACTGTGTTTAGGTAATAGTCTACATTAAAAACAAACAAATAAATATTATTGTTGTTGTGGTTATTAACATATTGACACATATTAATATAACGATTACATGTATGTATAGCTAATATTATATAATGTTTATATATTACATTTATGTAGACTACTAATAGTGATTAGTTTTCCTTATCAGGTGCTGATTATAATGAACAATACCACCTGCAAACCAATCATCAGGTACAAAATTATCATTCAAAATTGTGATAAATGTGCAAATGTATAGGTTACTTGATTTTGTTTAATGTGTAGAAAAATGACTATATTAGGCTAAGCTAGCATAAGCTCATTATTACTTTTTTTTGGTACTAATTTTATTTACTATTTTTTATTAATAGGAGGGGCATAGGCACAGTTTATAAATAAAACATACTATTATTAATAAATATATTTTTGCTTCAAGTTCTTTTGTGCAACACACAAAAAGAGAGAGTGAAGAAAAAAATATGGCTATGTAACCCTAACAGAATTTACCCTGGTAGTTTTCTGCTAATAGTCAGGTAAATTTTGGTGAGGTAAATTTGTATTACAATAAAAACCAGTTATAAAAAAAGTTCAAATTAATGGACTCACACTACTTGTTGGCAAAGACTAATTTATATATTTTATCAATGTATTTATTTTGTGCCATTAAAAAATAGCAATGCTTTTTCTCCAGCACAAAACAGTTCAATGACATGTCTTATTATAATCCAGTTCCAATTACAATCCATTTCAAATTTATCAAATAATAAAAAAAAATATTTCCAATAAATACAAATAATAAAACCACATGGAGCAATAGGTTGCCACAAGAAGAGGTCACTTTATTTTGGCACTTGTCACACATGAAAATATTCAAAGCTTCTTTTTTTCTTTTTTTACAGAAAATCAAAGACTTGGTAATGACTGAGAACATCAACATACAAACAGATGCTTGCATGACATGCAACAGACATCAACCCTGTCCAGTGTGTCCGGACTGGGAGATGAGCTCCTTATCACGGCCCTTGATGCAGAGTCCCAAAGCTCTGATGCAGTGATTGGCCACTTAAAACAGTCTTCTGAGAGGCCAGTGTAGTTTGCTTTTAGAATGGCTTTTGAAGATCTAAGCAGGCACCATCCAAACCACAGAAAGAAGTTAGTCTTTAGAGAGGAGGAGAACTCAGTACAGTCCAGTTTGCATTTAATACATCTCCAGAATGTACCTATAAGACCTACTAAGAAAAAAAGAAAAGAAAAAAAAAGTAGTGCTTTGAGATATAAATTAAACAGTTGTTTTTTTCTCTCTCCAGAATCCACTATGAAAGTGTAGGCCTAATGGATTCATAGCAATATAATGCTGTTGAAGTATGCAGGCCCATCAGAAGGCATGGCTCCACTTTCATTAAGAATACATGAATAATACAAGCCTGTAACTAATTTAGCAGGCCATACCAGATTATTAGAAGAATTTGTAAGACAATATGCATTAATAATGAATTAGCCTGAATATAACTTTTTAATGTTAAGAACTGGCTTTTATTTCAGATCTTACAGTAAAAGGAGTCAGCGTTTTAGGGAGCAATTGTTATTTGTGACATCAATAGAGCAACATTGTAGCCAGTGAGACATACCAAAGAGAATTTTTAAATGTCATAATACTTTCGCCCCAGCCATTTCAATTTGACACTAGAAATAGTTCAACTGAATAGCACGGAATTTACACATTTGAATGTATTTGAAGCACTTGGCTTTTACATTCTCTGCTATGCATCATCATCATTTGTGATGTCACTTCCTATTTACATTTGCCTATTGCCTCTCTTAATGACCAATTTTAAAGAGCCCTTGTTACTTACAGGTGAAATACAAAAATCTACCATTATTTGCATGAACACTGATCACTGAAATTCTGTTTTGAAATTCTAATGAAGAAACAGTCAGAAGGGGTTTAAAATATGAAACAGACTGAAGAATCTTTCTAGATAGTGCACAGAACAGAACTGAGTAAAAAAAACACAATATCGCCACCCACTGGATGAAAACAGAACAACGTACAGGAACAGTTAAGAGATGCTACAAAATAAAATCTCATTAAGCTGACTGTCAACCAAAATATAGTCACTGTCCCATACTTGTTCTTTCTATGCATTAGAAATGAAAAACTCCTCGATTTTACCCTTTGCACTGAGAAAACCCATTATCAATTGTTATACTGCATTTACATGAAGACACACATTGTATTGGAAATTACCATGACAAATAAGAGAAAGGTCACATTAGATTATTCACTATTATGAATTTAAAATGCCATTTAAGCCCTAAAACGTCTACTAAGACTGAGACAAAACAAAACAACATATTCAGTCATTTATCTTTAAGAGCTGTACGCATCAGTAGAGATACAGAGCATACTTGGTAACCAATGGGTTAAATATCATGATTTACTGTACATGATTAAAAATCAACCCTTCTAACCGCATTAGATGTACTGTATGACACATATAGAAGACACATGGCTTTAAAAATCACTTCAACTGTTGCTAAAAAACCTACGCGATTCATTGTACTTGTCTAATCCACAACACTGAAAATGTTTCCTCGAAGATTAGAGGTGCAGTTCAAGCCTTCTGTTAAATAAGGAGAGTAGAGGAATCCATTCCGTTTTCCTCCCCCCCCCCCACAGAACAGGAAATAAACCTGCTTTTGCAGAGCTTATGCTAACATTCTCTACCATGCAGAAGGCCTGGGCAGCTGCATTGAATGGCTTTTAAATACAATACATACATTGACATGCACTGCAGCCTCTGGACAGCACTACAAACATTTTAAATGCACAGTAGAATCACACTCTTTTAAAGGGCCAGTTCACCCGAAAATGAAAATCCTATCATTGTTTATTCACTAAATCATGGTAGAATTTTAATTTGCAGGTAAACTGTCCATTTACCATCGTACTGGTCCTTGTACAGTGTCCTACATGAATGAAACCTTCCCAGACTCCGTCTGCGAGTATGGAGAGATCCTAATCTCTAAATGCTAAAGACATAAAATTGAATTGTACAGATAGAATACAGAGGAATTAAGATCCAGGATGTTGAGAGCTTATAGCAGTTGCCAAACACTCGCGGGATCTTGTTTTTCCTGTCATAGAGTACTGGTTCTCTGAAGCGTGATGGGGAGGGTGGTTTTCAGAGAAAGTGGTTGGTGCTTCAGTGCTGGAGAGGAGCGGTGCTGTGCGTGACCTGCTCGATCCAGGGCAGGTAACGGCTGACCCGAGAATACACACCTGGGTACGAGGGGTCACCGCAGCCATGACCCCAGGAAATGACCCCTGTCAGTACCCAGCGCCCTGCCTCACCTTGACACACTAGCGGACCCCCGCTGTCGCCCTGGCAGCTGTCAGCATGCTTTCTGAGATCAGACGTCATACTGCCAGCACACAGCATGTCGTGGCTAGTGAAACGCTCACCGTAACGCTTTTTACATTGCCACGAGGGCAGAAGAGGAACCCAGGCCTGGAGAAGAGTGCTGGGATGCTCAGTGTCTGAGAAATAAAGGGGGAAAAAAGATAAAACACCATTCGCAATCCATTTAAAGGGACAGCTGCCCAAAAATGATATTCCTGTCCCAGTGTTGTTCCTAACCTATACGACTGTGTATCTTGGAACACAAAAGAAATATATATTTTTATAAACTTTTATAATAACTGATAAAAGATCAGTCATATTTTATACTGAATTATGCACTTATTGTGTACATACGTTTTAACATTGTACTTACATCTTTTGAAATATTCATATGCAATTACATCTGCAATTATTTTTTTTAGATTTACTCTGTTGACACATCTCTACACCTACATTGTACTTATTTTTAATGCATGTACAGTACATATTAGTTAAGGCCACTTAATATAATGTTTGACCAAAAATGTAACAAACAGTTTCTTTATAATAACAGAATAAAGACGTAAAGATGTAAAATGTAATAATAATTCTTTTAGTATTTTATGCTTACCAGGGCTGATCATAAATACAGTAAAAACTGTAATACTGTGAAATATTACTATAATAAATAATGAAAAACATGATCATTCAGAAATAATTTTAATATTCAGATTACATTTTCCAGAAAAATTCTATGCAGCAAAAACTATTTTTAAAAATTTCTTGAGCTCCAAATCAGCACATTGCTGAATAGTAATCATATTTCAAAATATTTTCTGTTATATTAAATAAATGCATTCTTGGTGAACATCGTATAGATTATAAAAATGTAAATGTTATTTTATATAATTGAATAGCATTACCTGTCATTCCCCAGCCAGTGATGACACACGATGCAGGTCTCTTGCCCCACTTGCTGCCAGGTGCAGGCAGACAGGCAGCGTTAGTATGAGGGTTAAAGGACACACACTTCCCCTCAGAGCCCTTCAGTCGTATCAGAGCCACGTCGTGCTCCCAGCTCTCTGTTCTGTACTTCCTGTGCACTTCTATGCGCTCTGGAGAGAGGACGCGTTCAAAATCATCCTGCTCCTTCGTGTGGTAATCCCCGAGCTTCACCACGTACCGTGAAGCATCACTTCCGAACCTGTAGAATCAAGACATTCATTCATATTAGAGATGATGCACTACCATTTCAATCATTCCACTGCTAATCTCATTTTAATTAAGTGTTACTTTAGTGTTGATTTACAGGAGCTGTCTCATGTTAATCATTATAAATCTGAGCACGACTGCTGCTTCATTACAGAGCAATCATTTTTACACATAAATACATACTCTAACGTTCAAAATTGTGGGGTTGATTTGATTTGATTTGAATATTTTACACTCACTAAGGCTTTTTTATATTATTCAATTAAAAATACAGAACACAGATATGGGTAATATTGTGAAATATTAAACTGATTTCTGTTTTAATATATTTTAAAATGTAATTCATCCCTATGATGACAAAGCAAAATATTCAGCATCACTCTTGACACTTTCATAAATCATACTAATATATTGATTTGGTGCTGAAGAAACATTTCTTACTAGGACTTTTTATAAATATAAAACTTTTTTAACATAAAAAATATGAATGTCTTTCCTGACAATTTTGGTCCACTGAATTCGATGAATAAATGTAGCAATTTCTTTTTAAATAAATAGATAAATAAATAACTGACCCCAAACTTATACATACTGTACAGTATGCATAATTAGTAGATAATTAAAGCTTCATAAATTCAAAATAAAAGTAAATGTATTTGTGCTAGATGACATCTGGAAGACATATTTTGCGCTGTCTGTCGTTTCAATTAAATCAAAATCAGTAATAAATGATTATGGAGTCAGATTTGGCGGTTGAGGAGCCTGGGTGTAGCAGCTAATAGCACTGATGTCCAGCAGGTGTCTCTCTTACCGTTTGAAGCAGTGCGCTGCAGTGAGCAGCCAGCAGGAGTTTATGAGAGTGGCTCCACACAGAGGCTGATTCCCTTTAGATTGAGATCTGAGCCACAGAGATGCCTGCCAGGGCCAATCCCCCCTGCAGGGGATACATATGTGCACAAACACGCACGCACACACACACACACAAACAAACATACACATAGAAACACAAACACAATAGATGAGGTGGAAGAAATAGAAAATCTGATTTATCTGCAGGGAAAAGTAGAGTGCCAACATTGGATTTAACAATCAAAGAAATTATAAACAATAAAACGCATAAACTTACAGCATGTACATTTTTAGATACTTAATTCAAAAGTCCCTCATAGTCTTTGTTAATACTTAATTTTAGCTTAATATTCAGAAACAACTGGCAAGTAGGCTATTTCTAGATTGGTTTCCACACAAAATTTAAAAACAGAGGGTCTGTGGTGATTAAAAAAGCTTTTAAACATTATTAAAATTATTATTTATTGATAATTTTAATTAGTTGCCTTTTTGTTTTTATTTTATTATGTTTTTATCGTTTTATTAATGATTTTTTATTAACATTATTTTTTATTTTTGGTACTTCAACTTATTACAGTTTGTTGCAAAGTAATTTTTCATATAATATTTTACTATATTTCAACTTTATTTTAAATGACAAAAAACTTTTTTTAATAGTTTTAGATTTGGTAAATAACAATAACACTGTGATGGCCTGATTTGGATGTGCAAACTATTTAATTAAACAATGTGCACTGTGAAATAATTATTTATGTATTCAAAGTTTTAAATGAAACATCTTTGGGGTATGTTTTACAAGACAATACTATTTCAGTATTTTTACTTAAAAAGCAAAATGTTTAATGCACTACTTTATGTTTATGTTTAATTTATTGTTTATTTACTATCATTCTTTAGTATTTTTTTCTTGTGGAGGTATCTGGAAAGTTGTTAAAAACTTCTAATTTCAGGCATTTTAATAAATTCAGTAGGTGGACCAAGTATACCTCTTAAACTAAGCATGGTCTCTACATTATATGCAATAAACTAAACAGTATCTGAAAAAATGTCCACAACACGTGTTCAGGAACTTATTCAACAGCAGTAAATTTTAAATGACTACTTACCTGAGAGATTTATATCCTCCAACAATCCTCTTGCTGCGTCTCTCAGCACCGGCTCTCATACCGCAGGTGTGTGTGCCCACCACTGCTATGTCAGCCTCTGGCTCTGGCAAATAATCACACGCTACACCTGCATCCTGTCCATGCTTACAAGCCTGGCTGTCTTGTCCTTTAGAAGGGCACTCTCCAAGGAACGACTCCTTTCCAGTGCACCTCACGTTGGTCAGATGAATGGTGCCTTTCCCTGCTCCAAAATAACCCATCGGTCGAGCTTTTGACACCCCACTGCCACAAAGAGAAAAAAAAACAAAACATTCAAAGAGCTTTCTCCTACTCAGCATCTGCATACATCATGCCAGATAAATAATAAATCATATTCCACAGTGCTTATTACAGTATGAGATGCTTTGGAGCTATTTTGAGTTAAAATGGCACAAATGGATCCGTACGTGAATCCGAGCTGCCTGCAGACGACGGCAGCATTGACATCATTCCAGCCATGATCACAAACACTGCCCCACTCTCCGTTAAGAAACACCTCCACTCTACCCTCTTTTCTATTGTCGCCACCTGCCAATCGTACCAGAGGCCCTGAAACCACAGGAAAGCAAGCAAAACAGAGAACAGAGTGCAGATTTTGTCACTTCAGTATCATCGTATTATAATACAGGCAGTTACACGGCGTGAACTGATCGACATGAATGATTAAAGAAATTTGGCGTTATTGCAGACTAGAATTTATTTTGTTTCAGATAAAAGAAGCACATCCACCTCAGCCTTTGTGTAATGTGTTCTGATACTGGCAATGTAGCTTAAACCACAACATGACATGTAAGCACATGATTTTGAAATCATGTCAGTTTAAATGCTGATGCTCAAAATAACGTATCTATGTTTAAAATGAAAAGTAAGCGTTTCATAGCATCAAATGAATGTAAAAGGAAAAGAGACATTTTATTATTTATTTATATTAATACACATTCATGATCTTATTGTACACTATTTAGTACACCTTCCAGAAATAAGCTTTCCTTTTCAATTAATGTCTTGAATATTTGTTATGTATTGTTATAAACCCTCACTCCCTTCATTCACTAATATGTAACACCCCAACTGTTACAATTCAATCCTTACTCCTAATGGATAAAAGTCATGTACTGCATTATTTTCATTGTTGCATTAGTTGCATAATGAAAGTATAATTGTTTATATATATATATATATATATATATATATATATATATATATACACACAGTATATAATAATGTTAGACAGTGGTTGTCAACAGTAAAG
>JAUMHP010000062.1:13739486-13755031 GCA_032361065.1 Enteromius trimaculatus | reverse complement strand
GTTTTGGCATCTCGAAGCGAGATTCCTATTCGTCGGTCTCCGACGTGACGTCGAAGTGACCGACTGAAAGGGAACTATGTTTATATATTTTAAAGGTTTTCTGACGCTGAGACTTAACTATTTTCTGTAATTCTCCAGCTGTGGTCCTTAAAGAGTCTTTAGCCACTTAAACTCTACTCCTCTCCGTGTGTTAGGATGATAGAGACACACGTCCTCTTCCAGGCAGTTTCCTAACATTGTATGTTGATTGGAAATTCTTCCCTGATGGTGAAAATGAAAATTTTCACTACTCTAGCTCTTTTCTTACTTCAGAGATATTTTACTCATAAAAAATTCAAGGGGTGAGAATAAATATATTTTGCAACTACACAGAATAGTATAGAAGCCCGTTTCCGCCACTGTATAAAAAATAAAAAAAGGTTATTGCGACTTTTTAATCTCACAATTTTTCTCAGAATTGAGTTATAAAGTCGCAATTGCGAGTTATGAAGACAGAATTCTGCATTTTTTTCTGTTCATTTGCGACACTTTCTTTCTGGCAAAGCATCATAGGAAACCACGAGATGTGATTGGGTCATTGTTTGTTTTGTATGCTTCAAGCCAGATAATTATTCTGGAGAACCCATCAGTGCATCCATTTATCCATATTCAACTTCTCATGTAATATTTAACTTATCATATCCGTCAATATGCCACATAGTTTGGCCCGCAACTGTTCTACATGCATGGCCGTAGACGACCGCGAGCACGCAGATCAGCTCCTTGTCCATCCCTCAATCGTATCAACTGAAGGACAGTTTCTCTGTCTGTAATAATGCTGGACAGCCAACAGCTGATCTATAAAAGCCTCATCTGTTTTATTATGTCTTCTTCACAAATGATTTCTGCATAACGTTCTCTCAAGAGTCCGTAAACTAAGTTATTGAAACCGCGCCGAAAATAATCTTCTATGATCTTTTCCATGGTTACAGGCTACAGAACACGCATCCTACAGTCTGTGGACACGTCTTGTCTGTGACAAGTACATCTCAGTAACGCTGAAAAATCTCACAATTCTGACTTTATAACTCGCAATTCTGAGAAAAAAAGTCAGAATTATACTACAGTCGCAATAATCTTTTTTTATTATTTATACAGTGTAAATAATAAAATGTAAATAAAATGTAATACAATAATATGGAATTGGGCTTCCATACAATTGTATATTAGCAAAGAGAAAAACTAAATTAGCACAGTCCACATTTTCTGAAAAAAATGGTACAAACTAAAGCCTAAAACCATACACTAAAATCAGATATGCCCAGCTGGTAATATTTCATATATGATAATAATAATTCATATCAGGTACACATTTTTCAGTTCAAGGACTATTATACATCATTTGCTGTCCTGGTAACCCAGCACAGTGCACATCTGTCCGTGTGTCCTCAGACTGTGTCTTCAATAAAGCTCTCAGCGGGCAATCATGAGTTCAGACACCATTGATTTGCTTTCCAACCTCCTTTCTTGTTTTTTCCCCCTTTATTCCTTTCTATAAAAGAAAGTATGGCTCCTTTGATTCCTCCGAAGAAAGTATAAGCCCCCACTGAAGTGCTTCATTAAAATTTCTAATCTCAGTAAGCACCAATTTAATAAGTCAATATGAATGGACAAAGAAGCAGCAATAACGGCAATTCAAAGATAACATAACCATCCTCATGATGTTCCATCACACACCCTGCGGTTTTCTGTCTTAGTATTCATGTAGATCAGACATACTCAAATGATGAAGCTCGAGGGCCACTTTT
This sequence comes from Enteromius trimaculatus, assembly GCA_032361065.1. Lineage (NCBI taxonomy): Eukaryota > Metazoa > Chordata > Actinopteri > Cypriniformes > Cyprinidae > Enteromius > Enteromius trimaculatus. Next base: position 13,753,244 of record JAUMHP010000062.1, on the reverse strand, counting down.
AGAAAATGCAGGGTGACCAGGGAATACATAATAATCATTATTTTTCATAATATGGCTTTAGAGTAAAATGTGCAGAAACCAACAATTTTTCATAATTATATCACAGCAAAAAGAAAATATTAGAAATATCATAATGTCACAGGTCATGAGCAGATCCAGACACTTTTTTAGATCTTCTACGCTGTTTTGGGGGGCAAAAAACAGTAGCCTAGTAGTGCACAACACTATATAGGACTAATTCCATTGGCATGTTTCAAGTGTCTTGTACTAATTTCATTGTGCTGAGGTTTGTTTGCATTGTGTTGTGCTAATTTCGTTGTGTCGTGGCTTGTTTCCATTGTGTTGTGGAGATTTTGTTGGGTTGTGTACAACTGGGCCACTGCAAAAATCTGTTTTTGAATAGTCCACTTGAGCAGTTGAATAGAGCTGAGAATAGCTCACTCTTTTCTATGGCTAAAAGCTAAATTGTTTATAGAATTTTATCAATTAATATTTAAAAAATTTGATACTTTACTGATTTACATGAAGATTATTAAAAAAAAAGAGTAAATGAACAGCTAAAAATGCAACTAAATGTAATTCAATTAGCAGGTTTTACACCCGGTCTGCACTGCAAGCAAGCTACGAAGTGCAGCACGACACATCATTAAAAAACAAGATGCTCACATTATAAGCACTTGTAGACAGCTTTGTTGATTATAATGGGAGCAATCTTAGTTGCGTATTGCGGCGTTCACTTAGGATGCAGACACAGAGGCGGAAAATGAAATCTCGGAACCAGACTTTAAATAACCCTGATGATCTTTGCATGCTATTTGCAAGCACTTTTTCAGTTTCACTGCAGCTCCATGGTTTCGCGAGGGCATCTAGATGCAGGGGTGTTTATTTCACTTGTCACTTAAAAGGTCATTAGCTTCACTCTCACAGAAAGCACACTGACCTTCAGGTGGTGCGCACACCACTCCGGCCTCGTTTCCATGGTTACAGTCACTCGTAACAAACTTCCTGCTCCTGCACTCCAGCAGGGATTTCTCATCACCACGGCAGCCAAGGCGGGCGTAGTGAAAAAGCCCGGAGCCGGGGCCAAAATATGAGTGCTGGAGAGCCGTGCCAATCTCACTACAACAAACGGAAAGAAATATTAAGAAGTCATCTCCACTGTTCAGAGTCGTGAGGCTTTCTTCCACCCACTTTTAGATGGTTTAACAAAGGCAAAATGAAAAATAGATATAGTAAAAATTAAGAATGAATCACTTCATACTGAGAGGCACAGATCCATAAATCAGATCTGATACCCACAGATTGTCAAATAAAGCAAAGGCTGAATTTTATTACATTACTAATTATTCAAATGATTTTCAAATAAAAATATCATTCAAACATCACCTTGTGTTTCGGTAGAAGCACCATTCACATTCTCTTTAATTAACTGTCCTAAATTAATATGTTAAATTGACAGCCCTAATTATAAATAACCCCACCTCAGTCCAAGCTGTCGGCAAACCACACTGGCATCACGGTCTGTCCAGTGTGTGTCACAAACCGACCCCCACTGGCCATTCAGGTAGACCTCCAGTCGGCCACTCTTTGAGGATGAACCTCCTGCTAACCTTACTGCTCCTGAACAAGTGAGAGATAAATACATATTATTATTATATATTAAGCTGCTGTTCTAGGGAGTTCAGGGTGGTAACTTAAAGCACTTGCTCAAGAGACCACATCTAGGAAAGCTCATTTACAATAGCATTCTCATCTCCTAACTTTCTTTAAGATTATTTTTTATAAATTATTATTTATAAATTTATAGATAATCATAATTTATATTATCTTCTACTGTAAGTCTATAAAATCTTACCGAAGAAACAAGGCTAGTTTATTTTTTATGGGAAGGTAGGGAAAATTGTGATTTTTATATACTGTATTTTATTTATAAATCTAACCAAAATAGCATTGTTCATTCAGTTTTTATAGAATTTAGCTGTCAAACGATTTAAATCGCATACAGAATAAAAGTGTTTGTTTGCATAATGTATGTAATATATAAATACACACACATACAGTATATATATTGAAAATATTTACATGTATTTACATGTCTATATTTATATTCATATATAATATTTATATACATTTTCATAAATATAAATATTTCATATTCATAAATAATATTTATTTCTATTATAAATAAATTAATTTAACATAGGCATATAAACATGACATATTTGTCCATGCATGTGTGTGTATTTATATATACATAATAAGTATACACAGCACAAACACATATTTTATGCAAACAAAATCTTTTTATTTTGGATGTGATTAATCCCGATTAATCGATTGACAGCATTAAATTTGATCTTTCGGAGAACTAAATTTGAACATGGAAATTAACAGTATATCTTCTTTACAGAGATATAACAATTTATAAATGATGTAATTAGTTTTTTCAGATCATTAGCATAAGCTCCTAAAATCTACAAAAAAAAAGCAAAAAAAAATAGAGGCAAATCATGATCAAAAACTTTGTTCTTATCAACGTATTCGTGCCTCCAATCCCAGCCCTAAACCTAACAGTAATATGTGATTGGTTGATAACAGGAACCAGATGCATGTCCTACTTAGCAAAGTCACCCTTTGTCTCAACTGCAAGCAAAGATGTACTTTAAACAAGCTTCTTCTTTCTTTTAAAATAAACCCTTTCTAAGTTTCCTGAGATATACAGTATATTCAATATTCTTTACAAGAATGTCAACCATTGATTTCTAAATATAAAGCTGATGCAAAACAACATTTTTCCAAGAGACGGAAAGGAAAGTAGGACAACAGTACGCAAAGAGGTATTTAAACACATATTTATCATCTGAAGACTATTCCAACATCTAAGGCTGTCATCCCACTAGCTGATTTTCAGTCATAAGCACTTGTGTTTCTCTCTGCGGGAAGCGTTAACAGCCCCAGAGATTCAACTCCCTGACGAGTTAATGGATCTGACCCAAACTTTTTTCTCAGCAGACGCAAAGCCGCATATTGCAAACACTGATTGTGTTTTTCTAGAATTCTCAGACACTGTATGAATAAAATAAAACAGTGCGGGTTGTTTATTGAATGTACTTTTTTTAAATGAAGCTGTGCATGAATATTCTGCAGCAAAACCTGAAAGGATTCATGCGGAAGAAGTGAAATGCTGTTACTTCTGTTGTTATTTTAGCGAGTTTCACATTGATTTGCCAAAGCAATCTATAGCAGGAAACTGTAGTGATTGTGACTGAAAAAAAATGTAATACAATAATAACTGTTTTGTTCACAGCAGTACTCACCTTGGTGGCAGTCACAGTAGGCCCAGCCAATGGCTCCTGAGCTCTGTCTGAAAAAGCACCATGGGTTTGACTCACGGTCAGGATTTCGACAAAAATTGTGCTCTCCAAGACCCCTGCCTGGATACTGCTGCACGTAATCTGGGAATTCAGTCCACTTTAGACAGGGTGAACCTGAGTCGGTCTGAGAAACTGTGCCATTGTAATAACCCAGTTCGGTGAAGCCCTCGGAGCAGGACAGAGGGACTGAGGAGAAAAAAAAAATAGGGAAAAAGGATTTTATACTGTGCACAAATCCGATTTAGTTTTTAAATCCCATCTTTAAGGCTGACTGTTCACACTGGCATTTTGCAAGTGGTGACAAATGATTCATTTATTCAGACAGTATAGTCAATATCCAGTGTTTCTACATAATATGAGAGTCAGCATGTTGCCAGAAGAACTTCTCAGTCAACAACCAAAAAGTAGTGTTCGAGAAAAAAAAAATGACAGAAAAGGGAAAATGTAGTCTCTACTTATGCCCATCATGACATCTTGCTGTAAGGCGAGACACATCAGGTTCAAAATAGTGCATGAGTGACAATTTGATGTATTTACAAAGAAATGCATTCAAAACCACTCACAATAATGTGACTGTTACATATTTTAGGAGCATTTAAAGTGAATTTTGTCCCTATTTGAGGTTGGAGTGAGCAAAATGAGCATCTCTGTAAATTTCAAACTTCTACTGAAAAGATTAACTACCCCAAGGCACTCATAAAAAGCTTTTAATTGAATTAAAAAAAAAAAAAAAAAAAAAACATTTTAATATGTTGGTCATTTCTGTTCGTCATCTATTTTGTGAGTTTTGTGACATTTGAAGAAGGAACTCTTAATAGTCTGCATATATGCAAAAGAAGTTTTACTTTTATTTCCAGTAGCACTCACTATGTACCAAAATCCTTCCTAAAAATCCCCTTTTGTCGGTAAAGTCCAAAATAATAATCCCTGGTGTTAAATAATGATGCTGGTATTTTAAACCAAAAGCTCTCACTCACATTGGTCTTTAGCGTTCGTGCTGGAGCACGATTATGTCATTATGATGCAGCGTTTTTAAGATAAACATGAAGAGAAGCGCTCTTGCTCAGAACAGTGGAGTACACCTCTTTGTTTACTTTGTGGCTTATTATTTTGAGTAATTTTGTGCGCGGTGGTACACAGCCCTCTCACAGCGTATTGATGAACCGATCTATCACCTTTGTGGATCGGAAATTTTAATGCTTTCAATGCTATTCGCATAAGGAGCATCACTAATTTAACTGTGGTGACACAACATGCCATTGTGTTAAAATTAAAAAATTAAGCAGACATATTTGTTTCTATTAATAAATTGATATTAATCTTTAGAATTACTAAGTACTACGTGATTCAGTAAGAAGCATTGAGTGATTTTACTTTTGTTGCTTGATCAACATGACTTTGACAGTATCAACTAAATTAGGCTGCGATGCCTTTAAAATCGTCCGTAACATGAAAATGTCAATAGATTATCGTCATAGTTTTTGTCATTTCAAATTAGTTTTCATTCGTTATCATCTCGTTTTCGTCTGTGAAAAAGATGTCATTGACATTTTGACGAATATTATTCATCAACGAAATTAACGCTGCTTTTCTGCCAGCATCTTGTATCTAACAGCGTCCCTTTTGTTTATCTCTCCGGAACACTCAACTTGGCCTCTACATCTCCTCCAAAGCCACGAGCACTGATTCCTCACAGCCCTGGGCAGGAGAGTTAAAAGAGAGAGAAAGTGGACATCTGGATCCCTCTTTCAGCCTTATTTTCCAGCATAAAGGACGGGGGATTAGACAAGGCTGCGCTCTAAGCAGGTGCTGAGAAGCCAAGATGAGCAGCCAATAAAGCGGCAGGGAGCCGAACTCTCACTGACCTGCCCTACTTGAGACTCACCAACAAGAACTACACCACCCGTACAGGATTTAAAGGCATATTTTTTGTCAATTTGCACCTCATATTAAAGAAAAGTTGTGGTTTCTTTAATAGTTTAAAGAAAAGGTTCTGTCAAAGTAATGTACAAGCATTATTCCAGTAACATTAAAGGAGACATATTATTCCCCTTTTTACAATCTGTAATATATTGAATAACATATGTCCCCAGGATGTGTCTGTGAGGTTTCAGCTCAAAATACCCCACAGATCATTTATTATAACATTTTGAAAATTATTTTTTGAGTGCAAGCAGATTTATGTGCCTGTCTCTTTAAATGCAAATGAGCTGCTACTCCCCGCCCCCTTTTCCTGAATACATCTGCAACTTTCCTTAAAACCTCTGTTTTGTTTCTGATTGTCATGTTTATCCTGCTGAAATCATGTTTACAACTTCTGATATGTTACAGCTTTTTTGAGTGTACACATCTGAAGGACACGAATAGAAAGTGTCTGTCAAAGGCATGTGAGTACTAATAAAGTGAGAACTATTAAACTGATTTCACATTCACACACAAGTTTACAAAAACAGTTAATTATTTATTATGTCTGTGGCGGTAAACAGCTGGGAAATAAATTGCATTGTTTTAGATCTATGTGGCAGCAGCAATATATGTTACTATATATAGTAAATAAATCAATAAATACACTGCTCTTTTGTCTCCTCTAAGACTCCAGCATCTTTTTTCTGTCAAACTTTCTCTGTGGCATTTGAACTGGTACACTGTGGTCTCTTGCAAAACAAAAAATGACTGGGCCTAGGGTAGGAAATTACAGATTTAGGGGAGTATTATTGTAATAAGATCCATCTGTAATGTCACTAAGGGAGCGAGATCAGACACACGCGTTTTTGTTTCAACGTTGTTTGAACCCAAAGTTATGTGTCAAATATGGACTAACCTATAGCTGTTAGGTTACATTTTTTCATTCAACTTTCAACCCAAAAGTTAGGTTAGTCCTTATTTGATCTAAAATTTGAGTTGAAACAACACAAAATAAACCAGGATTAGGTCATAGTTCAATTAGGACATTTAAGTAATTTTTATAAACGCACATTTGATAAAAACATTACTTGTGTGCATCTTAAGACAAAACAAAGCCACTGACATGTTTTAAGATCAGTCAGTGCAAGTTTATTTGAGATTTATATTTTAGTCTAGGACTAGGTTTAAGCCTAGTCTGTGAAACCGGGGGTTCATGTTTTTGCCTATGCACTTTTTCCCAAATTCGGAGATTAAATTATTATTTTCTAACACAATACCACACAAAACCTCTTGTTTTAAACCAAAAAGTACATTTGATTGACAGATTATGTAGTCCAAATAGGAGGTTATTTTTGCATCAGTTTAAAATTGAGTTTACACTACAAAGATCAAATGCATTTTGGACCTCCGAATATGAAGAGTATAAGGAACCACCGAGTACGAAACTAAAATTATCACAAGACTTTATTCACAGATAGACATCTGCTATGGCTAGCAATTATACTGTCACTTACAACAAGTCCCAGCAGGTACGAACTGACAAGCTTCCAGTGACAAGTAATTTGTCTGTCCAAACTGAAAGAAAAATTTCTGTGTGACGTGGCACAATCACAGCCAAATTGAGTATATTTTATGTTTAATATAGACCAGGATTTTTGAACAATGAGATTTAACTTTCAGAAGGGCTACAAAACAACACAAAAAAAAATAAATACACTTTTATACAGCTATTATTTTCACAATGCATCATGTTCAAAGAGTTTCCAGCATCCCCCCCATTGAGCGGCTAAATGCAGCAGTAAAAAAAAATCGCTAAGATGATATTTAAGCACATAAGGAAGAAAGAAGAAGAAGTGGTGGCACACAATTATGCCTGGATCATACATACAGTAGCTGGATGGAAAATCAGAGCTGATCTTCTTCCAGAATTGAAACTCGATTATGTTAACTCAATTTTGGGGTTGTAGCACTGTGAAAATCAGGATCAAATTGCATTTCTCCCATAACAACATCATACACGCTGTGAATGGCTAGATAATGTGTCGGAAAGATTATTAGTGGAGCTGTTCGAAACTTTTTTAAACAGTTTGAACACAACTTTTCTTTGCTAAGGGGGGCTTGAGCATTTTAGCACAGTGCTGATGCATCTCTCGCCGGATGACTGAACACATGGTGGGGAAGAGAGAGGAACTATGGGAAGCACTCATGAAGAGTTTAGATGGTGAGGTCCATATGGACTGTGAAATGCTGCAGACATTGCACAAAAAAGCCTCCGAGAGATGTCAGCAGATTTTCCATGTTTGTCTGCAGTTTTTGAGGAACTCTGTTGTGAGTTGGACGCAAAGACAGTCAGGGAAGGATGGAGAGGCTGTGATCTTTTGCTTCTCATAATCCCCGCAATTCCTTAAGTCCCAGAATCCAGCACTACATGACTCAGCAGAATGTCATTTCCAGCCTGTCACCAGAAAGCCCTGTAGATATGAAGGGTGCTTCACCTTCCATTTGCCTTTAAAAACACATCACTGACAGTAAAAAGAACAAGACTGTTAATCACAGTCACGACTGGCACATCTGCAGTCTCCGTTGTCTGCATACTCATACGACTGCACTTTCTGAGCCAGGCTGTCTGCATTCAAGTGATATCAGAAAAACATATATTACCAAGGAACAGTGTGTTCACGCGCGAGTGTGTGTAAGAGCAGCAGTAGATTAATGTCTCCATCTGCAAGCTCAGACAGACCCACTGCAATCAGGGTAGAGCTGAATTAGACATATTAAAACAGGATGACGGAGAGCGCTCTCAGAAAGAGTTGTGCCAACCTCAGGGAAATCGTTTTCTGCGTTTCTGCTTAATTGGATGCATAAAGATGTGTGGGCAGGAAACGCCATAATGCTGTCGATAAAGTGTCTGGAACAAACTGAAAAATATTTCACCCGTTGAGAGTGGCACAGAATAAAAAGCATTAGATCGCTTTTTTGCATTCATTTTCATTTTAATTAGTATTTTGTCTCGTTTTACAGTAAAGTATCTTAACGTCCTTTTTAAACAAGATTAATTTCCTTGAGAAGCCAAATCATATCAGATAATTAGGCTGATTTTCAGAGACTATTTCTTTAATTAAGGATATTTTTCTTAACTCATTAGCAATCTCTTTTTAAGCATACCTCTAATAAAGAATTTATTCTTAAAAAAAGAAAACAAAAATGTTCAAAACATTGGGTTAGGTAAGTTTTGCTATGTTTTTGATGAAATTCTCTTAAATGCTCACCATGACTGTGATAATTTGATCAAGAATACAGTAATACTGTAAAATAATATTCCAATTTACAATACCGGCTCTCTCTTTATTTTCATATTTTAAAACATAATTTATTCCTGTGATGGCAAAGCTAACTTTTCAGCCTCCATTACTCCAGTCTTCATTGTCACATGATTCTTCAGATATCATTGTAATATGCTAATTAGTGCTTAAGACACATTTCTTATTATTATCAATGCTGAAAATAGCTGTTTTATATTTTTGTGGAAACTACAATACAAGATAAGATTCCTTGATCTAGTTTATCTTTATTCTTATCTAGTAAATAGAAACTAAACCATAAATCCATTAAACCATAATGTACGATCTTTAATCGTCTGTATCTATATTGCAGCTTTGTTGGTTATGGTGCAGTTTTAATGTCATGATCATTGACATTTGATGTTAATGACATCCAGTCTGCACAGAAGGTGCCATATTTGATCATGCTTCTTGTTCTTTTTAGAATTTTACAGCCCCAGGTCATGATAAACTCCATTATGATTCTTTAAAGACAATTCAGAAAGAAACAACATTACGGGTCTGGAACGGTAAGGATGAGTAAATAATGATAGCATTAACTATCCCTTTAGGACTGGTACATTTGGCTGACATTTAAATCCTTTCATAAAAGAGAACAGAGGAGATAGACATCCTCTACGTGATGGAATAGTACATTTGGTGATAAAAAGAAGCAGAGAGATATTTAACAGGAACGACAGGAAAGGTCAGGTAATAAAAGAGTGTAAAACAGAGGAGTCAGAGCATCAGGACCAGCACCAGGAGCCGGGAATGCTTACTCAGCAAAGGCTCAGGCATTTCGATCCCATTCCATTACGATGCAAGAAAAAATGGCTGATCCCCAGGTGTTAATGACTCCTACAGTACAACACAGAGAAGGTTGGGGGAAGGGAAACAATGGGGGATCAGAGAGAGAGCTGCATGTAGGATGCATGCTCTACCATGGATCTGATAATGCAACACATCCAGCTCATTCACAAATAGCCATTCCTTCAAAGATCAACACTTGTGAGATCATCTTATACTGACATTCTTCTCCTTTCGGAACCAAAAACACAGATCTAAAACAAGGTGGGGGATGAAACATCAAAGCTGTTTGAAAAAGCAAAGACTGGCACAGATGCACACAAGAGGAAGACGGGCTGAGGGAGTCTTTTCTCTGATGTTTTGATGTTGTTTTCTAAAAAGAATTATTTAAAAAGTGACCTTATGAGTCAACTATCAAAATTGAAGGACATAAATGATTCAGTCAGCACAAAGGGAGCCATACATGTCCCCCATCCATAAAGAACTTCAATTTCGTTGCACGACAGAAAGAAAAAAAAATTCAAGCAATATGAAACCTACAGGCAATCAAATCTAAACGATCAGATAAAAGCTTAAATAGAATAGAACTTCTATACAATATGCAGTTAAGAGTAGGTGCAAAAAGAAGTAAAAAAAAAAAAAAACATTAAAAAATAAGAAGAAAAATAAATAATGCAGTGCATTGTATTAGAGCTGTCTGGCTGGGATTCATTCACCTTCAGCCACTGACACCCTCTGCGCCGCTCCTAGCTAATGGAAGCACACTGGCAGAACGAATGGCACCAGAAATCAAGTCATTTACGCAAAGCATCCGTATGGTGTACTTGGACACACACGCTCTCAGCTCTGCGCCATAGGAGAGCTCATTCTCCCTCCCCAAATAATCCATTTCCCCACCACAATGAATATTTGATACGGTTCACATAACGTGCTTTGGCATGTTAAGCGACTGAGAGCAGATGCATGGTGGGGCACCAATGGGTGACAGGAATCCACATGACTGCATTAGGGTATTCGCATTAGCACTGACAGGTTTTCTTGCTAAATAAAACAGAAATGAGGTCTCTTATGGCAACTGTTACATGTCCAAAGCTTCAGACATTCAGTGTTGTGTAACAAAGCCTCTACATGCAATCGTTGCACATTGTGTCGTAGGATATAACTCATATCAAAATATCTGTTCGTTTTTTGGTCCGAGCATCTCCAACTACAACTGTGGCACGTTTCCTCCTATAGATCTGGGTAGCAATCGAACCACGTAACTTTCAAGGGAACTAAAAAATCATAAGCTGACCTATTTCTTTTGATGTATGAGGGATGCTTCTGGCACAGTTTATGTTTTCATTGAGAAGGGAAAACCAAATCGCTCAATCTAAGCCCTTTTCGTCCCTGGCACCATAAAGCCTTGTGATTGGTTGGTCCGGGCCAGGCTGTTTATCTGTCTTGATGCAGTGACATCAAAGCGCTGATAGTCATTAGCAATCTGGGATTGGTACTGGGAAATTTCACGCTGTCGAAGTATATGAGAATGAGATGAGGGAGAAAATCTGACAGAGTTCAGAGAGACGGGACACCAACACAGAATGAATGCCCTTATTAAGCATCCACATTGGCGATATCCAGAGACCAGCGCACAGTGATGTGGTGCAAATGTCACATTTTGGACCTCTAGGGGAATTTATGAATTATTTATGTAAAGACAAGCCATCGCAAATCCATCTTCATCGGCTCATTACGAATTGAGAGAATGAGATATATTGGAATGTAACTCTAAACAAGCATTTGTTTTTCATGCATCTCTGTAAATGTGTGAAAGATGAAAGTGTTGTATTTATAGAGCATGAAATGAACATGTTGTTGCTTTTAGTACTTTGAAGTCATCTACAGTGTATGCTTGTGTACTCTTGAAAGATGTTAAAAGTGACCTTTAGTAGACATTCCCTTTTACAATATAAAGTCGCTCTTTTCTTGGAATTTCAACCAAAATATTAATGACTGTTTTTCAGACACTTTAGTTTTATTGTCAATAAATGTTCTCTAAAAAGAGAATGTCTTTCTTCCTAATAACACCTGAACTGACTAAAAAGGGGTAACTAATGTTCATAGCTTTGGCAGATGAGGCAGCCTCTTCAAAAAAAGAAAAAAAATATTTTTAAATAAAATTCATCAAATGTCAAAATGGCTCATCAAGCAATTGAACAGATCTGTTTGGGGTTGTCAAATCCTTGTTTGCCAGATGATACATGGTGCTATTTATACATCATGGTTTACATGCACCAACTCTGAAAAAAATACTGCAGGTGTAGAAACAAATTGTATAAATTGCCAGGAAATTTCACAATTCATTACAAAGAAATAGCCAACAGTGACTTTTACAGTGTTTGAATGTAGCGTATCTGATTTTATGACTTCCTTTTATTAGAGATTCATGCTGGTAAAGCACAGCAGCGTTTTCTGCACACTATATCCTCAAACACACTTGAGTTTGAATCTCATCGAACAAGACATTTTGAGCAAAATACAGATATTTTTGTACTATGCCTGTACTAAATTAACTTATGATGTTTTATCATTGACAAAATTCATGTATTCATTTAGCATATGCATTTATGCAAAGCAAATTATCTGTCACTGCATACACCAGACAATTTATTAATACGGGTGCAGAAAACTTATTTTAGTACAGTCGTTCACAGATAAGAAGCCAGTTCTTTAATGTTATCCAATACTCAACAGGACTGATTAGAATTTGCCCCATGCGTTTTTGACCACCTTTGAATGTGATTTGCGTGATCACAAAATGTCTTCAGAAATGAATGTTAATACCAGGTGAAAATGGGATCTAAAACAGAGCGGACTCACCTGTATTCTGCACTGCATTCAGGTAGCTGTCATCACCATTCACCTGCAGGGAGGGAAAAAGGGAAACTAGTTCAAATGCAGAAAGCTGACAGAATTATGAAGTGATTTGTTCAGAACACTAAAGTGTCTGTTTTTCTGGAAAAGTGAAGTTTTATCTTCTTAAGACGTGACACATTTGAACAGCGGTACGTTCTGTGTCTGCCTACACTTCTGCCTGGCTCAGAGGAAGCTGTGAGACTCACTTCTGACAGGGAAGCAAGATAATATCTGTTAATATTTTAACTGACATTTTATTTTTGCCTTTTTCTTCTGCACTGCGACTGAAGTGCAATTAGCAGATGAGTTAGTATTTTAATCTTTAAAGCAACTGCTGTCTTACAATGAAAAACAGGACTGGGATGCAAATAAGATACGGATATGGAAAATATGGAAAGGGGTTTAAGCTAAGCATATTTACCGTATGTGAAGCGGTGATTTGTATTTCAATTACAGAAGCTATGACAAACATTTTCTTTGTATAAGACGTAATAAATTGCTCAAATAAAATACACATTATTGTCTCCAAAACATTAATTTGATATCACACATTTTTCATTTATATAATGTATTACAATTGCTCCCCCATATATACCGCACAATGTACACTAACAGTACCACAAACACTTTCAGTGCAAACAAGGCTAAAACAATATGCTTTTATTGCAGAGGTGCTCAGGTCTGATCTTCTGAAATTTTAACATTTAGCTGAAAAATCAAGATAATACGTTAATTAAATCTGGCACTTATTTTTAAACCATTCAGCTAAAATTTGGGCAGCTGTCAAGGTTGAGTACACCCTAGAAATCTGAGGATTGCTGATAGAGCGTCGTTGTGGCAGCAGTAAGGAACTAAAGCTGCTTCTGTGACTTGAAAAGCAATGAGCGATTTCAGTGAGGCAGGAAAACGGCTGTAAAGGGTTTTGCAGTCTGAGTTTTGCAGAACCAATTGGACTCTGTTCTTCCAACTGATTTTTCGCTGAGCATCAGAAACCATAAAGCTTGTAATCCTAAACATGACCTAGCATAAGAATATTTAAACATATCTTTTATAGCGTTTACCAGTTCTGCAAAAAAAAGAATAGTTCACCTATAAATACAAATTCGGTTATCATTTACTCACCCTCACGTCTTTCAAAACTACTACGATTTTCTTTCTTCTTTGGAATACAAAGGAGTTTATTTTTAGCAGAAATCGTGATGAAAAATGCTTTTTCTATACAGTGACAGTGAGTTTTGAGGGTTGTCAAGCAATGCTTTCAGTACAAGATTTTCACTTAAATTTCTATCCATTTCTCACACTTGGCTTCAGAAAACTTATAGAAAATATACAGCATGAGTCATATGGAGCACTTTTGAATTTAATAGCCCTTTGTTTGCAGATCATTCTATTAAAACTCTTGCATTCCACAAAAATAATAATAATAATACAGGTTTGGAATAAGACTCCATCTA
>JAUMHP010000062.1:13715571-13725873 GCA_032361065.1 Enteromius trimaculatus | reverse complement strand
GGGTCAGTGCAATTTAAATGAATATTTTTTTCTCCAATGACACACTAAACAACAGACATTCATAATTTTACCCAAAACACAATTCTTCCCAACTTTGTATTTGCCAGTGAATCCTAGAAAAATGTCAGTTTCCACAAAAATATTTAGCAGCACAACTGTTTTCAACATAAGAAGAAATGACGTTTTCTTTCAAGATATTCCCTTCTCTCAGTTCGTTCAGCTTTGCCATTACAGAAATAATTCACATTTTCAAAAATAGCTAGAAAGGTAGAAATGGTTATTAATTTTAATTATATTCCAAAATGTATTATTGCATTACTGTATTTTGTATGAAATAAATGCAGACTCAAGAGAGCATAAGACACTTCTTTCAAAAACATTACTGACCCCAAGCTTTGTGTAATGTGTTTTTCCTGTTCTAGATAAAGGCATATCAGAGCAGGTGGTAGAAAGTGGGATTCTGCCTGTTCTGGCTCAGATTTTAAGAAGAAAGAGCACACTCACTACTCACACTGCCAGACTGGTAGCTGAACTGGCCAGAGATGGTAAGAGAAAATGTATACAAATAATAGCTTATATTGGTTGAGCTGTAACCCAAAGGCTGAACTCAAAAGTATCCATAAATTAGACCTACACCTTTACCTCGGGTTGCTTGTGCGATTGTTTTTCTAAACTGCAAATAATAAGAGCTTGACAGAGGACTGACTGATTATTGATTTTATAATTCCATCTTTCTTTAGTTCCAGTGAGAGAGCAATGCTTTGAGACAGGCATTGTGTCTGCCCTTGTGACCTTACTGCTAAGCCAAGACCAGGACCTTCTCCTTCATGTTAGCCAGGCAATTGCCAGGATTTGCTATGACAGCAGTGAGTGAACCTGAATTTTTGCCTTGTGCTTCTAACCACAGATCTTAGTGGTGATACTGATGTGAGAGGCTTTAGTCATACTTTAGTATGTCGTTGAAGCCCCCAGTTCATTTGAATTGATCAGTTTCAGAGGGGTATGAGATGATGTGACGAGTCTCAGAAAATAATTAACATTTTTAAATTTGAAAGCTTCCGAATCATTTTGTCATTGGCAACAATAGTGTATTCGGATGCCTCCTCTATTGAGATTTTTCTAGAACAGGCAGTGTTCACGAGAAGTGGAGTGTGCAAAAAGCTGTGGGTAATAATATTTCATTGTAAAATATTTGATGGCAGGATTTTAAGTGAACAGCAAACATCAAGAGAGTTTATATAATCATAGATTTTTAAACTAATACTTTACCCAAAAGTAAACCCAAAAGTAAACCCTTTTAAAGGGTTTTTTTAGGTTTTTATTCTTCAAAATAAGGCATGATGACAGAATTACAATTTTTGGGTCTAGTATCCCTCTGATAAGTCACAGGTTAAGTAGAGTCTAGCAATATGCATATTGATGCTGACCTTTGACTTTGGAATTTAAGAGATCCTTTTCTTGCTAGACTTGCAACAGGAGCGATTCCTGAGGCTCGGAGCTGTCCCACGACTGGTCTCGGTTCTTCTCCAGTACAGTGGGAACGAGGCACTACTGAGCTCTTGTCTTCTGGCCCTTTGTAACCTGGCTGACATGGGCGAAGAAGACGGCACCATGCTCTCCTGGGAGGAAGGGGCGTATTTCGGCGAGGGGGATCGTGTTTTCCGTGGCACCTCACGGTACTCTTTCGGCTTGTCTTCGGCTGTGACGGTGGTCAGGTTGAAACAGTGGACTAACGGTCAGTACTCCGTGGCAGTAGAAGTACTTCAAAGATGCTCCACAATGCTGTGGGGCGCAAAAAACGGCCACCAGACTGGACACCGCCTACTGAACTTTACCCACCTAGGCAGCTGCCCCAAATTATACAAAGTTATCAAATGCTCAGTGAAGAACATACCAAGAAACAGGAATCTGAGATCAGCAGTGCTTCATACCCTTTTGTGAAGCTTCATGGTAGTGCTTTTGGAATACTAATGAACGTCTGAGGTGGCCTAAACCGGTGATCTGGTGTAAACCACGTCCCGACATTTAAGGAGCTCATTTCAGTCATTCGTAATAAAGAATGAATCTGAAAGCCCAAACATAGAATAGAACTGCTTGCAGTTTCCTATTGCTCAGACGTCACGTCTGAACCCGAGGGTACCAAGAGAGCCAAAATCACAAGACATGTTGTGTCCAGGCAGTTTAAGTCTTATAGATGTACATAGAACATGAGAACAGGTGGACGCCGAGCTGCAATCTGCTAGCCTTTCTGAACTCTGTGATTAGTCCATAAGAGGCCTTACATTAGTGGATTATCCAGACCCAGTGTTCAGGGTCAGAGCAGCTACACGCACCCAGGTCACAGTATGCAACCATGTTGCAAAATGCACCAAGGGAAATAGATTAACAGATGAGAATCGTGACTTATGTTTACAGTCTTTGGGTCCAAACACAGTCCATGTGAAAGCAGGCTTAACTAAGCAGTGTTATACGTAACTGTTTTTAATTAATTCTGGATCGATAACTGCAAAAAGTTGATGTCTATCAATATATTCCACACAGGCATGAAAAAAGTGGACCTATTAAGAGAATATTAATATGTGTGACTGGATATTGTTTTTGTGTAGAGTAACACTTGCTACACTACTGTTCAAAAGTCTGGGGGAAGTGTTTTATGATTTCATTTTATACATACATATATATATATATATATATATATACATACAGTATTTGATCAAAAATACATTTAAAATTGTAATATAAAAAAAATATTATTGCAAAAACATTCTAATTTAATACATTTTCAAAAGTAATTTATTCTTTTGATGCAAAGCTGAATTTTTCGCATCATTACTCCAGTCTTCAGTGTTACATGATCCTTCAGAAATCATTCTAATATGATAATTCTGTGTTCACTTCAGGATTATTTAATAGGCTCTAAAGTTCAAAAGAACAACAGTTTTGGTTATATAATATATACATTATATAACATATATTTTTACTGTCACTTTGGATCAATTTAATGCTTATTATTATTTAAAAATGTACGGGATCTCAAACTTTTGAATGGTAGTGTATGTCCAATTTGTGAGCGAATCACTCTTTTCAATAAATCATACCAACCAGTTAACAAGTTGGTCTGAACGATTCAGTATCAATCTCTGTGACCCTGCATAGGAAAAGAGAACTGAACAATGGATTGATAGATGCAAATTATTATCCATGAATTTAATAGGAATGGAATTTCGTGGGTTAAAAGTGTGAGAACCCTATGGTACAACTGGACTGTATTTTTACCTCCTGCATCGACTCACACAGTTGTTATGATGGGCTTTGAGGGGCAAACTGTTATTTAAAATGATGTAATTAAATGCAAAGTTTATTCATCAGTTTATGCTATCAATAAACCATTTCTTTTGACATTATTTAATTCCATTTGATTTTCTGATATCAGTCTTGTACTGAAAAAAAAAACACTCCACCTTAAAGATAAGGGAAAGGCCACCGTTGTTTTCAAAGAGAGTAGGGAGGTGGCACTGAGTTTGTTGCAGGTTGTTCATTGAGGGCCCTGTACTGTGTCAGCTGATCCCAGCGGGTGCCATTGCCTGACCAGCTCCTGTGGATTGCTGACCATGTCGTTCCAGTGTTCCAGCTCTCTACCCCTCGCATACATGAACGGCCCAATGACCACAATGCCCAACAAGACTGTCAGTAAAGACAAAATACAGTGACTGAGTACAGAGACATAGATATATTGTAATAGTGCCTTTAAGTTCACTGGTGAATGAGGATGAACCAGAATGTTATCATTTTTTTTAAAGAATTTCTAATTACATAAGTGACCCTGGACCATAAAACAAGTCATATAGCACAGGTATTTTTTTAGCAATAGCCAACAACACATTGTATGGGTAAACATTATAGATTTATCTTTTCTGCCATGCAGAATATCATGCAGATATTTATTAAATGTCCTAACTTAAGTAAATCAAAACTTAAATTTTGATTTGTAATATGCATTGCTAAGAACTTTAAAGGTGATTTTCTCAAAATCTTGATTCCAGATTTTCTGTCCTATCCTAACAATCCATACTGTATGTATATATAAGCTTTCAGATGATGTATAAATCTTAATTTAGTGTTCCTGGTCACACAAATGGGAGTGAAACACCACGATGACCATGATTAATCAGCATATCAATTTAATCAGTGACCTAGAAATAGTGTGTGTTGTTCATATTACATTAATATTTGTTTGTTCTAAATATTTCAGAAATTGTGCTTATCACTATCATAGTTTTAACCTTATATTTTAGTTTAACTTTGTTTTTTTTATTCACTCTTTTTCCCCCCAAAACAATATTACAATTTAAGTTTAATATATTTTTATTTATTATTATTTTTAAGTTATAGAGCAATGTTTTTATTCAATTAGTAATTGTAATGCACATTAAAATGAAACATTTCTTATTTTCAATTAGAGTTTTCTCATGTATTTTCATCTAATTATATATTATTTTAATTAACAAAGGTGTTTTAATAGTATTCGTTAATGACAATAATCTTGCTTCATTTTCGTTCTCTCTAATATTTTTAATTTATCATAATACTTTGTCTTCTTATATAATTTCTTGTAAATGACTGATTGGCAGTTACCGGGCTGCTCTGTGCTGGGCTGCTGGAGCTGTAGGGTCAGACAGGCCGTGTCCAACTGCATGGGAAGGAGTCTGAAGGTAAGCTTTTCATTAAAGGATGGATTATTTCCTTTCGCTACAGTGGTCCACTTGTTCCTCACCACCTGAGTATGTATCTTCAGAGAGACCTGGGCGCACACACCTGTATCATCCATTTTACATTCTAGTTAACGGTGCGCAAAGACTGCTCCAGACTGTAATGTATTTTTCATGTCTTAGTTTCTCACCTGCCTCAGTGCAACACTGTAACCCTCGCGCTCGTAAAACAACCACAGTGAGGCGGTGCAGGGACTGATTGTAGTTCAAAGACACCTGGATGTCACCGTTTTTTGAAAGGGGCTACAACAGCAGTAAAAAGAATACATTAGTACAGCACTTTTCCAAAAAGTTAAATTGTCATTTTTTCCCCCTCATGTCATTTCAAACCTAAATGATGTTCGCTCTTCTGTTGAAATTTTTATTTTGTGTTCCACAGAAGAAATTCACACGGGTTTGAGAAGACATGAAAGTGAATAAATGAAGACAGAATTGTAATGTCTGTGTAAGCTACTCTTTTAATATTAAAGCGCCATACTTGATCACTTTCACCGTCCAGATCCCTCCACTGCACTTTGCCTGCCATCTCCTTCAGTTCAGAATATCTGAGTGGGATCAAGACTTGACCTACAAGACGGTGCTTCTTCTGATGGTCCACAGTGTACATGCTCATGTTCAGAGAGCACTGGTCAACACAGCTATTAGAGACCTGTTAGAAGGCATAGGAATCAACTGACAGGCCTACTGTTCAAACATTTAGGGGCCAAGATTACATTTTTTTGGAAAGAAATTAATATTCCAGCTGACAATAAACTAATAGTAATAACATCTTTAATGTTACAAAACAATTATATTTTTAAATAGTGCTGTCAAACAATTAATCGCATCCAAAATAAGTTTTTGTTTACATGATATATGTATGTGTACTGTATGTATATATAAATGCACATGCATACAGTATATATTTAAAAATATATATTTACAAGTATATACATTTATATATGTATATTCTTATATTAAATATAAATACTTTTTAAAAAAAAAAATAGGTTACATAAGTTTCTACTTTACATTAATAACCTTGTTGAGCACCAAATTAGAAAGATTTCTGAAGAATCGTGAGACACTGAACTGGCTTCAGCTTTGCCATCACTGGAATGAATTACATTTGAAAATGTATTTAAGTAGACACCATCAATTTTAAATTGTAATAATGTTACATTAAAATTATTAACATTAAAATTAATGTTACTGGTTAAAATTACTGGTTTACTTTATCTAGACAGATAAATGCAGTCTTGTTGAGAATATGAGACATTAAATAACATTTAAACTTGTACTGAACCCAGAATATGCTCAGAGGAATGACTCTTGCAATGGCCAGTAGATGGAGACATCAACTATGAAATGTCTTCTTTAATTTCAAAAAATGTTTCTCCATTATGTAAAATCAAAATGTTATTGGCAATGACTTCCCCAAAAAAACATGAAACATTAATTAAATGCATTAGTATTTCCATATAATGAGGAAGATTGATAATGTATCCAAGTTCATCAGAAGAGACTCTTTTACCTGAAACACGAAGGTGTCGTTGAACTGAGGATGACAACCTTTTCGTCGTGCTTTGGCTTGACGGTGCCGTCGGTCGTCAGAAGGTAACAGCTGCAGTTTTACCAGTGTGACATTACCCTGGCACTGAGCGGGCAGGTTAGCAGCACGAAGCAGAGACACCACCAGCTGCTCTCTCTCCTGCTGATACCGCAGAGCAAACCACAGACGAACAGCTGAGCCACGGGGAAGGGCCCATTCACTGGGCTCCTCTGGGAGCTGGTACAGGTCTGGTCTTACGCTGCCCAGAGGGAACCAACCTCAAGAACCGCGTCGAGCAGAATGAGAAACAGACAGTCAAAACATTGTCTTCATACTTTCTTTGTATCGTTGTTTCTGATGCCTAATGCCTATATTGCAGTCCTGACATACTCCCTACTGTCAGAGAGCCTCGCTGGCTGTGCAGATCTGGATGGAGCTCCCATTCCTCAGTATGCTCTCTTTCTTCTTTGCTCTCTTTTAGTTGGGGTGCTCTCTTGAATCGAGGAGGCACAAAGAAAGGAACATCACCTGAGCTGTAAAAATTAAAAGATACGAATGGGATGATGCTATTGCAGATCTACATGTAAAAGAAAATGTTATAAGAGAGATTAGTGCCACATTAATTAAAATGTGTATTTTTAATGTCTGTTTATTATATATATTTAATATTTTTTATTTACTTAATATGCTTATTGAGTGATCTCACACATTTTATGTTACTAAATGTGAACTTTTTTTATATATGTGTTATATTTATTTTATTTTATAGTTGTATATTATTTATTTACTCTGGCTTATTTACAGATTTATTATAAAATTTTTATTTTACGTTATTAAAATGTGATTTTGTTAAAAATGTATTTAAATGTGTATATTATTTATTTATACTTTGTTTTTATATATGTATATGTCTGCATATAATAAGTATTTATATGTTATATAATGTGTATTTTATACCTGCATATAATTTTATTAAGAAATAAAAATGAACGCAAGCTTAACGCAAGTTAGCAAAGCTTATATGTTTATAATAAATAACTTTTTACTTTTTCATTGTATTATATAATTTATATGCAGATTACAACTTAATTAGGATAAACTAACAAACAAACTAATAAATAAATCCTATTATAATAGCTTTTAATATATAGTAACATTAAGAATTATTATTAACAGACATTTAATTAGGAAATACAAATAAATAATTATTAATTTTTTATGTTTTAGTAAAGTAAAAATGTGACATCTAGCACCAATCTCTCTTATAACATGAAGGACTGGTTAAAATTGTGAAAACTAGTCCCAGGATCCCTTTACTTCAAAAAAAACAAGCCCTGGAGCTTGGATAGGATGTATTTATTAAGTTTAGATCACCTTACATTGCTATGAAACTGTATACAGCTTGTGTTCTTGCCATTTCTAGACAAGCAACAACTGTTATTTACCCATAGCTGCTGCTCTGTGATGTCTGAAGCACTGGAGTGGTGCATCGTGGGATTGTGGGGGTGGTAGGTATCAGTCCCCTGTAGAGCGTTTGAGTTCGTCTCTTCCTCCACAGTAGATACACTGATACGCCAAACAGCAACAGGAAAAGAAATGCTGCAGACAGTCCACAAGCCAGTGCTACAAGTGGATCTAATGGCACAGACACAAAACAAACTCACCCTCCCCTCTCACTCAGTGTTCCATACAACAGAGAACATGGCTTTGCATTAACTAAACCTGCTGTGTGTGACACCATTGGACAGTCTCTTTCTCTCATGCCTTTTAAATAGACGTGTCAAGTGTCTTGTGTCAACACACTTTAGTGCAGACCTGCCTGAAAGAGGTGGAGCACATTGAGTTTTTGCTGCTCAAGAAACACAGTATTTCTAGAGGAACAACAATTTTTCTTCTCAATTATAAGGGATTTACTGCAGCTGCCTGGAGGAATACAGTAAGAGAGAACCAGAACTCCTAACAGGTATTGAAGCCATTTAATACAGATCATAGTTTAGAAATTAAAAGTGAAATGTACATAAATCTTAAATATTATAGTGTTGTGTTTAAACAAGGATTTAAAAAAGGATTTGTACACTAATTAAATGTAATGTTTTTAACATACTGTATTATTTTATTTATTTATTTATATTTATTTTAAACATTTATAAAACAATTCTATAATGTTCAGCTTGTGTGCTTCTGATTTTATTACAAATGTAATTTTAACATTATATTATATTATTAAAAATCTGAAAATAATTCTATAATGTTAAGTTTGTTTGCTTACTTTTACATTTAATTCGTATATGATCCATGTTTAAATGAGAAAAATAAAATTCTGTCCATTCACCATTTACTCGTGCTCATGTGGTTCCAAATCTGTATGACTTCCTTTTTTTCTTTAAAACATTAAAAGCTGATATTTTGACTATTACCCATACAGAGGTCAATGGGCTCTGGTGTTGTTTTAAACCCCAATGACTTTCATTTTAGGGTAGATCCATTCTTTAAAATGCCTACTTTTGTGCTTTTATTTTTTATGTAAGCTGTCCCTTTAAAAAAGTTTTTGACATTCACAGTTGGCAACTAGTGGTACACAAGTTAAAAGGGATGACCTGTATATATACATTTAAGCAGCATACTTATTAATATATCTCATTTTAAAGGCACTTTGCCTCACTGGTCAATAATTGTTCAATTGCACATGAAAATTATTAGCGCACAGCGGTCAACCATCTGCTCAGCAGTGCATATCACATTTGCAAGCACAGAAATACATGTCGCTATGACAGCACTAGACACTCATGCCTGGTAAAGAAAGCTTCAGCACAACTAACATACACAGTACGTAATAACTTGTCTGGAGAAACTTACATTAAGTCATATAATATGATCAAATATTTGCAACCTGGTAAAACAAACAGTGTCTCTGTTTGTCTTTAAGGTCCACTATCGCATAGTAATATATCTGTGTAAAATAGGTCTTAAGTATAGTTTATACAAGGTACTAATAATCTTCTACTCACCAGCCATGGATGGCCACAGTCTGTCTAACTCCTAACTGAATAAAGTCTCTCTTTCTCTCCACTAGATTCGGTGTGAATCACCAGTCGCTGGTTTCTCATATTGCCCAGTGGCCGTCTCGTAGGTGCTGATGTCCCATTGAGAGTAAGCTGTGTCTTCTGACAGCCTGGTCACCCTACAGCGGGGTACTACAGTCCCCCTGAGGCTTCCCAGGATAGTTAATCAACACCGAACACTAGCTCATGCAGGTGAGCGATATGAGCCCTGCCAGTTGCAGTATTTATTTCCAAACAAACACAAAACCTTGATGCAGTCCAGTGAGCATACAAACTGTGACTATTTACAGGCTATTAGCAAGCTAAAAGGCCTTCCAAATGCTAAAAGCTGTTCTGTGGTTCAATGGATGTGACTTCTGTAATATGATTTGATCTCAGTGAATCAACCAACACAGGGCTCTCAGAATGTGGTTTAATAACTACAGATTGAATGTTATGGTGTCTTCAACAGCCTAGTTTGCATTCACTAAGCGTTAATGAATAACTCTTGGAGAACAGGGGAAGTTTATCAAGGCTGCAATCAGGCAACACGTCTGCTGTTCCCACAATACCTCTAAATGTAGTTAACTTTGCATTGATTGCAATAAAAACACCAGTTATTTACTCTAAACTCATCTCAGATGATGTAGGTAGTAATAAAATTTGATTTGTCAAAGTAAATGATGTTGAATTTTGGCTGGCAAGAGCTATCTAGCAACAGTGCAGTTTATTATCCAGTTTGATGCGAAGCATGCTGGGAAACATACCTTTAGTCTAAGATTATTTCATCAAAAATATAATATAGTACCAATAAAAATGGATTTAGTAAACTGCATTTTAAGTCACGTTTTTGTTTTAGAAACAAACTGCGCAATGAAGTTAAGATAAAATGTTCAAGAATTTTGTTCCAGCTTTCAGAAAACTGAAAAAGCAGCAAAAAAGTAATATACAGTATATATAT
>JAUMHP010000062.1:13678438-13715234 GCA_032361065.1 Enteromius trimaculatus | reverse complement strand
AGACCTGTGTGAATCCTAATTTCTTTGTGGAACACACAAAACAGAATTTTTTGCACATATGCTCTATAGTATTCTATGAAGTCCTTTCTGAACACCACACCATCGTTCTTCAAGATATTTACTTCAGTGTTCTGCTGAAAAAAAAAAAAAAAGTCATACAGGTTAATAACAGACATAACAGAATTTTCATTTTTGAGTGAAATATCACTTTAAGTTGACTTTAAGCAGTCTTGCCTAACATAACATTAAACTGAGGCTGGGCATAAGGGTTTATAATACCAATGGAAAAACACCTGATGCAACTGATTTAATGTATCAACAAATACATAGACAGCATCTGTGTTTTTATGCCAACAAAATGCCGTTACAGCAACAGGTCCAAGAGGTCTCCGTACATAGGGAAAAAATATTCTAGTTTGTTCAAGGGTGATTAAAAACATAAACAATGTAATTTCAGCTTACAAAAAAACAACAGCAGAGTTAGTTTGCAGTGCCAAGTATACGGACAGGTGGATCAGAAAGATGAGTCACAGACATGTATCATAATGGTTTCCCGGCACCACAATCTCCTCTTTCAAAGAGACTGTTTTCATTGTTCCCATGACAACTTAAAAAAAAAGACATGATGAAAATTCATTGGGCTCCTATTGAGCATGGCTGTTTCTATAGCAACAGGAAGAGAGACTGGATGAGTTAGCGACAGGAGCTACGAGTGTGTGAGAATGAACGTGTGTGTGTGTAAGAAAGACAGAGTATTTATTGTATTGATTTGGAAGGATATCTGATTTCCTTTTGTGACATCTCAATAGTCTCTACCTGTTCTTCCTCTAAATCCC
Source organism: Enteromius trimaculatus (assembly GCA_032361065.1). Classification (NCBI taxonomy): domain Eukaryota; kingdom Metazoa; phylum Chordata; class Actinopteri; order Cypriniformes; family Cyprinidae; genus Enteromius; species Enteromius trimaculatus. The sequence continues at coordinate 13,714,398 of JAUMHP010000062.1, read as the reverse complement.
ACTTCTCACCCCATACGCACACTTTCACACAATTGTGCCCACCTCTATTGGGCATTTACAGCTCTCCTTGCCTCCCACCATTTCTGTCTGTGTCTTTGCACCTCCTCCCCCCTCCACGGTGGATTTCCTCTCAGAGAGGGAGCGTGTGGTGTGTAATCAGATGACAACGACTGATAATCCAGCAATACACCCACTCTGTCCTGTTCACTTAGAGAGGAGGAGAGGAAAGAAGTGAAGGAGGCGGGATCCGTCTGGGCAGAGGGGAAGGAGACGAGAGGAGGAAGTGGGAGGTATGTACATGTGCATGTGTGTGTGGAGGGAGGGAGGTTGTTGACTTACCTGTGGCCATGAGGGAAACCGCAGCTGTGTCTTCATAAAGCAAGCGCTGCTCAACGTGAAAAGAAATGTTAAAACGAGGCTTTAGAAAAGGGAAGTGAAGATGACAAGGAAGGAAAGACAATGGGTGACACAAGGTCTTGACTGGATCATGTACGTTTGCTAATAAAACCAAAAGGTGAGATCTTATTTGATTTTCTTGTAAGGAAGAGAGCTTGACTAGAATTTTTTTTATTTATTGTGTATGTGTGTGTTACAGTCTGGCGCCAGTACAGGTGTAGGATGGAGGTTAGACTGTGGGTTGAGGTGGATGAGAAGGGTTAACAGTGAACACCTTGCATATTATTTTTAGATGCAGTGGGAAGATAAGTATCGTGTTTACCCATCATAACTGTGGAGAGATAACGTCTGTCATTCTGTTAGAGTTGTGGTCATTTGTACAGGTTATTTTTGAGATTCGTTCTGGTTTATTAGTGTTATTATTATTTTGTAACACCCACCGAGTGATATACTTCTTAGTGTTAAATAGTGTTGGTAACTGTATAAAAACTTGTTGAAAACCTGTTGCACACTAGTAATATTATGATAACACGATTTTTGTAGATTTTCTGCAGCTTGTGTGATGGATGATGAACACTGGCTTTGGCACAGCTTTCTGCTCCCATAGAACTAAACATCTTTTCTGTATCTGTAACACGTTCAGGTAGAAGAAACATTTGTAGAACTTTGTTGAGTTGCAATTCTACAGAAATCTGCTGAGCTTTTCTTGAGAGTGCTGCATGTGTAGATTCTGTGTGGGCATGCTTGGAGTTAGATTTATATGGTATGATTCAGCAAGTGGTCACAGGGACATAAACAGATGGTGATGGCCTGATGATTAAGAATCCGAGCAGATAACACAAAGGTTGCAAGTTTATTTCTGAGTTTACTCCTGAAATGAATTGTCTTTGAGTCAATAAACTCTGATTGGTTCACAGGAAATACTACTTCACTTAAGATGCTTTAAAATGGCACCTCATTCTAAAGTTAAGCCCAGTTTGAAGTGTGTCTTGAATGACTGTACAGATTAGAGTGTGAGTGTGTTTGGAGTCAGCAGCATGTGTGTGTGTTGACACTTGGGAGTGACAGACCCAAAAGTGTCTCCCAAAAAATCTGCTGGAGTGGCTGAAGTGTGATATAAACAAGAACAGGCCTTACACACATTGACTCAATGCTCTCAAGAGTTCCTGGAAATGAGAAACACACTCTTACAGGAATGATGACCTTAATGGCACAGTTTGTAAATTTACAGTAAACCTACTACCTTATGGGACCATGTGGAGTGGAATCAGCCACCTGTGCTGGAGCACCATGTGGATTAATGTCCTTTTGAGAGAAGTTGGCATTCCCATGTTGTAGCTAATGATCTTAAGACTGAAATTGGGCTTATCCGGTCTTTAATCTGGTCAATTACTCAAGGGAGAGATACCTAGGCATCCCCCTGTCTTATTCACTTTAATCTATGTGCTGTAAGGACAAAAGAAATCTCAGCTTTATGTATCGTAAAAATAAAGGTTTAAGTGTTATTCACAATCTTAGTAGACAACTAAAAAGGACGAAAAACTGGTGTGCTTCCTTCATCTAAAGTAGTAATAAAATAATATCCGTAGTAATAAAAGTTTAAACATGAATGATGTACTTAGTTTATAATTGTATGTCTTTCTTCACCAGTAGACTATTCACAATGGAGGAAGGACAAAGACCTACATCTGAGATCTACCTCCCAAGCATCAATCTCGGATCTGCTGATGTTGAAGCAGTGGAGAACCATGAGTTGCCAATTATTTCTTTATCCAAAAGCTCGACAGAAATGATGAGTGGACCTCCTCAACGAACGGAGCTGGCATGGTACCGTCAGAACTTGCGTAAGAGCGTCAGCAGTGCAGCGTGTACTCAAAGGCCTATCAGTCTGGGTGGACCATCGACAGGAGTCTCTGTGAATATTTGTGACCATGAGCAGGGGAGCATATGCAGCAGCAACAGCACCCCTGAGACTGTAATCTGGCATGGAGGACCTGCAAGATCCTGGAGCGTCATGGATGACTCGCCAAGAAGGACTCCAACGCAAGATCCACTCCTGGGGCAAAATCAGGTCCATGGTGGTGTAAAGTGTGTGCCACACTCACCATCCACAAATAGGGATTTAAGAATGAAGGATCTGATGTGTAGAGAGGGATGTTGTCCATGTTGTGGACCTGCAGAGAACCTGACAGGGTGCAGCTGTTGCAGAGTGCCTTGTAGAATGAGTTTTTCGGCTCTGAGCAACAACTTCACACCACAGGGAGTGACTACAGAAGACCATGCTCAGAGTGAATGTGAAAGCCATCATTTAACTGCATGTCACAGATCTACCTGCTCTGGTCACATGATGAACACTGCCTGTTTGAGAAATACTTGTGGTGTTGTTCCATGCTCTGGACATTTGATATCACGGCCACCTTGTGCAGGAAGCCCTTGTGCAGGACAAAGATCCCTGCTTCATTCAGGCTTGCTCGGTTTTCCACCACTTGTGTCCTCAGTCAGTGAGACCAGACTTGACAGCCGCAGTGCAGGCCATTGCTGTGGATCCGAGTTTAGGGGGCAGAACTCTTCCCGCCTTCGACTTGACAAAACAGGCCAGACTTTTAATTTTAACAGGACAGTCAAAGATGCCACTACCATGACATCTGACCACGAGCTCAGACATGTTGGTGTGCAAACCGCATCCGATTCCCTTGCTTCCCCTCTTTCTCATGTGTTTCCTGAAATTTGTTTAAGAGCGGATCCTATTTCAGACACACCTTCGGAGCACATGTGTCATAGGACCCCTGTGAAGGAGGTGGAGTGGGATGCTGAGGGTATGACATGGGAGGTGTATGGTGCAGCTGTGGACCCTGAAGAGCTTGGCCTAGCAATTCAAAAGCATCTGGAACTTCAGATCAAAGAGACTGCAGCTGCTGCAGCTGCAGCTGCTCAAACGCAAGACTCCACGGACAATGTCAGCAGCCTGGCACTGCAAACCAGGCAAAGGAAGAAGAGCGAAGGCATTATAAGAACATTGCGCAGTTCAGCGTGCTGCTCTAACCCAAGTACTGTGGGAGACTGAAGTGATCAGCAAAGGGCCGGAGTCTTTTCAGCATGTGGATATCCAAGAGAAGGTGGAGAAAGTTACATGGATTGAGAATGGCCGTGGCATATTTGCTTTAGTTATTCATTTAACTAAAGCAAATTGTCCTTAAGTTAAATCTATAAATATTCTTGCTTAGTTGAAGCTATTACAGCTCCACTGTTTATTAGAGCAGTGATGTTCAGAGATACATTGCAAGCTAGCTTTGCATAGAGCTACCATTTAAAGTTTACATATAATGGGGTGTTTCTACCTTACTTCACACATGGCCTTGTCCCTGTCTTGACCTCCAACGTATCTTTTAGATGCCTCTTTTGGCTCAAAATACCAAAAAAAAAACATTTTGGTGAGCACTGAGTATTTTCAAAAATGTCTGGATGTACTTGTTGGATTTTGTCAAGCAAACAACAGACTGCTGAACATTTGCTATGGGGTACATTAAAATTAACACCCTGAAGGACTCCCTGGAGTATGATCTGAAGGCCATTTCTAGTTAGTTTACATTGCAAAAAAAAAAAATCTTTTCTTTTAAGAAAAAACAAGTCAAAATTAGTGCATTTTTCTAGATTTTTGGGCAAGACAAAAAATCTAAGTAAGAATATTTAATTTAATTTTTAATTTTTTTTTTTAATTGATTGATTTGTAAATTGAACTGTGCCTGTAGAAGTATAATTTACAAACAACTATCAACTATGTTGTTACTGAATTCACTGATCTTGATACAAATGGTGATTGGTCCAGTGGCGGTTTTGCCCGGTGGATTAGTGTGGGCTCAAGGCCAAAATCAATCCACAGAGCTAAAAATATGAATGCTCATGAGGTTTGTGGGTGTGTAAAGCTAGGTTCTTATCAGACCTACTGATGATTAGCAAATATAGACTCAAGGTCAATGTTCCTGTACGTATATAGTACATTATGAGCTAAAACTAAGCCCCAGTCCTGGTTCTGTGCTCAGGGAGGATCTCAGTCAATTCAAAAAGAAAAACATGTACATATTGATTTTGTTGCCAAAATCTGACATGGAAAAAAAAAACTCATAATCTTTCCACTCTTTTCATGTCATTTAAATTTGATTTAATAATGAAGAATAGTTGGCGTTCTATTTAGAAAGTGTAAGGACATAGATAATTACAGTCATTTCACATAATTTATTAACATATATATTTTGTTATATAATATTGGTAATGTTTTTGCTTTGTTCATTATGTTGTTAAAATATTGACGTTAAAATGGTTCATATCACATTCAGTGTAATAATCGGACTGTTTTTATGTACTGTATATCATGCTCACGTGACACATGCTATATCATAACTATATCTTACACAGAATCAGTCATGACTTTGTGAAAGTTAGGGATTGTATTTTTAGAGCAATCTCTGTCAATAATGTTTAGATTATATTCATTTAAATAGCATGACACCTATTGTTGGTACATAAATGTATATCCACAATCCAAATCGACAGTATTTGCTGCACAAACTGCTTTTGTTTTTCTTTGCCAAAGCAATCTGATTTTTTGTTTTTGGACCAGAGCATTGTGATTTAACATAATATAGATATTACTGGATCGACACCTTACAGTATAATGAAAACAAGCTTTATATAGGCTTTCTACAGCAAAAACTACACTAACGTGTTTTAATATTGGAAATACTGAATGTCTTGAAAAATGTACGAGCAACAATAAATCGTTTGGTAAACAATGTTCTGTGTCTGTTATTTTAGAGCAGTACAGTTAGACGACTTCTTATTGACTCACTGGAAATAGCAAAGGCATAAGATAAAGAAATAGACAAAGAAAGGGGGATGAGAACATGTCAGAAGGTCCTGCTAAACTTGGTGAACTGTGCTCCAGTAGATTGCCCTGGACATTTCCACGGCTCTTTCATTGTAACTTTGACCAACTGGATGAGCAGGCACATTCCCTGTTATTGACTGCTCCTGAGCAGGTGCTACCTCCTGTTTTGTTTTTCCTTCCTGTGCCATGTTTCAGAGTTTGGAGTAAATAAAACAGGTGAGCAGTAAACAATCATAATCAAAATCCATTCAGTCTGAATACAGTCACATGCATATAGTCACATAACATGTCAGCATCTTCTGTCTTAAAATTTGCTCCAAGAGTAGGTTTCACAAGCCCTGTTGCACCGTTGTATTCTGGTTCTTATGCCCTCTGCTGGTAACATGAGAAACATTTTCACTTAAATCACTATACTGTGTAAACCTTTAGGTTCTTTCCTGTCTTGTACTGGAGTAAGACTAATTGTTAAACCTATTTTGGAAATAAAATAGTGTGTAGTGGTTTAATGTTGAGTCGAAAAGTTACCTATGTATTCTCAAGCTATGAACAATTACCAATGTGCCCTTGATCAAGGCTCACAAGGCCAAAATGCTCCAAGGGGATTGCTGCTGTAATAAGTGTACTGTAAGTCACTTTGGATAAATGAGTGCTTACTAAAAACCGGTTCTGCTAATCTTTAATCAAATAATTATTTTAAACGATACAGATCAGTCATGATCTTGTTAATTATTTATCAGGATTTTCAAGGTATAACTTGGGCCCTGCAAGGTTTCAGAAAGCAACAGAAGGTCACGTGAAGGTCAGTACCTATCCTCATCCAAACAGCATGGCGTGACTGTAAGGAGGCTACTGGCAATCTATTGGGCGAGTTGTTTTGCACAGTGGCAAGGGACGGGCTGTGGCTGAAAGTGCTGATGGGACTTCTATGATCCCATGAGGCCAGCTTGTTCCGAAAACCCTCGACTACCCCACCAGAACAATCCAGGATTGGGAGGGGTATTGTCAAAGTGCTTTGTCCCAATGACAGGGGCGTGGAGTGCACAAAGGGTGGACCCTGCACCAGGCATAGTATAAATGGGTCATCTCCAATGCGCAACACAGTTTACTGTAGATCATGGCAGTAAGAAGCCCATTTTTTCCACTATTGCTAATGTTGCTGGGACTGGCGCTGGACAGAGCCTCCACCCATGCATTCAACCCCAGTCGCCTTCAACAGCACAAAGTCCTCCACCTCGGTGAGAAACTAAATGAAAGCTGACCACTGACATGTTGAAAATACGAATTTACAATTATTCCTATGTATTTCTCAAAGATCCAAATATGGATTTTCTTTCCTTCTTTCCTCTCCTGGTACAACACCTTTCATTTGCTAATCCTTTCATAACTCCTGTGTAGCTTGTGTTTGCTTGTCTACATGGTACTGACATTGACGTAAGTGTTGTTCTGTCCTTAGACTGGCCGAAGGACTGTGGCATGGCTCATTTCAAACCAAACACAGTGGAGCGTATCGTGTCGGGCAATGAAGCAAGACCCCACTCCTGGCCGTGGCAAGTCTCACTGCAGGTAAATTCCACTTGATATGACACAGAACATCTCAAGATGCAACAAAAGAGGAAGCCCATTAAGCTGGAATTCATTTTTCCAGGTTCGTCCCAGAGGCAGTAAACATTATGTTCATGTTTGTGGAGGGACTCTAATTCATAAGAACTGGGTTCTCACTGCTGCTCACTGCTTTCAGAAGTAAGGCAAATCACAAGTTTATCACCAGTGGTGGCAGAACTTGAATTGAATTTATGCAGGGCGCTCTTTGTGCTCTTCATTGCCCAGGGGAAAAGCTGAGGATGCTAGTAGCTGGCGTATCGTTTTGGGTAAGCATCAGCTGAAAAGAGCAGAGTCCGCAGAGCGTTTTTTCCCAGTGAAGAGGATCTACAGGCATGAGCACTTTCGTTATCCAGCCCACAGTGAGCTGGACTATGACATCGCATTGGTTAAAGCTGGCACGGACATCCAAACCACTAACTTCATCCGCTATGCCTGCCTGCCGCGCAAGCAGATCAACCTTAAGCCAGGGCACTACTGTTGGGTGACTGGCTGGGGCGACACACGAGGTAAAAACGGCATTATACGCTTTTAAAATGTAACTTAACACTTTATTTCAGTAGTCCACTTTAGACATTCTACTAACAGCAAGTAACTTTTATAACCACATGTCAACTAGCAGTCACTGGAGTATGAGTAGACTGTCTGCTTAATCTTTATATTATATGTCAACTTACTCTACTAACCCTAAACCTACCCTAATGGTCCACTATGAGAAATAGTTGACATGTAGCTGCAAATTAATGACAATAAGTTGTCATGTAGTTGACATGCAAATACAAAATTACTTATAGTTAGTAGAATGTGTAAAGTGGACTTAAGTGTAACCAAATGTAAAGAGTGTACAGTAACGCCATAACCCAGTGCAATTACTACTGGTTTATTTTACCTTCCCGAGGCAAAAAAATGACACTTTTACTATTTTATTGGTATCATTGAGTTTAGGGAGGCGATCCACTTATCCCATTTATCACATTTCTTCCTTTGTAAATCTTAGGTGGCAAAGAAAATGTGTCACTTGCTGAGGCTTTGAACCAAGCTCGGCTCCCAATCATTGACTATAAGACCTGTCGGCAGAAGAAGTTCTGGGGTGACCGTGTGAGAGACTCCATGATTTGCGCTGGCTTCCGAGATACAGAGGGCACCCCAGCCGCATGCCAGGTGAGAAGACAGTTTTATGGGAAAAATGATTTAAGGTGCCCCTTCTTCAACTCCATTTACACCTTCTGTGTGGCTCTTCTTGTTGTAGGGTGACTCTGGTGGCCCTCTGCTGTGCCAGGTGGGGCGTGACCGCTGGGAAGTCCACGGCATCGTGAGCTTCGGCCCTATCGGATGCACAGTGGAGAACAAGCCCAGCGTCTTCACTCGCACCGCAGCCTACATCCCATGGATAGAGGCCACACGCATCAGGGACTTTTTCTTGCACTAAGTTCCGACCTCAAAGAATTCCTTGTCTCACATTTGTGGGCACAGGATGAGTCGTTATAGCAAAAGATTTAGTGCCGTGTCCCGGTTCCAAGTCCGGCCCATGGACCTGCTCATCCATTTGTGGTCCTTGCGCTGGAAGCTGGCGTACAGCATCACAACCACCAGCCACTAAGTTAGGGTAGTTTGCACCAGTTTGTGGAACGTTTCTCCGCTACGCATGTGAGATGGGCTTCGCTGTAGAACATGAACTGCAAAGTTTTAACTGCTTTCAGCTAAACCACACTAATCTTCACCTTGTGCTCGACAAGCTAAGAAACATCTGTAAAACAAGTCCTGGCTATTCAACATTACACTCATAAGTTCAGTAGGCCTTGTTTTTTTACTGTTAAAGGACTGGCACACATTTGCCCTTGTATGGGCAGTCCAACGTTCAGTTCTTAAGGTGCTTTGACAGTCAGCGTCAAGTAGTGATAGGAAATTTCACCTGTTGTGGGAGACATTCTCCCTTAAGAACAATTCTAACTGCAGTGATTTTCACTGAACAGTGCAGGTAATTTCCAAATACAGTGCAGGTAATTTTAAGTTTTTAAAATTGATAAAATTACCTTTTTATTTTTATTTAATTATCTAATATATTATTAGTACAATACGGCTCAAATAATAGAATGAGTAACCAATGGTTATTCTGGTTGAGAAATATCACTGAAAGGATTTTTTAAAATGCTATCATTCTGAAAAACATGACCATGTCTGCATATCGTAACTTACAAGCACATGGACATTCTGGAATATTATAATTATCATTCATATGAAATCATTGCCTGTTGAAATCAAGGTTCACCTGATTACAAATAAATCTTACTATATACAAAAAAAAATGTTTTAATGTCTTTGAATCTGAACACGGTTAATTTATATATATATATATATATATATATATATATATATGTGTGTGTGTATGTATTTTTTACCACATAAATAAAGGATGGGGTACCATTTATGCACTGCAAATAGATATTCTGTATTACACAACTCCTATTTTACACAACTATTTTAACATAACTAAAATGCAAATTAAGAGTCTCAAACAGTGGAAAGTATTTTATTTTTTTACGGATTCGGAGGAAGCAGCCAGTTTAGTCTGCACTGAGAAAATTAATCACTGCACAATGAGAACAGACAAAACTTTATGATTAAAGGATAAAGAGTTCCTGCAACTTACACCAAAAAAGACATGTATCAGCAAATTCATATCTACTTACTCCACATTAAGTAATTTGGAGGCAGCCTGGCTCTTCCATTTAGATATTACACTTGTAACTGTATCTGAAGACGTCTGTGCATGTGTGGTGGTCCATGGTTGTCATAAAGAAATGTACGCATCTCCAAAATCATAAAATTAAGAATGGGCTCAGAGTCAAAATAAGTCCATCGTTTGAGCTCTAAGTCATCCTCAGTAATGTGAAGGCGATGTCCCCTTCAGGTGATCCCAGTTGTTGTAAAGAGCATACAGGCTTGACATGGCTAAACCAACAAGACCTCCTCTGGCAGCTCCTTTGAGTCCAGCTGTACAAAACAAATGCACATTTATATCAATTAATGCAATAAACATGTTCATTAGATTAAATCAGTGATGATATTGTCTCTTTTCCTCACCTGTGGATTTAAAAAGCATCCCTGTTAATGTTCCTGCTGTCACTGTGTTGAGGTCATCCTCTGCACCCCTGGCCTTCTCAATGGCCACACCGAACACACTGTACAAAAGAGCTGTTGAGGAAGAGAAACATTTTATTATGCATGACAAATAATTACACAACAGATGTGATATTCATTGGCACAAGCTGTTTAAATTTTAATGCATCTCTTACCCACAGATCCTAGCGTGTTGGCCCATGATGCGCCTTGTCGTGTGACCATGTTCAAAATTCTGAACATATCAAAGATCAGCGTTAAAAGTGATTACAGGTAATAAACAATGAATAAACAGTTCCAGTGAATATTAAATAAATATACCTCAAATAACAACAAAAGGTTCAGTAACTAAACTCAAAATTCAAAACAGTGCCTCATTAGGCAAACAAATCATACTTATTGATACTCTAGCATCATTTCTGGTCACAGTGAAGTTTTATATGTAGTAGCTTATCCACAATGTGTGTGAAAAGAAGGTGCTCACAAAGTCAAAAAGTGCTAACTAACGAAACATCAAATTTTACGGATTTATATAAGTCATAGGTTCAAATATCTAAAAATTAGTGGTGGGCCGTTATCGGCGTTAACGTAAGACTCTTACCGCGCGATAAATAAATAGCGCCATTAATCTATTCACAAAGCTGTGTTGGAGCTGGGTCTATACTACACAAGCTATGATGACTTTCACCTTCATATTTTAGCGCGGATGTATAAATAGCCGAATTGCACTGTAGCCCTATTCGGACGGGACTAGTTTTCTAAACTACTGTACGTGTGAGCTTCGATTCTTATCACCTGTCGTCCGTGATTTTCATGTACCATTTCGGACGGGACTGTGTCAAAATTCGCCCTGCCAACAATGCTGTACAGAGATTTTTGGGACGCTCTGACGTAGATTGAATGCTTGTCTTGCCGCGAATCAAACAAACATGTTAAGCTTGTGCAGACTGACCACAAGGAGGGTATATGTTAAACTCATAAAATCTATTGAATGTAAAAGTAAGAAACTGATCGATGGAAAGAACGCTTTTGTAGTTACATTTTTTCTTTTAAGCCATTTGTCTGGTGTGTAATTTTTAGGTTCATGGTTAATTGCTAGTCTAATTTTAATATTATAGGAGACATTTATAGGAGTCTTGGTTTTAAATTAACATTAATTTGTGTAAAACCTACCGGATGAAGTGTAATGTTAGCATAATGCCAATTGGTCAAAGTGTTGTTTTGAGCAAAACAATTGCATTCCCGCTGAAAAACAAGCGCTCTAGCAGGAAAATGTTGCCTGTTGTGCACGTTCTTATTAAATTCACATCGTGATGGAGGATTAAGTTGTTGCGATTGGGGTGCTAATACCATAAAGTTGACCTTATTTCAACTCTCCTTAAAGCTCTCGCTGTCCAAGACTCACATTGAAAATGAATGACTTCCGGCCACTTTGACGCTCTCGCCGCTGTAATAAACCTCCGTGTTTATTACAGAGGTGAGAGGGTCTGTTTTGTAAATCTGAGCGTCACAGAGATCACGCGCTCTGTATGCGTGCATTGCTATAGTCATTCAGATTGATGGCTAGGACAGCAAAACCATGTTAATGTGTGGTTACTTTAGTTCAAATATTATGATTTTTATTTGTAGCAAACACAGTTTAATTTTGAGAATTAAAACATATGTAACCGAGTGCAGAAATGAACATGAATAATCTTACCTAATAATGATATTACAATAGCCAGTTTTAACTGTTTATGTGATCTGGCTCTTTATTTGTATTTATTTATTTAATTTAAATATAAAAATATATTAAACGTGCATGTGGTAAGAGCATCTACGGCATATCTCGTTGACTAAAACAAACAATGAAACACGTTGTGAAAAATAATAATCACAGTAACAGAAATAACATTCAGACTCTAGAATTATCACAGAGGTTGTGAGAGAAAAAAACAGAGATGGCAGATTCGGATGGGATTAAAATCACCAAGTACATCTGTGAAACAAAACATTCTCTAACGACCCCCTGTAAAACGAGCCGTTTTAATCTAGATTAATCAAAATTAATTTCAAAATGAATCTAGATTCAAAAAAGTAATCAATGCCCACCCCTACCAAAAATCCATTGCAGCAAATTATATAGGTTGCATCACATCAATATTACGTTAGTGATTGATATTCAAAAAGATCCTGTACGAATGATCTATACAGCTACATAATTTCTGATCAAAAGGAACAGACACTTACTGGACATTTCTGGGTTTTGACCATGGCATGTCTCTAGTTTCTGTCAGGCCCATACGGAGACCATTAAGTGTCCCAAAAGCAGCGCCTTCAAAAGAAACTTACAGTTAAAATGGGTGATGATTAAAGACAAACGACTGATCAAAGCTTGCAAAGAGACAGGCCTCACCTGTTATACAGCATCCCCCGATGGTGAAGAAGGCCAACTCAAAGCGACCACGGGTTTTATTTGCCCCAGTGGGCAAGATAAACTCATCAGTGTCCTAAGAAAGCAAGACAAGCACCATTATAATGTCTTTAATGTACGCTTTTTTTGTATTAGAGTACTCTTGTATTAACAAGAGAACACAATATGTGACCCTGGACCACGTAAGTAGCATGGGTATAGTAGCAACTGCCAACAACACATTGCATCGGTCAAAACTCTTGATTTTTCTTTCATGCCAAAAATCATTAAGTTAAGATAATGTTCTAGGAAGATAAAAAATTTTTCCTAAGCTGCTAAGATCCTAATATGGACTTATTATTAAAATTTGAAAGGCCATTTTCTTAATATTTTGATTCCCTCAGCCAAATACTGTACTATCATAGCAATCATAGCATTAATGGAAAGCTTATGTATTCAAAACAAAAACAATATAAAAAAAAAAACTTTCCAGTGTCACATGTAATCACAAAAGTACATTAAGTTTGACAGCTTACACTTTATTTCAGTCCATTAAGCCTAAAATATGTTTGACTTTTCACCACAGAAAAAGTTTAAATAGATCTGAAATATTACTTAGCTGTGTTTTTTTTTTTTCATTTTTTTTTTTTTTTATTACGCATTAAAAAACCATTACAACAAATACTAACAAAAAGATAATGAAGGTTACATTAATTCAAAGCATATTATAATAGCTTATAGGATTTACACTATGAAAGAGTCTTACATGCAATAGAAATATTAGAATTTCTTAAAGAGGGTTCACATATCAAAATCTTTCCGTAAAATAAAAAGTAAGAGGTTTTCTTTGAAAATGTACATTTATGAATGTAAAATTTAGCAAGGAATAAGAGTAAATTAATAATACATTTACTATGAGAAGGATCAAAATTCAAAGAGAAACCCAAAAATTAATTTTTATACATAAGTATTTTTTAACAAAATTAGAAAATTCAACCCAAAACACTTTACAGTATACACATTCCCAAAATAAATGATTGATTGTTTCTTCAGGCTGATGACAAAAAGAGCAATTGGAGGACTTAGCTGTGGTAACTTATTACAGAAACTCACCTGCACAAGGTAACGTGGGTCAACATTGAGATAGGGCGAGAGAGGGCTCATACCAGTCACTGAAAAAAAACACATAACACTCACTATCAGAAATGAACAGATGACGTTACCTGCTGTAACTATGACTATGATGTGAATCAGTTATAAAATTAGCCATTACATGGGACTCCTGCGAGCTCAGTATTTGAATACTCTGGGGTTCCTCCACCGAAAAGGCTCCCGAGTCCCCCTTTAATCCCTCCTGATGCCGATGTGTTATTATCCATGTCTTGAGAGATAGTACAGAGAAAAAGGTCTCGATGATCTGACTTCTTCCTTACCGACACGCGTCAAACTGACGGACGTTAGCGACGCCAAACGATTTTGTGTTGTATATTTTACTGTTAAAAATCCCACATAGATTTCACTGTGCCGAGTTGTTAAGTGTTGATGTTAGATAATTAGAGAGTCTTCAGTCTCTGACCGAGAAATTCTGTATCGCTGACCTCCACATGCTGCTCTGCCGTAAAGTGAAAGGACACTGTTGACGCAATACTGCCGTAAAATTCCTCGCGTGATTGCTGAAGATTTCATCAAAACAGTAATATATGCATATATCATATTAAAATAAACAAATATTCGTTTGCTAAAATAAAGTAGGTGGTATTGACTATTGGTGACAGCATAGATATGGTTGACAGACTTCAACGCAAAGGACCTGACAGTAGATTAGTAGACAGTAGACAGTAGACACGACATTTTGCGACCGTCAGTGTTTTGTTGCGAAAGGAGTTTTTTTTTTCGCAACAAGGAAGATCTACAAATATATACAAACTAAAGTAACATTCTTGATAAAAGCGCAATAAATTAAAACAGATAAGAAACAAAGTAAACATACTGCTGTCAGTATTTGCAGAATTAGAAATAAATGTTAATATTACGTTGAGTTTATAAGAAAATAAAACGTTAAACGTCAGAAAACAACGGAAGATCAACAACTAAAAACACGAAACTGTAAACTACTGTGAACTCTACAGATATGTTACATAGTAGATGGCTTTTTAATCATTTGTAATATTAAATAGAACAGAAACCAATTTTAATACAAGTAATTTAATAAGAAATAATGATTTAATCATCCAGTTATTTATATTATGGTGTTATGATATCGTCTTCGTTATTTACTGCTGCTTTGGTATGTGATTTTAATAGGTAACAGCCATAATTGCTCACATTGAGAATTTATTTCATTTTAAATAATTCCGCCAGTGATGATGCTTTACCACTAGATGGCAGACAAGGACACATTTAAAAAAGTTTCCTGTGGACTGTTTTGAGTTTTCTTTTTTTGAAACAATTGGTTCAGTTGTGTTTTTATTTTTCTTCTGAACTGATTTGTTACCTGGGGTAGGGGGGTGGGGAGTATCTACCTCACACCGAATCATGTGCCACAATAAAGCATGTCTCGTGATGCATGCTTGAAAGCACAAATGGTTGTTTAGCACCATAAAGGTTGTGTTCTGATCCTCCTAGCTCGAATGAGATTTAAGAGGAATTCGCCGTGTGGGAGGATGCTGAAGCGGAATTCTATCACCACAGCTATTTTTTTTTTTTTCTGTCTCTTTCTTTTCCACCCCTTGAGGTGGAGCAATAACGTTTGCCATTGTTGTCATTCTGTGAGCTCAGACTTCCTGGCATCCACACTAAATTACCCAGGGCTTTCTGTGGGAGCAGAAATGGCTCACTGTTCCCCAACAAAAAGACCATTCACAGTCAGTGGAAGGCCTCCTATAGACAGCCCACAGTGCTGAAGAGAACCAGAGGCAGTCGAATAGAGACAGGCACCCCTAGGAACATGGGCGCAATAGGAAATGACTGTGATGTCATAATGGATTCATCTCACAGAATATCTTTTAATCACGCTTATGTTTTATCATCACGCTTTGTTGTCGGCCTTATATTTAGAGTTTTTGTGCCAAAACTCAAAAACAACAATGGTGAGTACACACAAAAAACTCCAGAAGGACCCCAAAGGGGGTGTGTTACCATGGAGATATGAAAGCTGCCCAGAGCCTCTGTTCCTTAAACTAGTTTAAAGGAGATGAGAGGGGAGGACAAGAGGGGGTGGGGGTTCAAAGGGGTCCTCTGAAACCTTTCAGATGAAGACTTTAAAGCCATCATGCTTGTTTCATAAACAGTAAACAACAAGCATAGCACATAATATTGTTGCTCGCTGTTCTAAATTCACGATATTTGTGTGTACTCATCAAACGTTCATAAGTACAAATCATAAATGTTTTTAAAAAGTTGCTTACATGCTCATCAAGGCAAGACATTTATTTGATCAAAAACAGTAAGGCAGTAATATTGTAAAATACTATTTTGGTGGAAAGCGTGATACCTAAAAAAAAAATTGTATTAGCAAGGATACCAAAATATGAAGTAGTAAAAACTGTTTAATAATAATCAGTATGTTTGAGAATGATTTCCAAAGGACTGGTCTAATTGAGACGGGAGTAATGGCTGATTAAAGTTCACAAGATTGAATTACATTTATATATATTTCAAAATATTATTGTAATTTATAGATAGATATCAATATTTGTATATATTAATTGCTATGTGTAATCTAAAAATATTTTAGTGAGTAATATATTTTTTAATTATTAAAAATTATTTTTTTTTTTGCGCTGTATTTTGATTAAATAAATGCAGCTTTGGTATGAATAAAATACTTGAGACAAAAACATAAAAAATACATTTGTAAATACATAGTAACTATAAAATATATTTTATTAACAAAAGCTGTGAGTGTCGGTATAGGTACATTTATTCTTTTTTATTTCAGAAGTTTCAAGAAGATGACTTTAAAGGGATAGCTCACCAAACATGGAAATGATATCATAATATACTCACCCTGCCGTTCTAAACTGGTGTGAGTTTCTTATGCTGAACATAAAAGAAGATTTGAAGAATGCTTGTAATCAAAAAGTTGAAGGTCCTAAATGACTTATATTTCTTTCCCTAATAGAAGTCAATGGGGATCGACAACTGTTAGGTCCTTCAACATTCTGCAAAATATCTTCTTTTGCGTTCAACATAGGAAACAAACTTATACAGGTGATCTAATGTTTTAAAGCCATCACGTTTCTCAGAAGCACCACTGCATGACTGTAGCCGCTTGAGATTCGTACAACAGATGTAAAAATAAAATCACCTATTATTGGAAGGATCGATGGCTTATGACCTAGTGGCATTTTGAAGTGAGGTCCTCGGCACTTAATGTATTTAAAGCACAAACACGGTGTTCTACTTTGTTATGCTTTCAAGTAACTTAACAGACTCCTGGAGGATTCACTGTGCCGCAAACAGGAGTTAAACAAAATCACCTGTTTCAAAGTCTCTGGAAACTTGGAGTCCACACAAACTCAACAGCTCCCCCGTAATGTGGATTTGTTTCGTTAAAGCCCAGCTGACACTCGCTACAGATTTACGTAAGCCTTCTAATATCCCAGATACAAAGTAAAATCCAAGAGCCATAGTTGTCCCTTGGCTTAGCTCTTGTCATTTCAAGCTCCCCGTTATTCTCTGGCAGTGCTTTAGGACTTTGGCTTGGCTGTGAATGTTCTCCACTGAGGCCTGCCAAGTTCTGCTGTCCTCTCCCACCAGTCTGGGCAGCGTCCAGCCTTGTGGAGCCAGAGTGGGGGGCCAGGATTGAGCCAGACCCCGGGCCCCATCCTCTGAGAGCAGACAGGAAGGGCGGGGGGACCTCATAGAACGAAAGGAAGAGGAATGGGGACACCAACAGAAGACAGAGAAGCATCCTACAAGTTCAAACGCAGTCTGAAGTAAACTCGGTTCCTGTACATCTTTACTCAGTAAGCCTATTGGATGTAACCGAAGCGAAGCAGCACCCTGCTGTGAGACACCACTGTGGCGTAACATCTGTTGTGTCATCCTGTTTAATTTGTTCTGTCCTTTATATGCACCCCACCATCACCACCTCAGATATTTCTCAGATCTTTAGCTATGAATAGAAACAATTACACAAGCTAGGTAAACAGCGATGACTTCCTCTCTTACATAAACATTGATGGATGTGTCTGTGGAAACGGTTCTTTAATAGAGCAGAAGGAAGCGTTCCTTGAGATTTGTTCTGTCCGAGCCCTTTGGGAGGACATTCCCCACCCTCTTCATATCCTCATGCTGGACAGGTCTTTGTGGTCATTGTTTGAGATCAAGTGTGGTTGGTTTCCTAGAAGACCCGTACTTGTGCTGACACTCCCCTTGCTTCAACAGAACTGAGCTTCCCTGATTTTAAATGTTCAAACACAATATTGCAAC
Source organism: Enteromius trimaculatus (assembly GCA_032361065.1). NCBI lineage: Eukaryota > Metazoa > Chordata > Actinopteri > Cypriniformes > Cyprinidae > Enteromius > Enteromius trimaculatus. Next base: position 13,696,570 of record JAUMHP010000062.1, on the reverse strand, counting down.
GCTAAATGGGATGGGTGTGAACCGAATGTTGATAAACAATGACAAAATTAATTATAAAAAAAATATATTTATTGCAATATTTGGATATATTAATGTATATATTTAAAATATAATATTTTTATATATTAAAATGAATATATTATTATTATAATATTAACTAATAATAATGATTATTAATTTATAAGTTAATTATATATATATTTTTAATCCCAGTTTCAAGAATTAAATGTAAAAAAAAAAAAAAAAAAGTAAGTATTGAGTATTCTATATTAATTTTTATAAATCTTGATTTTAATATACTATATAAAATATATACTTAATTTACTGCTACTAATAATAATTTATGTTTAAGCAATGACTAATTTTAAGCATTCCTGCTATCTCTTGGGAATATGCAGTGTTTAAAGGTTGTAACATTAAATATTAATTTTAAAAAAGGTACACAACATCATTCTTGCTGCTGTCTGAGTTACTGACAAACAGTGTAATTTAATAGTGTTAACATCAATGACATGAGCCCTGTTGACTAATTTTGTTTCACTAATATGATTAATTAATATTAATATTTCTAATACTAAAACTGGCAAAACTTAAAATAAATAAATTTATATATGTGTGTGTGTGTGTGGCTGAATTCAGGCTTAATATGTGTGTGTGTGTGTATTTCTAATCTAGAGCAATGTGAAACTGAAACTTTTTTTTAGCAGTGTCTGACTACTTAAACTTTCCTGTAAAGGAGGGTGTAGTACTTTAGAGAGGGTGTTTGGATGAAGCTTGCAAAATGTTGGCTAATATCACACCATCTTTAACAGAAACACTTTCTGTTTTACCTACAGCCGCCACATTGAGTAGCATTGCACTCTGGGTTTAGCTTGCCATTGGCATCCAATACGATCAGTGGATTGACAAGGAAGGAAGGAGGGAAGCAAAGGGCTCTATTTTCATTTGGTAAGTTGGGACAGAGAGCGTAAAGGTTGTAAAGGTCATTGCAGCCACTGAGGGGGAAGTCAGAGTGCGAGTCAAAGGAGTATACTGTGTCCCTCTCTCTCTTTACAGGGACTTACCCAGTTCATCTTTCCTCTTTGGCCCTCAGCTAAAAACGTTATCCATTCCACTCATTAAACCTGCTGCTGCTTTATGCTCCGTTACTTTGCATAGTGCCTGTATGTGCATGTGTTTTTGATAAGGTAAGCAGCACTGTAGAGTTAAGGAGGTAGGCGGGGGCATCAGAAAATGTACAAGACAGGAAATTGACATTTTAATTGCAGGTTAGAGATGGAGAGAGGTTGGAGGGGGAAAGAGAGAGAATGATTACCTAACATAGTAGCTAGTAATTTGGGACAGGCAGGAACCATTTAACACAAAACGCGTGGTGTTTAATGAACAGTTTGCCTTCTGTGGGAGAGAATTAATCACACTCTCTCCTCTTCCATCCATTTCACCTTCTCCCTCTCAGTGCCTGTCCATTTTTTTCTTGTTGTGTGTGTATGCTATAAAAAGAGAAGCATACCTTAAATGAAAATCATGTTATTAAGACTACTCACCTTTAATGTCCTCCCGAAACGAGGCTCCTATTTCTGCTCACATTTTAAAGTGATGACCATTGTTTAGCTCCAAAAATGAAAATGGTTATATTGTGCTACCGTAGCTAGCCTACTAGCTTATTGCTTTAGCTTGATGAACAGACTAACGCCTTTTTTTTTTTCAGTCGTTCCACACAAAAGGTCGACAATGTGATAAAACCACTTTTATGAACGTTGGTACATCTTATTAACAGATAAAGTGGGGGTGAATTCATATTATATTTTTCAGTTTGCATTAAACACCATCTTTGTTGTCACACACTGTGACGGTCACGGATTCAGTTCTGTCGCTGTTCTTTTGGATGTGACCAGATTTGTTAAACGCAGGCTATGGTTGGCGACTTTGCTGTAAACTGAAAAGGAAACAAAATGTAGTAACTAGGACTCCTGGGTGCAGTGATGAGGTCTTATGGGAACTAAGAGAGTCTGATTAGCTTTATCAGCTAAACACAGACCATTACACACAACGGCAACTCATTAAAACAATGTGTGAACAGTTAGAAAACAGTTTTAGAAGGTTATTCAGAGTTATCGGTTGCTCAAAGTTGAACTTCTGGCAAACAGAAATTGCTATCTTGACCTCTGTGATTTCTCGGAGGATATTCAGTGCTCAAATGAGGAAGTGATTTGAACCTCACATTTTATAAGCCTGATGTTGGTTACTATAGTTAGGCTGTTGTGCATAGCTGAAAACTATTCCAGTTAGTGGGCGTTTATTGGATTGACCCCCACTTATTTTACAGAAGACAATGTTTGTTTCTTTTGTTTTCTTGCACATTTCAGAGAATCTGTAAAGTCTGGCTTACATTGGTTTCAATGGATTCTTTGAAAGACAATTACCGGTGTAATCTGCAGTTACTCTTTTCTTGTTGACTCTTAGAACTTTCCAGAACAGCTCAACAGATGGTTACGATAGAAAAACAAGCACACAATGGAGAACGTTGGGAAAGAAAGAATAATAAGACTGTGTGAAATAGAGGTGGGTGCTCGTCCACCTCAAACAACCGTACCATTTATATAGATTTTACTTCTCCTTCAGCTTTTTTTTTTCTCCACCCAATAATCATCTTGTCACTTTAATGTTAAATGCAGCTTTGTTCAGTATGATCAATTAAACAGTGCAGAGAAGTTTGGTCCCAGATCTTCTCCATTATCCACAGCAGACCTGAATCAGATTAGTAGGCAGAGTGTTCTGGCACATGTAAAAAGCACAAGAGAAAGAGCGACCAAGTTAGTTTCTTTTTTTTTAAAACTATGATTTTAATATTTTGCTATTGCTTCTCAGTACAGAGTTTAGTCCAGCATATTTCAGTCAGTAAAACACTCTTTTGCTTAATTTCACACAAATCCTGTTCTAAAGATTCAAAAGCAGACAAAAGAAATTATTGACAGGGTTAATGAATAGATATCAATCATCAAATGTTAGTACAATCGGCTAGAAACGATTAATCAAATTATATGTCTAGAAATGGTTAATAGCTTACAATTTACATAAGAAGGCACAGAGGCAAAGCAATAATGACAAACCAAACACCCCAGCAAATAAAAGCCACTTTAAAACTTGCTGGAACCAAATGATATTGTTCGTCAAACACGTTTTTTCCTTTTTCCATCAACTATGGAATTATATCATCATGGGAAAAATATCTCTCAGTTAAATTTTTTGTAATAAGGCATACTGTTCGTATCTGGAAATGTGATTTAATGTTATTTCTCACATACAAAATATGATAGAAAAATACATTATAAAATGTTACAATGGTTATAAATAGGACTGTATATTTTCCAATGCAGGGAGCTACTTGGGACCGCGAGAGAAAATAAATGACAACAAAAATAAGCTTAAATGGAGAGTTGCAGTTCATTGGCATATACAATACATAAACAGTCACTCACACAATCACCCATAAACATGCTCACACACATAATGAAAGTCTATATTAATACTGCATGGAAAGCAAACACTAAACCAAAAAAAAAAAAAAAAATCAAACACACAATATCAAACAACTCCAGTTTCTAGTCGATCTGACAGGATTAGAGATCCTTGTAAAAACTATTTCCATCCGTTAAATGTATTTGGAGGACTTTTACTTTTCCAAGTTAATAAAAAAAAAAAAATGACATGCAACTGCATCACAACCTCAAACGTCTAAAAAGTATTGCATTTGCTCTGCATAAATACCACAGATATTATTAGAAAAGGAGATGCATCTTCTCAAAATCCAGTTATGATAGCCAAATTACAAAATGTAATTATTATTTGTTAATACGCTTTTAGTTTCCTTGTTCTGTAGCACTGAAATGGTCTGATATTTCAACTGGAAGACCAAAATGAAAATAAATTGCATAGGAAGGTATGGAGAAACGTGACGCGTCTGCATACAAACATGCTCTTCTAATACACTTCAATTCTTCAAAAGGAATAAAATGAGCTCTGTACTACTCATCCTCTAACCTTTTTAATATTCATCCTGATGAATGGAATAAATGCTATTTGATATATAAGCAGACTAAAAATACTGCCCAGTAATAGTTGGGGGTTTCATCGCTGTGTAACAGATGTAGTGATGGACCTACAAGTGTATTAGAGAGCTTGTACATATACATTATCAACTACAAACAGATTGTGAGTGCAAAGGGCCACCTAATGTAGTGTGACAGGGTAAAACTCAATCATTATTTGTAAATAAAAATTACAAAATGCAGATAAAAAAAATTAGTTTTTGAGTGTAACGCCTGCGACATTGTTCTATACACCTCTTGTTTTCATGAATAAAGAGGAAAAGAACAGAAATACCTGATATGTTGGCATATAACACACTGATGGACATTCATACTTGTTCGTATTTGATGATATTGTGTAAAATAAGGCACTTGTTGTTGTTTTTTTATATATATAAAAAAAAAAAAAGACACTATTTTGGTCTCTGAAATTTTGTCGTTTGTTCATCACATTTTGACAATACTGCTTTGTTTTTTAATACAAAAAGGATCACCTTTAAAAATATATATATATATATATATATTCATTTTCTGTGCAGCACCCTGGTATCAAAACGATATTAATTGATGTTGAGTGTTTGTACACTTGCTCATTGGATGCTTTTCGACAGCTCTCTGAAGTAAACGCTGGTAGGCAAGCATGGCTTTTACATCCCTTATGGACATTTGGACCTATAAATCAGTTTTAAAATAAACTGCTGGGTTTTACTTTTTCAAACTCTTCAGGATGTTATGAGAACTGCAGTGCACAAACTTACAGAGTTATATAGAATATTATGCTTCTAAACCAAAGAAAAAAAAAAAAAAAAGATGCGTGTTTATTTAATGTGTGCGTGTGAAAGGCTAACAGTAGGATTTTAGGTGTCGCCCAGACAGCGTTATTGCTTTATGACACTTCAGTGCAGGCTGGGAAGCCCAGGTCACCTGACCAAGGAGGTCCTCTGTTTGAGAAGGGGAGCGATTCTGTTCTGCGGGTGGTGGCGTGGGGCCATCACGGCTTCTCGGCTGTGTTAAGCGAATTAAAGCTGCTTCTGGGCTCACCAGCAGGCCGCCAAAACATAGAAGCGAAGGACGAGAGCCAGAGAACTGGTCAGCAGGCAGGCAATGGTCAGGTCATCATTGGGTGAAGAGTTCAGAGGGTCATTGGTTAGTTGCCGGTGGCGGCTGGGTTGTTAGACAAAAAAATAAATAAAAATGGACAGACAGAGGGGAAACGAAAAAAATAAAAGGACATAAAGAGGACACAAAAGAAAAAAAGATAGAGAAGGAGATTAGTTTCAGCTAGTGACGGTTGGATGACAATATGACATTACTAATTCCAGCTACTGTAAGAGAAAACTGCTCAACGTCTACGTTAACACAGCGAAATCATGAAGGCCTCATGATTTCACTCCAGAACCCATCTCCCAGGTGAAAATGGTTAAAGAAGCAAAGAGGCAAATCAATTATAGAGTCATTACGAATTAAACTTAACAGCACTTAATAGTTAGTAGCAGTCAATTAATTTTGGGAGTATGAAAAAAAAACAACAGCAAGATGTAAAAGGGCTTCAATCCTGGATTAATTTCTCATTTTTTCGAGGAACGATCCTCTGACTGCTATTAAGCATTAGAGTGCTGCTTCAATACAAAGCCACAAAGCTGCTAGTGATAATGATATGGATTCATGAGTAGTTACAGAGATGTGACGAGAGAAGTAAAATCAGAGAGTGACAGGCTAATCAAAAGATTTCTAGACAGTACAAAACGTTTTTTTTAACTCAACTTTTATTGCCTTTAAAATTTGACTATTTACAAAAAAATACAGAATGCTAATCCAACAGAATGATACTAAAGCATATCGGCTGAAATTTAGGGCTACAACAACACAAGAAAACAATTTGAAAAAGACATATCTACTTGTTTCGCAAACCTGTAACTTATAAGACTGTCATAGGTACGACATCCTAAAAAACTAAATGTACCCCTTATGGAAAAAACAAAAAACAAAGTAATAATAATAATAATGACATGGCATTGTTCTCTAATGTTGACTAGTATAAATTCCCTATTCATTTACAAATACAATAGAATTTCATAAATGTTCTTGCTTTATAGTTAAACATATTGCTTTCATAAACTCATCTTAAAAAGATCACACACGATAACTATGTTCTTTTCCATACATTTGACAAAAAAAAATTTTAAAAAAGCTTACTGCAAAACAACAAACAAGAAACAAACAAACTAAAAATGGAATATTTCTTCAGTTCATCTGTTGTTCTTGTGCTAACAGTCAGCCACATTGTGTGAGCGTCCTGCTCTGATAAACATCCTAACATCTCATGAGGTTTTGCCGTTTCGTTTCACTTTGCTCTGTCCGAGTATCGCAGACTAGGAGCTGGTGATTTAAAATCTTCAGTGCAAAATACTTGTGCCATATTTTTATGATGAGGAATTTCTTGAAAGGGAAGTTTAAGGGATCATAAGCACTCTGAAACACCCTTATAATGCTCCGATTATGCATCGAGCATAAAAAATATTTTTAAAGGGCAGTGCATATGATGACTTACACTCTCAAACAAGTCCTAACCTTCATAACCGTCTAGCCTATCTTGTGTGACGCTGTCTAAGCCGGGTGCTTGGAATATTTCATCCAGTGCCTTTCATTCAAGGCAAATTCTCGGAGATCTTTCTGAGGCTGTGGGCAGTCAGCCAGACAAGATAGATTGGACTTTTTGTGCAATTTCACAATTGTTATGCATTAAACTGGTCAGTTTTATTGGTCTAGCAAATTATGACATGTTAAAGTCTTATGGGTGTGAAATTCACTTATATTGATCAGTAGATTCTCACGTTTACAGTTTTTTTCAGGAGTCATAGTTATTATATGTACAGTTTTGGCACATCCACGTATTTGTAATATGAGTTTAAATGAGTTTCATTACAGCGGTCTTTAGAAGCTGGCGCTGTAATTCCCTTAGATCCAGTTTATTTCCATTTAAGGCATTTGAAAGATTTTGACATGAATATGCTCAATGACCCTGGCCAAAAATATTCATATTAACCTAAACGACAGCTGATCTATACATAAAAACTGCATTAAAAAGGTATAAATAAAATGAGAAAAGATTCAAACAGTACATGAACAAAAAAAAAAAAATCTGAATTTGCAGAAGTCAAAGTATCTTCAGTAACGAGATACAGCTTATAACAGGTCTGAAATTCTATACTGTATTGAATTTTCTCAATTCATACAATTAAGTATGCATCTGCATCAAAAATTGGGGGAAAATCAGCATAGCACCATCTTCTAAACTTATGCTGGTCTGGCCAGGCTGAACCATAAATAAGATTGTTTTATTATATCAGATGAATGTAGAGTAAAACAGAGTTCCATAACTCTTTAAGTAAAAACTCAAAACTGTTTCTTTGAAAGCTGCCGAAACAATGTTTCAATGGATCAGAATGGGAGAGTAGATTTAAATGGGACACTAATGTATTTAAGCGACATAAAATTATCTGAAAATACACTAAAACTGAGAAAAGGATATCAAAGGAATGACAAATGATGGAATAAACAGAAGCAAACAAACAGGTGAGCTCCATTACCCTTCATTGACTATGAGCCTGAAGGACTTCACAACGTCATCAGCGTAATGGAGCACAGTGGACAGTCAATTTTACTCCAAAGTGGTTCTAACACTATCACACTAGACGGTTTTCCATCTGCATACATCCAATAAGCTTCGGATCATGTTTGTCGCAATATACAATGCTCAATGTAAGTGCTCAAGTTATCAGATCATACTAACAGTCTGTTCCAAAACCTTGTGAGCTTCCTACAGAGGCAGTATTTTTTAGATATGTTTCCAATGTGAAGGCTTGCTTTACCCAATTTTATCCTGAGGCAGCATATACAGTGGGTAAAATAAGTATTGAACGCGTCACCATTTCTCACAGTAAATGTATGTCTGCTGACATAAAATGTTCCCCAGAGGTTTATAACAATCGAAGTAATCCAAAATTAAAACAAAACAAATAAGTTGAGAAATTAAGCTATGTGTTAACGGCACAGGGAAAAAGTATTGCACTACTTAAATGTATTTAATACTTTGTACAAAAGACTTTGTTGGTAATGACAGCTTCAAGACGCCTCATGTATGAATAGTTGCATGCATTACTCAAGTGTGATTTTTGGCCCATTCTTCCACACAAACAGTCTTCAAATCTCGAAGGATCCATAGACATCTGAATCTTTAGCTCTTATTTTCTATTGGATTCAAGTCAGGTTATTGGCTGGGCAATTCTAGCAGTTTTATTTTCTTTCTCTAAAACCAATTAAGATCTTCTTTGGCTGTGATTTGATTCATTGTCTTGCTGAAATCCACCCTTGTTTCATCTTCCATCATCCTGGTGTTGGGACTCAACCAGCTAATATTAATTTTCACTGACAGGGCGCAGGATTGCTTTTAAATTACTGATAGATTTAAGCTGGTGTCTTGACTTTCCATGTTTTGCTCCTTTCTTTCTTCATGTGTTCAATACTTTTCCCCATTGTCCTTTATTTTAATCATGCATAACTTATTTGTTTTTTCGTTTTATGTATGGATTACTTTGGTCGTTACCAATATCTGGTGAAAATTTCATGTCAGCAGCACCTTCATTAAACACATTTTTCTAATAAAAAATCTTATTTTACCCGCTGTATGCATACTTCGCAGAAAAGGAAATCTCAAATTGCATGGTGGTGTTGCATTAATGTCATTACTGTCAAGTATCGATCAAAAAATTGTTCAGGTGCACAGTGTTTAAAAAGTACACTTGTAGCAATGCTAACCTCAAACTTGAAAATCAAGTCGAGTCTTCTGTGCAGAATGCCATTTATGTTATGTGTTGGTTATGAAATTGTGCATTAATAAAGTTCCATGGCAGTTAGGATGCTGTCTTAGAAGGCAACTGACTAAATTCTGGAACAGAGCTTAAATTTTAGAGTTCGGAATGTTGTCAAAAGTCATCACAGGAGGTTCTTGTTTTGTAACCGTATTCTATTTTTTTAACCTTTGCTTCAATGACCCCAAGAACACGTTCAAAAAATGATTAAAGTAAGCTGATAACACTTACAGTTTCAATGCATTTCCAGGTTGGCAGGTTTAGAGAGTAAACGAACCCAGCACAGTATGACTGGCATGTAATATACCTGATAACAGCAACATTGAAATCTCCAATGATGCTTTTTGTTTGGCAGGCTAAGAGTGACTAAAAACATTTCCTCTGTTTGTATTGAGTGATATGCAATGAAATAGACAGTGTAATCAGCATACTAAAGAACACTCACACACACACAGATATATACACAGTTTGAACACTGGAGCTAAACTAACCTCGTTCTGCGGTCACTACCCTTTGGTAAGGATGGACGCGCATATCCTGCCTTCGTACTTTAGTAGTCACTGCACCTGCTCAGAGCGCAACATTGCCAACAAAACAAGAATTAACAGATTATTCATTAAAATACATTAAAACTACATTTCACACAACATTGTTTCACAAACAAGGCTTGTAAAACCAAATTACAAGGCACAAGTGACCTTTTCTCCAGGGCCGGGTTATAGTGAAATCACATCATATGTCTCAATTTCCCAGTAAATCTGTCGCATTTCAATGAAAACAACAAATGGTGCTTTTTTTAATGCTCTTGACTATTTTATACAATAACTATAGAGCCCTTGTATTCTTCTCAACACGCAATGTGCTTCAGATAATATGAATTCACTACAGGCTATTTCATGGAGAAGTTTTTCACAAGCATGTTATATTAGCAATAATACTGATCACTCTCTAAATATCTAAGATGCAGTTGCAGGAAAATAAGTGATACAAAAATTACAAGCTAAACAAATATAGATTACTTTTCAAACAGAGGAATGTAATAAGGCTTAATTATCAGTATCTGAAAATATCCTTTTTTAATTTTAAGTCAACAAAACAGTTAAGACCAGTGTAAACATGAGTAGTAATGATCTTTAGTCTTTTGTTTCTTATAAAAATCAGTTTCTTCATATGCTCTTTTTTTTGTTCCAAGGAAGCTGTGAAGCAAAGCATTTTTAACACTCGTATGGGCTGAAGACTGTGTTAAACCCCTGAGCATTACTAGCCTTTTGTTGGGAAAGCCATACCTACAAGGACAAGACAGAATGCTGGAGTTAGTCTCCTGGATCTCGGAGTAAAAGAGAACAAATGGTGTACTCTAATACAAAAATGGGAAGTATATGTAAGTATAGAAAATATATAAAAACATGCAATATAACAAATAAAATATATATTTTACAATATTATATATTAGTGCCGTCAAGTGATTTTTGCATAATATATGTGTGTGTACTGTGTATATTTATTATGTATATATAAATGCACAAACATGTATACATTTAAGATCATTATATAATATTTGTATATTAAATATATTTATATGTAATATTAATTTCAGAAAGATAAATATATACATATATCTATACTGTTTGTGTGTGTGTATTTATATATACATAATAAACATATTTCGGATGCAATTAATTGCTTGACAGCACTATTATATATTATAAATAACACATTATATATATATATATATATATATATTTATATGCCAGGTAAAAACATTCTTATCACTTTGTATCTATTTATTAAAGCATTGTTTAATAATATTAATTTAATTAAATATATCATACCGCCCACTAAATTATGTTAAATGCATAATCTGTGAAAAAAAAAAAAAAAAAAACAATAAAATAAAAATACGTAAAGACAATATAATCAAATATCTTACCTAAAACACCACTTGAGTCAATAGGATATTCAAGAATGGAGGTTGCAGGGGCGAGGGTGTAGGGGTACTCGTAGGGTGCATAGATGATGCCTGACTCTGTCTGGGGTACGAGGGTCGCGGGGTGGGGTGTGCCCGTGGGCATGATGGCAGAGGTCTGGATCTGTCGGATGAGGGGCATGAGGGTGGGTGCTGCGGGTGCAGGGGTACGCAAGGCCGCAGTGGGCATCACCGGGGAGTGGCTGGTGATAATGCGGGGAGCTTGTGCTGTGGCGGCCAGGGAGAAGGCTAAGGCTGCTAAAGAGAACAAGATGCACAAGAGCAAATACACAAAGATGTGAGTGGGAAAGAAATCGAGGAGCTAGCTAGTCAATCTACATTGAGTTTCATTTCAAAATGTTGAAAAAGTTGGTTTCTAATAAAGTCTATTATTTTCAAAAGTCAAACTTTATACTCACATAAACCTAAAATAGAGGGCTAAAACTGAAATGATCTACAACAAGACTGAGCGGCTTGGGCTGAATTAAAGGAACAATTCACCCAAAGACGAAAACGTTTCATCATTTACTCCCCCTTAGGGCAACAACTAATCGATATAATTGATAATTATTGATAATGAAATTCGTAGTCAACGAATGCCGTTATCGTTTAGTTGGGATGCTCGCGTTATTGAGGAGCGCGACCACAAGATGCACAAATACACACAGACACACAGCCGCTCGCGCAATGGAGGTTACAGAAGTGTCTGCAGGAAAAAGCGCGCGCTCCAAGTCCTCCAAGGTATGGGAGCAATTTACATTAAACGCGTCTAGAAGACGGTAACCTGCACGCTATGCAAGACCGAGCTTTCATGGCACGGCAGTACCTCAGTCATGCACGAACACTTAAAAAGAAAAAATGTTGGAGTTACGGATGGCGAAACATCAGCAGGGTACAGTTAAGAAAAAACTGTATCTCTTCATTGTGTAAAAGTTGTATAGTTTAAGTGCTTTTGCTTAAACTGTTTGCTAACGCGCTAGATCTGTTCACTTGCTACTCGCTAGCATCACGTTGCACAATCATCTATGAGCAATAGGGATTAGTTTAAATGGCGCTACTTTAGATCAGCTTAAATTACACAGTGTAAATAACAGTAGAGTATTACATTTAGTGATTGCAAATAAAAGTACATTTGTGACTATTGAATTTCACAGTTTTTTTAATAGTCCACTAAAAAGTTAACTTGTTAACTAGCTTGTGCGAACGTCTTGCCCAAGGGCCCACCCGAACGTTTTGCTCAAGGGCTCACACGAACATTGAGCGAATGTTAGCTGAATGATTTTCCCCATTTTGCCCAGGGGCCCACGCAACCCACACACACACACACACACACATACATAAACATACATATATATATATATATATATATACACACACACATTTATATATACATATATATACACACATATATATACATACATACATATATACATACATACATATACTGTATACATATATATACACACACACACACACATATATATATATATACATACATACATACATACATATATATATATATATATACACACACACATATACATATAAACATATACATATATATACACATATATATATATATATACATATATATATGGTTTTATATAGTTATAAGCAAAACCTCAAATTAAAGCAGCATTCAGTTTTAACCGTTTAATCGAAAAAACATTCACCTAACCAACTGATTATCAAAATAATCGTTAGTTACAGCCCTTCTCCCCCTCATGTTTTTTTCTAATGTTGAACACAAAAAAAATGTTGAACCAAACTGTTGTTGGTCCCTAATAACTTCCATAGTAAGGAAAGGAATACTGTGGAAGTCAATTGCAACAACATGAGGGTGAGTAAATGATGACGAAATTATGATTCTTCCTTTAACTGATGAAAACTGGTTTATCACTAATCTGGTTTAACTAGAACAAGTTAACAAATCTCTGAGCAAAATGTTTGATTAATATCTCTGTAATTTTGATGGCAACATAAAACTAAAAATCCCAAAAGAGACGAGTTGTGTTTAAAAGCCAGGTAATACTTTAAAAAGAAATTAATTTCGAGATCGATATTTGAGGAGAAGAGAAACTGCACAAACTGGTTGATGTTTGATAATGTCATTCTTACGTGACTTGACATTGGCGTCTCTGTAAGTGCCGTTGAGAATGGCCAGCTCCATCAGCTGCATCTTTTTCAAGCTGTCTTCCCCTTCAGCCTGCACACACAGAGGGGGAACAAAAAGGCTGTTAGGAGTAATTTAACACTTGTTAGCTTATTTACAAAGCTCAATTGAAATTGTTGTCTGCTAAAATGTTTTAGAAGGCAGTGCAGTGGTGCAGGGAAGCTAATGTTTCACACTTGCTAACAGCTAGCAGATGATTTACACTGCCACTGTTAAAACAAGCCAGGCCCAAGGAGCAGGAGGTTAAAGAAACAGATCTTATTACTCTCAACAGCAAGTGCTGGTCAGCACTTCTCAACATTCTCTGTTTTCCATCGGCTTATCCCGCAAACCGTTTCCCCCTTAAACAGTTAGCTTCCTCTGAAGTGGACACTGTTTATGAAAAAACATCATTAGAGGCCGTCAACAAACTTCGAAGCATTCCAAAGATGACTTAAAATTATTCAAAATAAGGCAAAACAAGACATAACAGTTTCTGCCAATCTCATATTAAAAATGAGTACCCATAGAGTCGTACTGCATACTTCATAGCTCTGAAGATTCTTTAGCCTTTGCGGTTTTTTAAAAGAAAGATACAGCTTTACGCTTCTCTCTGAAAACAGTCAAGCTCCTGGAGGCATGTCGTGGGCGGAGCTTAAGAGTCACGAGTATGTGCAGCTTCTGCAAATTGTGACATCAACATAAATATAAAAAAAGGGACTAAAAATGAAAGCACATTCATGGCGTGCTCTTCCTCTCACTCCGGTTTGATGTGTGCATACACTCTTGCTGGAAGAGTGCCCACACAAGAAATCCCACCCTTGTGGTGTGGTGACATCATACAGGGCCATATTTGAGGAAAAAAAAAATATCTGAAACTTATATGAACCCTGAAGAAGTGTCTTAGCCACAGAAATACTTCTTCATACATCTAATTAGGTTTTGGAGACGTTGGTCATGTTTAAAATGAGAGTCCAGTGTTAATAAATCAGAATGCACGAAACAGTATTATAATATCCCACAGTCTAGAACAACCAGGAAATATCAGCTTAGGTTGCCTGATATTATTGACCTGGTAAGTAAATATCTTAGCAAATATATAAAATTATACATTTTTGCAACACTTTATTTTTGGTTGTCTTAACTAGTTGTTTATGTTAGCATGCATATTATTAGAATATTAGCCATGTATTAGTGTTAAATAAGCACATATTGATGCCTTATTCTACATGACCTTAATCTACATCCCTAATCCTACCCAATACCTAAACTTAACAACTACCTTACTATTAATAAGCAGCAAATCATGAATTAATTGAGGAAAAAGCCTTAGTTTATAGTTCTATTCTGAACCTACATTTTTAAAATCTAAATATGCAAAATATATGTTTTAAATTCATTTACATTTTTGTAATTATGCCAAGTAAGCTCCTAAAAATGATAAGGCAGTAAATTTTAGTTTTTTTTATTAATTATTATCAAGTAAAATGGAAACAAATGGGAAGATGAGAGGCCTGATCTAAACCACTGTGTATCTCCTAGCGCTTTATCTGTGGATGTAACAGCCGTAAATGCACTGAGCTAACAGCAACAGTATAAAAATGTAAGCCCAAAAGAGAGAAAAGATCAGCGACGAAGTTTGGATTTTCGTCAAGCTCCCAGACAGTTCAGAGCAGGTCCGGGAGGGGCACGGCAGACAGTGCACAGAATAATGTGAACTATGTCAGCAAGCAGAGAAGCCAAAGAAAAGCGGGGCTTTTCAAACGGGGATCAGTGTGTGTGTGTGTGTGTGTGTACACCACCCATATCTCTGCTTACTTTGCTGAGATCTGCCAACCAAATGACTGAAGCTAGTGAATATCAGCCACTAGGTCTAGACTGTGTTAGTTGCATTTGACAACAACAGCATGAATTATTCTAGTGAAATCTACATCTTTCCCATTAGCTTTTAGAAGAAAAATTGGTGAAAAAGGTTTAAAACTGTATGTGCTGCGTATAAATGATTGTTTCGTAAACTGGCATTACACAGCGAATAGTTTAGAAAAAAAGTTAATTGAAAAAAAAGATATATTCTAGATGCCAAAGCTTTAGTTTAGTCACCATAAAGAAACAATGCTAGAACAGAGAGACCACCGATTCTATTCTCTGAGGGGAAAAGACGTCTTCCTAATATTTTGGCAAAGCAAAATGTTTCTACACTTTATTATTTAATAAAATAATAATAGTAAAAAAAGTTTTCAGTGACATCAGCGCATGCCATTGACAAAATCTTCTTCAGGCACTATTCTACTACAAATAGTTTTGAACATGTAGGCAATGACAAGAGAAAAAGCAGAACACTCTTCCCCGGGAGGGTCTGATGAAGACAAACACAACCGTAGTAGGTTTACCTCCAAGACCAGAACTTCCTGGAGTAAACAGCGTTAAACTTTCTGAAGAGCTTTTTCCCCATTCAGTGTTCCATTGCAGAGAAAGGGCACGACTGTCAATCAAGGATCAGTACATCCCTAAGAGGGTTACCATGGCAGCACCACAGGGAGTCCAGAAGCCCTCTCTCTTTGACAGAGGAGAAGGGATTACAATCCACAATTACACAAATTTCCCGAATTCCACTCGCTACTAACTCTATTATGCTTTCTACAGTAAACAGCTGTTGCTTACCATAAGAAATACCACAAAATAAAAAAAAATATTTTTCTTTATTGCACACAAGGCACAAAGCTTTTGCAAATGTGTAATTTTTAGGAGATACTATATTTAAATTATATATATATATATATATGTGACCCTGGACAACAAAACCAGTCATAAGTGTTAATTTTGATGTGAAAGCTGAATAAATATGCTTCCCATTGATGTCTGGTTTTTTTGTATAGGGCAACATTTGAACGAGATATGAAAATCTGAATCTGAGGGAGCAGAAAAATCTAAATGCTAAGAAAATCAACTTTAAAGTTGTCCAAATAAAGATCTTACCAATGCATATTACTAATCAAAAATAAAGTTTTAATATATTTACGGTACGAAACTGACTAAATATCTTCATGGAACATGATCTTTACTTACTACCCTGAGGATTTTTACCAAATAAGTAAAATCAATAAATTTTGACCCATACAATGTATTTTTGACAAATATACCCCAGCAACTAAGACTGGTTTTGTGGTCCAGGGTCACATATATATATATATATATATATATATTCTAATGCAAATATCACACTGATAAGCTCATTTCAATTAGTTTAAGTAACTTCATATGGTATTAAAACTTCTTTAATTTTCTAAATATTTCTATATTTAACGATTTCTTTCAATTTTAGTACTTTAAGGTAGTTAACATTCCGAGTCATAGTTATTCCATTCTATATTTGTATCTCATTTCAGCTTCATTTTAATTAGTAAAATAGGCTGCACACGTTTTATTTGACCTCAACAAGAATAATAAAAAAAATTTTTAGGGCTGGACTACATTTCATCCAACACGACAGTAATTGACTAAATTATGTCTCTACATGATGGATTAAAAATTTTAAAAAGACAGCTGTGGCTTTGTAATGTCAAGTGAAAAAGCTAAATCAGGACAAGGAAACTGTATTAACAAATAGCTCCGATTTTGATTTCAATTCTTGTCTAGGTTTAAATATTACGTTTTAGTTTAAAATCCTAAAAGCGAAATTGTTCTTCTTGATACTGTAATGTTTTCTGCTTGGATTAGATAAGTCTGATGTAAGAATATTGCAATATTTCTATGTCTAGCTTCATAGCTATATTATAATGAAAAAAAAAACATTGTGGAAAACACCACAGAAAAAGAACATTCCTCTCAATTCTCACTAGGCTTCTAATGGCACTTTCTTCTAACCTACTGTCACGTCCTTTAGACCCAAAGGTTAATTGGCATTCAGCTCTGTGTCCCAGAGCAATGCTGAGACTTCTGCTGATTCCCTGTGGGGTTCTTTTGAGTCTTGACCCCTCAGTCCTGTGCTCCTCATTAATTTATAAGCAAAGGTAATTAAGCCTATTAAAAACTGCACACGGTGTTCACCTTTGCACATCTGGAGTCATGTGTGTTCAATGACTCCAAGCTTATTCTCATGGAGGAAAGCAACCCTGTTCTCTGCTTCCTGCTCACATCTACCTGTCTGAGGATGCAAATGGGCTAGCGGGGAAACAGAAGAGCTGCTGAGTGCAGCGCTTTCGATTAAGCGTGTTTTCTTTAGAGTAAATACATTTAGCAGTGCCTAAGCAACATTTCCATGAGTCTCGTTTGTTGAGGTGAATCGATGTGATTTTGCCACTTAATTTTATTTTAATCTAGTAGCAAAAAATACACGTAAAGAACAAAGACATATCACTCACCGCAGGGACTAGGAGTTTCTTGACCTCCTCAACAGCTC
This sequence comes from Enteromius trimaculatus, assembly GCA_032361065.1. Lineage (NCBI taxonomy): Eukaryota > Metazoa > Chordata > Actinopteri > Cypriniformes > Cyprinidae > Enteromius > Enteromius trimaculatus. The sequence goes on along the minus strand of JAUMHP010000062.1, from coordinate 13,679,094 downwards.
TCTTGAGTTTTATTTCAGCACGGTTCTGAGAGTCTTCCACAGTGATGAGGACATGCAGGTCTTCGTTCAGGTGCTCCCAATTGGGCTTTCCTCTGTTCTGCTCTTCCTGTTCACAGAAAACACAAGAGCTATTTGAGAACCAGTGCAGTCCTGAATTTGAATTGAGACATCAAAGCACATACAGAACTACAATTTGAATAGTTTACTTTGAAGAAAATTAAATTCACTGAAATTCATACATTTTTAGGTAGAATATTTTTTAAGTAGAAAACCAATAGTAGAGATAGATAAACAAATAGATAGACATATAGGCAATAGAATGGTAGATGGAAAGAGAGCATTAGAATGATAGAACAATAAATAGAACAATAGGGAGATTAACAACAGAAATATAGAATGATATAATGACAGATAGAATGATAGAACAATACACAGTACAGGCCAAAAGTTTGGACACCTTCTCATTCAATGTGTTTTCTTTATTTTCATGACCATTTACATTGGTAGGTTCTCACTGAAGGCATCAAAACTATGAATGAACATGTGGAGTTATGTTATGTATGTAAAAAAAGGTGAAATAACATCTTTTATATTCTAGTTTCTTCAAAATAGCCACCCTTTGCTCCGATTACTGCTTTGCACACTCTTGGCATTCT
>JAUMHP010000062.1:13658555-13678338 GCA_032361065.1 Enteromius trimaculatus | reverse complement strand
TAGATAGATAGATAGATAGATAGATAGATAGATAGATAGATAGATAGATAGATAGATAGATAGATAGATAGAATGGTAGACCGACAGGCAGGCACGCAGGCAATTCTTTAATTCTTAATTTAGCAGAAACTATCGTCAGGTATATTTGGGCATTACAGTTAAGTTGACAGCTAGTCAGTGCAACCCCTACGACACTATAAATACAAACCCAGAGGTGTTTTCAGTCTCTCCAGGATTTTAAAATAACAAAAAGGCTAAAAATAAAGAGACGGACAGTCAGAGAGGAGACAGGAAATGACAGTGAGAGAGGGTGGATGGGACTGGGAAATAACTGTAACTTGGGTCGCCTGCATAAGCACCACTTGAAGACGTCTCAAAGCACGTGCACAAACTGCCAGACCACATTTCCAACAAGACGTTTCCCAAAAGTATTTTCCTGGGACTTTGGATGAAATGAGCGTTAGACCACTTCCTGTGAAAACACGGCACCCCAGTTTCCATGGAACTCAAATTTGCAGCTACACATGGACTTAAACCTAAAACACCAACAGACACATAGCAACGGCTAGCCTGGAGACAAGTGACTGTCAGTTTATCTCAGGGTTTAGACCGCCAACAGCAACGATGAGCCGGTTGCCATAGAAATGGGGCGTTTGGGCCCAAGCATTGAGCCTTATTGAATGCATTGTCTCCAGCTGGGTTTTTCATCACAGCGGGGCTTATGTTTACGACGCAAAGCTCAGGCCTACAGAACAATCAATTACTGTGAACTCGCTCGCTGCCTTCTGAGGTTCCCGCTTTAGGCAATCACAGACATCGCCTTGGCCTCAAGGGTAAAGTTTGAAAGAGAGAAACAAAGACAGAGACGTCTCGACCACATCCTTGACCAGGGGACGCCAGTCTCAGATCACAGTTGGTGGCGTTGTATTTGCTAATAAGCGGCCGCCACCTCCTCAGAATAGAGTAATTAGATCAAATATAAGCATCCGATAAGGCTGCAGTCTTGTGCACAGCTGGTTATGTGCTAATAATAACTGAGATTTTGACTCTGAAACATTCTAAGCAGCAGCACAATGCATAGAGGTCTTCATCTGGCCTACTTTGGTGGGCAGGCAATTTTGTGCACAACACAGCAAAGTGTAAAAAAGTTGCTTGCATGATGCATTTAACTATAACAGCTATAGATCAACAGTGAACGTAAAAGGCCATTCCAACACGAGCTATAAATTACAAAAAGTGCATGATTTTAGCAAGCTTTCTTAGAATATGTGCACCCATTTCAACGTCCTCCAAACTCTATTTCACTTCCAACCATCAGATGCATGGCCTGAGTTACAGAGTAAAGCATAAACAGACTATTTTGTTATGTAATAGTATAAACTTAGCAGTGTGCTATAGGAATAATTGACGTAAAAAAGTGAAGTCATCATTTAATCAACCTCATGGGTTTCGAAATCAGTAGGTCTTCCTTTTGTGAAGTTATTAATAGGAGAACATTTAAGTTGTTCTTTTCTATACAATGAAAGTAAAAACTGACCATGAGATTTTCAACGAATTGCTTACATTTCAAAAAGGAAAGATTTTGAAGAACAAAAGCCATGTTTCTCACATAAAGTTATCAAATTGCTGGAAACAGTATACAAGTCACACGCACTACTTAAATTACTTTTACGTTGCTTTCTTTGTTTGCATTGGAGCCTGACGGTGTTTGGTCCCTATCAACTTCACAGAATTCTGTTAATTTTGTTTTCGCGTTCCACAGACAAAAAAAAGTCATACAGGTTTAAAATGACATAAAGCTGAGGAAAAAAACTAACGTTATGGAAAAGATAACCTTTTAATTCTAATAGCAAACACCTTTCAGAGACCAAAAACCTAACCCTATTGTGTGTTTATTCCAGGAAATGTGACCGCAAATTCAATTTAAGCAACGAGAACAGATGCAGATGACATCTCCATTTGACGCCTGGCTTGTTTGCCCCTAGCTATAACTTTTGTTATTTCTCTCTGTTCCTTGATTGCCATAATTTTTCACAGGATTTATGCACAAGTTTCGCACTGCTGTCACAGTAGTCTCAGTGTTAAAGAAATTAAGTTTGCAGAACACTACAGGGCTTGACAGTTTCACAATCTAACGCTCATTTTCGCTCTGTGTTCAAAAGCACTTTTCACAGATTTAATTTTGATATGCTATTATGACACGAGCATTTGGAAAAGCACAAACCTAGTGGCTGCTGTCAGAAAACAATTATGTCAAACTTGAGAAAGCAGCTGAGGTTTAAACTTTCGATTTCAATTGTCTGTTGTGAGCTTCCTAGATGTGCAACACCCCGTCAGGCTAAGAATGCTGAGCCATCAGTCTGTTTTTCTATATTGACCAATGAAACAGCCTATATAAGCATCTCTGGTGCGGTAGACATAGGTTGTGCAATACGGTGAAAGAATAGCTCTCTGCCTGAGGCATCTTGGTTCATTGTGTTCCATTAATTCCCCATCAATCTGAATCTCATCAACGCCTCTAACCCAATATTTTACCGTGTATGCTCTTAATGTTTCATCTGCATGCTTGTGTAGGCAGTGGAAGTTGTGCTGCGAGGAATAAACACAGATGGCGTATCCTCAAAAGTCTTAAACTGATGAAACAAGTGATTTCTATTATGCAAAAAGGAGACAGTTGTCTCCTGATGTGTCTGTGGAAACAAGACTAGATGGTAGTTGCTAATGTCTATATGTCACACTAAAAACAAATAGTCTGAGATATCTTTACAAGATATAGATTCCATTAAAACAAATCAGGGAGCGTTATTTGTTCCGTTCTTGCTTTTGTTGCTTTAGAGTATTGAATATTGCAACATGTCCAAATTTTACTCCAGTTTAAAAACTTGGGACTAAAGGGTGTAGGATGAGACAAGGAAGTGAAACAGTATTCTTTGAGCTTGAAAAACAGAGTATTCTCCTTTCTCTAATAGAACTCATTTTCATTTTAATGCGAGTCATTTTTCCTCTGTGTCAGGCAGCCTTGGAGGCTTGCAGATCATCTGCCTCAGTTCTACAGTCTGGAAGGCCATGCAGACTCGGTCAGGAATTCCATTAAAATGGAATCGCCTGGATTTTGTCTCTTTCCATTTGGCATCTATTAGTTATGTGCTGGCGCAAAGGCAGTATATGGTCTTCCTTGCTAAAAAAAACATGCCATAAAAACATGGCCTACAATTTTAAAGTTAAAAAAGAAAAACACAGAGATCTTACACTATTTAGTCCAAACTTAACCAATGAATGAAAGAAATTTTAAAAAGCAGAAGGAAACTAAAGAAAAGCAAAGAAAATACACAAAACGGAAAATAAAAGGAAAGAAAAAAAGAAGAGAAAAGACCACATATTAAGAATATTTCTCAGAAAATGTAAATAAAAGAAAGAAGAACTAACAGCAAAAAAAGAAAGCGAAAATAGAGTAAATAAAAATGTATTACCTTCTTCTTGTCTCTCATGGAGCCTTTGCCTCGCACCATGATCTTGCAGCCGGTCTCTGCTTCCAGTTGTTTAGCTGTCAGGCCCCGGGGCCCCAGGATTCTTCCCACAAAATTGAACTGTGAAGAAACATCAAAAGGTAGAGAAACAAGAGTTCTTTCAGTGAAAAACATCTGCATTTCACACATCTGGTATGAGCATCCAAGTGCTGAAAATCTGACATGGATCTGAAATCATTTAGGTTGCACTCTCGATTTGACAGAATGGTGTCTTTCTATCCTTGTGAACACACATTCATTTATCTCTCGATGTGACAGAACGGTGTGTCCCTATCATCACTGCGCACACACGCACGCATTAATTTTATATGCACATAGTTCTGAGATTTTTAATCACTGTTCAACTTAGTTGAAAAAGACCAGCATAGAGATGCAGAGGCAGCCACAATCACATCCTCAAGGTTAAAAGCACAGACCATCATCCCCTCAGCTAATGGTTCTCCCATATGGAAGCTTTGGCAGAGCTTGAGGTTAACTACAGCATGGTAACATAATTGTATAATTCAATCAAAGGGACTTTAAAAACCCTGGCAGAATGTTTGGAATGTCTAATCCCCTTTTATTAAAAGGGGAACATCTAGAGACCAAGTGTGGTTTTGGAATGTACCATTTGCCACGGAGAAGCCTGAACCATACTCCACCCTGTTCCTGCTCTGACACAAGTCACATGGAACAAATTTAACCTAAAAAAAAGGGGTCAAAGAGTCATGTAAAACAAATACCTACCATATTTAACAGCCAACGGGACTAATGGTACAGTGCTTGATTGCTTTTGGTCCAATGCAAATTCAGCTTCCAACTAAAGCGTCTATTTCGGCTTTAAAAAACATATATATTTTCCAAACCCAAATTCATTTTAAATTCCTTTCAATTCAGACGTGACCAAAAGCGGAGATGCCTGATAACCATCAATTTTCACTAATTTCTACTCTCAATCAAATCCCTTAGACATTATAAATGATATTTTTTGACATCTGAGTATGGAAACCACCAATCGACCATATTAAATGATTGGTTCAGCTGTGACTCAACCCCTGATGTGATTAATTGCATTATCCCTTTAAAAGTCACGAGGGACATTGTGCTTTTTGGCATTTGTGGGCCTGCGCCATTCTTTCAGCATTTAACCTTATCTGTCACAAGGGTTGAGTGATAAGCCAGGCAGCTGAATCTCTCCCAGGGTCACAATGCATTCTCTTCCTTTTAAAGCTCATGTCTTCTCGGGCTGCTCACAGCTGCTGGGGGTCGTTGGCCCTCTGTGCGGTATATTTAGAGATGAGCTCATCAGACTACTGTGTACTGTGGATGGCACTGTCTGTATGTCTGTCTGTGTCCTTGTGTTATTGTAGCTTATACTGGCAATGTTTGTGCAACTGCCGAACAGTTTTTGTCAGTCTAGATGTTTCTGGCTACCTTCCTGTCATTCTGATTGTTAAGCTGTGTAACATTGAGATCACTGCTGGTCTATGTAACTGCACAAACTGAAGTGATGATAGTATATAATTTCCAAACCAAATTCCCACTGATTACCAGGTGATGCTGATTAAGGCTGCAAAGTGTGTCATTTTCTAAATCACAAAAATCTGATCTGATCAGCAAGAAAATCATACAGTATTTCTCAGTTCACAAAAGAATGGGATGTTTCTTAAAAGAGAGAAAACCAAAATTCTATTTTAAGATTTTTTAATAGGGATGCTCCGATCACGATCGGCCAATCTGATAATGAACACGGTTTTGCGCAGCTCATCAGGGAACAATGGCTGCGTGTAGTATATACGGCTCAATGTGAAATCACGCACCTGATGGCATTTAGCGCTGATTACAGGACAGCGTTTACTGACAAAACGCGCAAACAGATCGGCCGATCGTGATCGGAGCATCCCTATTTTTTAACAATGCACTTTATTGTGGCAAAGCTGAATTTTTTGCATCATTACTCTAATCTTGTAGTCTTATTATTAACAATGTTGAAAATAGTTGTGTTGCTTAATATTTTGTGTAAAACATGAAATATTTTTTTCAGGATTCTTTGATAAACAGAAAGTTAAAATAAGAACAATTTATTTTAAATAAAAATATTCAGTAACATGTTTTTTTTCCTGTAACCTCTGAAAGATTCAGTGCATTGCATACTTGCTAAATAAAAGCATTAATTTCTTAAATTGATTTACAAGACATATATGGCAAATTCTTTTTTTTTTTTTTTGAAAATTCATATACATCAGAAACAATGTAAGGATGAATTTTAACTTTCGGGTGGACTATCCCTTTAAAAAACAAAACAAAGACAGCCACAGAATGCTAACAAAATTCCGTAAACGCTGTCTTTTTTGTATCTTTTGCTTTTTAACAAGTTCAAGAACTTCATTTAAAGTGTGTGGCTCTCAATGAACAACAATGAAGCACTGGAAAAACCTCATTAACAGTCGACAGCTAGAGTGAAAAGAGTGGGAAGAGGATGACAGACTGAAGCGGCGGCCTCAGAATCGCTCTGAACGGTCTTTACATAGAGACAGTGAGAGCATGCAGAATGGAAAACTAATCATCACAACCCCCCCCCCCATCAAAGTCCACATTTATTTTCACATAGACTATGAAAGGAGGGATAATGCTCTAGATCATTCTCTCCAAAAGGCGATAGAGGACAGAAAGGCCAGTGACCTGCATGTCTCTCACCCACGCTTGGCACTGATTGTGGCACGGTGGTAACCCTGACAGGTTCCCGCAGGATTATCAGAATTCTGCTTCTGTTGCAGGGGTGCAAAGTCTCTCTCAAAACAAGCCTGATGGCTGCAAATAAGACAAGGTTTTGTCGTGCCCCCAACTGACTTATCAAAACGACCATCACAACAAGGAGGGTGTCTTTACACTATTAGTATCTTTTATTTTACATCACTTTAACAATATAAACATCAGGTTTTCTGAGATTTGCACACTTAATCTGGACAACGTAACTTTAGAGTAGTTGATTAAAGTAGAAAAGTTAAGATTACAATATATTAACATTACAATATATCCCACTATTTCTATTAATATCACAATTAAAATCAATTTGTTGTTTGATAGTATTAGTCATTTAGCCAACTAATAAAATCTACCATTTTGTTGGTAGAAAATGTTGGCAGGGCAATTAAAGATATAAATTGGCCTTATTGTTAGACTAAATAATCATAATAATTGAGCAATATTTTACATGAACAAGACTTACTGGTGCTGGCGGGGTGCTGTTCCAAAACACTTTGTTGCTTTATGAAGTTTGTGACCTCAATAAGTCACTCAACAATGGGAAATTCTGAGCAGGTTGTCAAAATGTATCACATTTTAATACACTAGACACCAGATACCAGATCAGAAGTTCCTGTGTGTTGTCATCTATCAGGCTAATCTATTCAAAAGCTTTTCTTCTTTAAAAATGTGCGTACTTGATGCAAGAACAGCATCAAAATGAGATGTATTGCATTTTAGAGCTTCCTACTTTTCAAACAAGTTAATTTCGCAGATTTGCGCAAGTGCTTGTCAGTAGTGAGTTGGGATTCATCCTGATATAGAAGAAAATGCACAGAGGTTAATTATAACTAAACAATAGATAATAGCGAAGCCCCTGTTATGCACCTCTCGTTCAAACACGATTAACCCTGACCCTGCTATCACTCTTATCAGACAGAAGAATCGTGAGCTGTCAGCTAGAAACACTCCTCCGTCTACTTACTGTGTCTTTAAACTTAGCATCAGTGCTAAAGACGGTCAAGATAAACGGGACGCTGAAAAAGTACGTCCCAATGCTTTGCTCAGTTGACATACAAATGCTTCAGTTTGTCTCCTCTCATAATTCATTCTCAAGCCTGATGACTGTTTCTGAATAAATTACATTTTCTGAGAATAGTATAAATCTGCTGTACAGGATTCAACAGTCACGATGCATTTAAATAATAAGCACTGGCTGAGAGTCAAACAATGCATAGACTTGCGGTATTAAGCAATATTTACCATGCCAATTATTGTCTTTTGATTATTGCTGTCCTGGCAGAGACGAGTTAATGGGATCAGTCTGCTGCAGGATTCTCATGCTCCCCTGAGTCTACATCTAAGGTAAGACAATCAAAGTGCAAAACAACTAAATATTAGTCTCTAAGGATCCACGTCATAAACGCATTTTCATGGACAAATTTCCAATTTTCTGTCATCTGAGTAATCTACAAAAAACATACGTCTCTATCTTTTTAAATGCACTAGTCAAGGTGCATTACAAGCCCTCATAAACACACTGCAGAAGGAAAATTGCAGTTTCTGACTGTACATTATTATTCCAGTAATACCATGAATGCAGTGATTATTTTAAAACACTAATCTGCTGTAAAACAGCATTGCTGACCTTAATGTATGCATACATGACAGAACTCGTTCTTATCAATAAATCACCTGCTTTACCCACAGAAACACACCCGCACTGATGAAGATTCAACAGTAAACTACTGTCCAACAGTCTATAAGCCAAAGAAAAACATTAATGGGAACTGGGAAGCATTTGGGACACATTTGGCAACACTTAATAGTCTTAGTAACTGACCAACAAAGGATTAAACTCATTAAAATGTCTATTTTGGAAAAGCGTTGAGGTAATACTTACGTCTGGGAATTCTTTGACAGGCACATAGAGTTTCTCTTGGAGTTGTGCAATGGGCCCCACAGCATCCGGGAGCTCGGAAGTCCTTTTATCTGTGCTGCCGTTCAGAGTGTCATTGTACATGTCCTTCCGTACCCTTCCAATTTCTGTCAAACAGACACATTAAAAACTCAATTATATAAAGGAAATGTTACATAAAACTTGCATGGAGATTATATCCAAAGGTTAATATTTTGCCACCATTTAGTCACCCTCATGTCATTCTAAACCTTTATATCTTACTTTCATCTGAGGATCACAAAGGATATTTTGAAAAATGCCTCTGTGATTTTAGACCATACAATAGAAGTTAATGGGTACCAAAGTTTTTTTGGTTACAAAAACGCTTGCCGGTTCGGATTTTTTATGTTTGGGTGAACTATCTCTTTAAGGTTTAACATCTAAAAGAGAGGAAACTTTCACAAAGATCATGTCAAATTTTTCATTTTCTTTGAAAAACAGTATAATCTACACAAACAAGGCAGTTCCCCACATAGCTTCATGCATAAAAGTTGCTTCCTTTATCTTTAAAAACAAAGAAAAGATGTGCTTTCTGTTATAAGCGACTTGCTGAAGTTTTGATGAGTTCATGCAGCTATTTAATTCAAAAACAACTCCTAAAGGGCATGAGAGCCCAGCCAGCCATGGAAGAACTAGCGCATCATGATGTGCATTCACAAAGAGTGAATTAGACACCAGGCTTTTGAATGCTCGTCGGTCCAAACAGAGGAATTCCAAAGAGACCAGCTTAAAAGACTGAAGCAATAATTATTATTTAACAAAAGCTCTTTGGAGGATATTGGGAAGAAGCAGCAGTATATTAGAATGGATTTACACTGATGTACAATATGGTTCAAAATGACAACATCAAAGCATGGCCCAGGCCTGTAGATTAAAATGACCTAAATATAACCCTGAGCTGAGCTAGCCGTAGCCTGCTGGGCTCCCATAGGATCCTCCCAGAGCAAAGCCGAGAACCTCAACGAGATCTCATAAGCAATAACTCAACAGGACTCAGCAGGCTGTGGTCCACTCACTCCTGAAGAACGACCAGGGTTGTTTTCATTGTCTCTCATATGTCTTACATTACGAACGCAAGCATGTAAGCACATTTACACTCAATTACATGCAACACGAGTGCATCTAACCATGTGTTCGATTTACAGTGTTTTAAATGAATCCCAACCGGCTGCATTAGTGCTGGTTTCGTCTGCCCATATGCTATCATTCACAATAGAGCTGATAAAATAACCCCCCCGCCACGAGTGAAATAGGCCATATGAAGTCTCACAATGAAGCACAAATCCAAACTGCTCAAAGACGATTCATTTACACATTCTGGCACTTACACATGGAATTGGTATAATTGGTCACTTTACATTGAGTGTTGAAAGGAGATTAAACAGTCAGTCCGAAGTTTATACTGGGTTTTGTGTGACTCTATGGCTTAACATTCCAACAGTCTCAAAACTTTGGACTAAGCATGACTTATCCCATGAGTCACAAGGGCTGGGCGATATATACAATATTCACAATGACTCTGTTCGCAATATAAAACGAGCAACACCGTGAAAAAAAAAGAAAAAATAAATAAAATAATCACAATTTTCATGGTTTTTATTAATCTGTTAAAGCTAAAAAGATAGCTATTCTATAAATATCGATTCTGCTAAAATTTACACTCATAAACGTCTGTTCATCTTCAGATTTATTTATTTTTATCTTACAAGGTAAACAACGCCTGCTTGATGAAAAGAACAAACCTCACTTGTTCTCATGATGGTGAATAAATGACGACACATTTTAATTTTGTTTGAATCACTTAAAAGCAAAAATTATTTTGATTAATTTCTTGGAATAAATTCAACAATTTGACGGTTTATGGCATTACAAAAAGACATTCAAAAAAGTCTTTGCATGCTATTTTCAGAAATTATTACTTTTATAGTATAATACAAATATTTTTGCATATTATAATTGGTGCAAATTAAAATGAATAACACTGACATTAAAATCTTTGTGCTCGTTTAGTAAAAATCTATTTCAGAACACTTAACATTTTGGATCTGCTTAAATACAATGAGCATTTTTGTTGAAATGATGATTCTGCAGTAAAAACGATTAAAGGACAAATACATAAATAGACAGAAATCTAAAAAATAAACCATAAAATAAATACTCCAGTCTGTTTAAACCTACTTTATTTTGCCTGAAGAACAGCTGAGGTGACATAAGACATAATTTTCCACCCCCAGTTTAGCTGTTATTAGCACAACCTTCAAGTGCACTAAAAACAAACATTACAGGTGACTGGTCAACACTGCAAAACCACTACATAGACAGACAGCGAGATGCTACTGCTGCTGTAGACCATCATTTACACGTATGTGTGTGTGTGACACAGAGAGAGAGAGACGACTCTGATTACAGTTTGTGTTTGTTTACTGTCATCGGAGTCAAGCTGTCCAATACTACAGGATGATACAGTTGGTCTGGTATGGCAGCAGGCGAGCAATGGCTACATCACCCAGACATAAATATCACCTTCCTAATGCTAGCTGCGCTCCTGCACTTTAAACACACAGTGCTACGGATAACCTATCTGTTATTTACTAATGACACACAGCCATGCGTCTGACTTAAATTACTTCTTCTGACACCTTTAGTATTTTTCACACTTTTATTGTCAGCCATGGGAAGTTTGTGCCGATATCAACTTTTCAAACAGGCAAATTTGGATGCAGTTTTAGACTTTTTGGACTGGAAATCAGAGATATGTGCTGGCAGAAAAACAAGCGTGATTTAATGTGAGATGTCAGACACATTCCTTGTTCGTTTAGCGAACAAAAGTGTTGTTGCCTGCGAGAGCTGGCGGTCTCCAGACCATGCTGGACACTGCATAAAGACAAAGCGGTTACTCAACCAAACACTGCTTCACAGTATGTGCCATTACATAAGGCACACACACATACACACACAAGACAGAATTGGAAACAATAATAAAAAAAACTATATATTAAGAACAAAACATTTTATAAATGTTCTCTATTCAAATATCAGTACTTCCCATTTCTGAATGAAAGAATGTGTCCAGATAAAATTAAATAAGAAATGAGCACCAAAGCAGCATATTAAAATGATCTCTGAAAAAAACAATCACATGACCCAGAAGACTGGATTAAGTCTTTTTACAGAAATCAAAGAAATGAATCACATTTATGCATATGCAAATCCATTTTAATATATTTTATGATGATTTACTCGTGCCTACATCTAGTTCTTCATACAAATATATAGTTCTCTTTTCCTGAAGTTATTCGTTGCCACTGATGAGTCTTAAATGAAATCCTTATTATTTAATTATTAATATTTTATGCACTACTCCACAGTAAAGTGTATGTCATGCGACGGAGAGTTTTAAGACTTTGGAACAGAAACAGATTATTACAGTCTCCCGTACAGAGACAGTGAAGGTGACCATCTGTGGCAGTGTGGGAGAGATGAGAGACGCTGAGATGAACAGAGGAAACGTGATAAAGAAAGGTAAATAAATAAATAAATAAATAAAAGATAGAAAAGGTTGCAAGAGGGATGAAAGAGTAGACCGCAAACAGTGAAACCATCTGGATACTCGTCGACTGCCAGGAATCTGTCCCGACTCCTCCTTCGTTTTCACACACACAGAGCAGACACCACAGTTACTGCAATTTTCAGGCTGTTAGTGACAGTGTAGAAACAAATGTGTACACGCAAGAACAATATTTCCCTTTGCTCTGACAATATATCTTCAAAATGAACGCCGTTTTCAGACCAAACACCTGTGGTGAAAGCAAATCTATTTCAACTGCAACAGTCATTTTAAACAATAACTTATGTTAATGTCATTATTTAATAATCCAAAGGTTTTGAGCGCATATGGGCTATTCCTTGTCAACTCAGGTTTTGCTTCTCATGGAGTAATATTTATCATGCAATCCACTATTTTGCAGAAGGGGGTCAAAATGCAATATGAAAAAAAAAAAATGCAAAATGCAATCTCACCTGAGATTCAGAGCCAAATTACAAGAGGTTAAAATCAAAGACTTAAAGATGGCAGCACTATAAATGTTACTTTTACACAGAGATTGGTAAGTCTACAGTCGTTAACATTTGAAGTGGATCGAAACCTTTAATCAAATTGCCCTAAAACTTAAAATCAAAATGTGTTCTTGTCTTAGGATCTTTGTTGCATTATGTGCCAATAGTGACCATCAAGAGCCATTTTCAAGTTTATTCTCCAAAGCTTGCAGGCCTGTAACTCAAAAAGTATTTAAGATATCTTAATGCCCATTTAGACATTGGGTTTTAACAGACATCTCTCATGGCATCTTCATTTGTAAGGCCCTATATGGTTCCGTTCCAGAGACAATGGAATTTTAATATGGCTCCAGGAGTAAATTAATAAATTGTCCACATTTTCAGTGGCCAAAAGACTAATTTGGGTCACTTCGCAAAACAATTCATCTTCTTTTGTATTAAAGAGGAATGTCTAAAGAACAAATCATGTTGAAACTAGAGATGTATCGCATTTCCTTCTGTCAAAACAACTGCATTGAAGATACCTGTCTGAGTGCCTATAACTTAAAAAGTCTTAAAGATATCGCAATATCATTTTAGCTTTGAATTCTAAATAACATTTTATCTTTCCTGTCCCCTGTCATCAATTTAATGCATCTGCTGAGTAAAAGTCGTATGTAACTGAACCATAGCACATGTCTTAAAAATATCGTAACATCAAACTGCACTATATTCCAGTAATTTTTAATAATATATGACTGCACGACAAACAATGAAAAACTCAAATTTAAGTCATCTATTAAAACCTAATTTTACATCAAGAATGTTTGGATTGGTCATGTAATTTGCCACAATGACCAATAATGTCTGATGATCTTATTGATAAACAACATGACATGATATCCTAATTCATTATAGCTACAGTAGGGCAGGTTTATTAGAGAAAAGATTACTAGAAAAGCAGGATTTGGAACTACACTGGGAAAGTAAATGACAGATTTTTTGCATTAACTATTCCTTTAAGGTCATCTTGATTCTCCTGGCAATCAGAAAATAAGAATGTGCAGCTTGTACTCTTATCACTCTGATGTTGTTGTGAACTCTACAACAACATCATCATGATGTGATTGTGACGGTCAGCACTAACGTGCTGCGGTGATTGGATGATTGCTGATTGCGTTTAAGCTGAGAGAGATTGCGTGTTGGTGTCAAGAAGACTACTGCAGGCAAACTGGCAGTTAAGGGCGAGATAAGTATTGAGTATTCACAGATGCAAGCAAAGCTGTCTGGAAAGAGCAGGAGACTGATGAGATCACAGACACACTCGATAATCAACATTTATCTTATCAAAGAAAACGGCCAAAGGGAGACAAAGAAAAATCGACACACAGAGACAACTGAAAAGCGCCTTCACAAGACACGAGGATTGACACAGAGGCACGAGATGTGACCTGAAAATAACATAACGGTCACTTCATAGCTCCTGGCACATCTTTCTCCCACTGCCAAACAAAGCACACTCATTCAGAAAGGCGACTAGAGCTGAGTTAGAGGAATCAGATCTAAACAGGGTTTTTTTAGTGGATATTACAAGGCATTCCTAATTTTAAACCAACTGTCTAAGTGACCACCATTCAAAAGCCAATAAATTCCTTAAATCATGTCCTGTCCTACATTATTTCTCACTAAATATCCTGTTTCCCAGATTTTTTTAAAATAATAGTAAAGCGTAGATCTAAATGTGTAAAATTATATGATGACAACATTTAGATGATAAATGATGATATAAATATAACAGAATATAAACTACCATTCAAGGTAAAATGGTCAAATTTTATAAGTTTAAAATAAATTATAGATTTTTGAAAGTAGTCTATTATGCCCACTCAGGCTGCAATATTGTTAAATATTACAATATAAATCAGCAGCTTAACATTTGAATATATTCCTGTAATCTAAAATGTGAATATTCATTACTCCAGTGTCACATGATCCTTCAGAAATCATTTTAATATGTTGATGTGCTGCTCAAGAACATTTATCGTCAATTGTTAAAAATGAGTCTTAATATTTTTGGTGGAAACCATGATCCATTTCTTTCAGGATTTCCATTCCAGGTTCATTTCTTTAAAAAGTAAAAAAATGTGCATTTATGTGAAACAGATTTTTTGTCCTTACTGTCACTTTTGATGGTACTATTGAATAGGAGCGTAATTGTAATGACTCCCTGATGTGGAGTTAAACAGTGAGTTCAGCCCGTTTCATTCACCTGTTCCCTACGGAGAAGTGTTTCAGAAGAAATGATTTGGTGCATATAATAATTTTGCAACATCTGTCCTGACTGAACTTTGCAAAAATTGGAGGCAATCTGTCTAGCATGCCCTCGACCCGTGCCCTTGTCCCAGGGGCCTTTCTGCATATCTCTGTCGCTGTCACAGGGTCTGGCTAAGGAGGAAATAGCTTAATTCAGTCAAAATCATGACTGCTGATGTCACATGTATTCTGTGATGAAAAGGCCATACAACTACACTCACTCAGACTTATTATAGGACAGCATGTATATAAACGATTGGGTTAAATAATAGATAAATGAACACAATTATGTGTGTATATATAAGTGACAAAATGTTTCCTGGAAGACACATTCATACTTCAAACTCTCTAATACGTATACAAACTCTTGATCTCCTTCTGTGGAACATTCAGCACCTCTAACAGTCATGAAGTGGTGACAGATTCGTAAAGGGCCATGTGATCATTGTGTGTGCCCTTGTCACGGTCATATGAGGCATATAGGTCAGAGTGGCGTCCTTTCATTACTCATGTGCCAGTCTATGTTTGAAAGGGGTGACCACAAAACCATGCTTTACTCTTTAACCAAGAAGACCATAATGTGAGGACAATCAGAGGTCAAGACACCACTGAGAATTCTAACTTTCCTAACATTTGCCTGGAGCAACTTTCACCCCTTTAGGAAATACATGACGCTGTGGAGACATTTAGAAAACTACCAAATCACTGATTTAAGAGGCAGACCTAAATACAAGCATAAAGATAATCCTTAAAATTGCTATGTTTAAGGTACATTACATAAGACGCAATCTTTAAGCGAAGTGGTATGCGAAAAGACAATCAAACATATTTTTTCTTTAATTTAGGGGGACCCTGTCATTTGTTTTACACATTTTATGTATTTAATTTAAATGTGCATTTAATATTTACTGATAGAAAATACAAGCAAATATCGTTTTTTAGTTTATGGGAACCCTTTAGATAATTTCTTTAGATGATTTACGCAAAGCATTCAATTTATTCAATTTCACTTATTAAAGAGGGGATAAAACTTCTTTTACCTTCTCTGATGATATTCTGAAGGTTAAGCACCAACGTTGGCAGACGACTTTTCTGGCCTTATTTTGCACCCTATTTCATGAAAGTGTCTCCAACTATAACATTTGCGCAATGCCGTTAGCACAAGCCCAATATTATTTATCCAACGCAATAATACAAGGCAACAGAACGGTTTCAGTAAAAAGAACAAAAAAGCACATTTTGCAACAATTTCACTGGTAGGTCCCCCTGAGGCTCTGTAGTCCCGTTTTATATCTAAATCAGATAAGGAAAAGCCAGTGTTTTCAAAGAGAGGTTCAACATTGCTTCTGGATCCTCTCCCAGATATTTTTCTTCCATGATGACTTAATTACTCAAATAATTCAATAAGCAGCATACCAGCAGAATATCTGTTCCTTAGAGGAAACACATAAGAAGTGTAAAGAAAAGAGCAGCACTCAGAAAAACACATGCTGGAGATTAACAAAACCTGAAAACAATAACAGCACAATATCAAATATTATGTGTAATCCCTTGTATTAATTTAAAACACTACAAAATACAATACACACTAAGAGCAAGTGCTATAAATAGTACATTAAAAAACCCTATAAATAACTGCAACTGTAAAAAAAAATCCAAAAGAAGACATTTGAAACTGCAGACAATGAGTTATCTGGCATGATAAAACACACTGGGTGTGAAAAGAAAAAATAGCCTACAAGTGCTCAAGCAAAATACCAAGCTTATTATACAGTAACCTCTTTACAACAACCTGACAGAACTGGGATCCTCATACAAGGAAAATATATGAGACGATAAAGCTATACAAAAGGCAGTGGATGATTTGAAACCCCTCTGTGATAGTGAGAAGAAATCTAGACCAAAGAAATTCTACCTATTTTTCAGCTAACCAACATTTTAAGAGCTCCATCCAGTTTGCAATATGCTTGAATAAAGAGAACAGTCAAGGCTAAATTAGCTCTAAACAGAGGAACTGAAAGACCCAGCCTTAGTGAGGTTATTTATGACACATATTTCAATATGCCACAAGCTATTGGTGAGTTATGATGAATCTAGAGAGATTTAGTGTACTAAAGGACCAGACAGACTGAATTCATTCTTAAACGGACGGCAAAATACTGTGGATATAAATCTAAAAGATCACCCTTCTCGTCATAAAAGTATTGCAGTGATAACCTTTATATTATTACACTGGATTATCAGCAATAAACTGAGAATGAAATAAGCCACGGCCATGGGCTGTATGATTAGAATTTGAAGGAGAAAGAGAGAAGTGATTCTGTTATCAGGTCCTTCGCTTCTCCTGCATTCTCAGAGGAAAACTACTGGTTAAATACAAGCATTCTGTAGTATTTACATGTGTTAAAAGTGCATTAACCCTGATTAAACTCCAGCTTTAAGTACAAAACTTGCTTTACAATATCATCCAGGGGTGCGTTTCCCAACTATAGTCGCAGGTTCCATCGCTAGCCAACTAGCACTCCTGGTCTGTAGTATAGTTATAAATGTCCCTATCACTAAATCCACAAAACCAAAAAGTTAGGCTAGTTTCGATTACAGTCAGTTCCTCTAATCTGAGTTATCATCCAACAGTGCCATGGCCCATTCTGATGTTTTTTTATTTGTTGCATTCATCCAGATTTAATCAGTCTGTGTATATTTGAGCTGAGGTTTTTCCAGGTCATGCCATTTATTTATTTGAGCAAACTAGGAAACATTTAGGAAAGAAATGATACCATTTGAAATCTTTTATGACGCCTGGTAAACATCAAAACTGCCACATATGATTCTAAACAGTCTAAAAGATTGAACAGACTTTCTTTAATTCCTTTTGACTGCTTTCCTGGCTTCACAGCCTACTGAGTAAACCGCAAGCCAATAGAATTTGAGCCCAGAAGTGTTTCATTGGTTGGACTAACTGAAAGAACACACCCTCTTCACTGAACCAGTGAGGTAATCTCTTTCACAACAGAGAAAGAGGATGAATACATTATTAAATGTACAAATGACTTTTTTTCTGTATAATATAATGTATTAAGTCAATTCCAGTTTAAATGTTTTCCTTTTGTCTTTACAGTAAAAGACATGTGATGGTTGAACACTTAAGTCTGTAGTTTATTTTAATAAACACACATTTTAATAAAGAATTTGTCCTAAAAGATTCGAACCACTGAGTGAACGATTCAAAAACGACTCGCTCACATATCATCATTAAATCACTTCCACTTGTCGCCACCAACTGGCGTAACAATTGAGCGTGCAAGAAAAGATATTCTTTGCTAAGATTAAAAGAAAATAAAAATGTATTTACATTGTTGGAGCTTGTTTACAACAAAAATAAAAACACAGACATATTTAGGATAAATGTGCATGCATCCACAGTTGTTATGAACCCAAATCAAGTGATAACGAACCCTCACCTTCATCTAACAGTCGCTCGAGATGATTGAAGATGCCACAGAAGTTTGGCAGGCTGCTCATCAGTTTCTTGTCGTTCATGAGCTGCATCAGATAATCGGGTGTCGGCTTAGGCTTCTCCTTCGTTTCCATTTCCCCAACCATGTTTAAAATATTACCACCCTCCAAAAAAAATAAAACTCAAAAAGGCGTTAAAAATCGGGAAAACACGACAGCCCCCTAAAAAAAAGCAAACGGAGGCGTTTGATATGTTTTCCCTGTTTTATTCCAAACTCCTGCCCCGGTGTTGCTACTTTTCAAAAGCAATGTTGAAACTTTGTATCACCCCCAACAGACGACGCGATAAACGAAAGGAATCTGCGCGGAAGTTCTTATTTGTTTGTAAAGTGTTTGCCGTCAAATAACTCCAAAAACTCCCGCATGCCCGCTGAGATTTGTGCGTCTGTCCTCTTCTACAGATAATGTTTAATCGCCACGAAAGGTTTGTTTCTCCGAGCTGTTGAACTGTAGAACTTTCCACAGACCCTCGACGTCGTTCAGAGCGCTTGAATAACGGGTTTAACGCAGGGCAATGTTCACTTGTAAGCTCTGTCCCTCGCGCAGTGGAAACTCCTTTAGTTGCGCCTGATGTTTCTGTGTTCAGAGCCGTTCTCTCCCAAAGCTGTCTGTCACATGATCATGATCAACCCTACGCTGCTCAACATTGCCATCGTGCGAAGTCGCCAATGGGAGGAGAAACCTGCACAATTTGCCTTTCTCCCTCTCTAGCGCAGATGCAGACCCTCTCACACACAAACTTGTGAGCTCGACGTGTTGTTCAGTGTTACTTGTGCAGACTCTACATGAATGAAAATATGCAAAAATTAGTACTTTGCAGTTACTGAGAAATAGGCAACTTATGTGACAACTAAACCTTAGGTTATATTTACATTTAACCTAAGCTATTGGAAAACAAATATGGACACTTAAGCAAAGATATGAGGAAAAAAAGAAAGTGGGTATTTTTCTGCATTCCAATGCGTAGCTAAATATTTAAACATGGACTGTCTTACAGATAAGATTATATTTTAAAGGAAGCATGGTGGATATTTTGATCATATAATCAGGTTTGACTGGGCCAGTGTTGGTATTTTCCGGCCACTTCACTGTCTTTGTCTAATAAACATGCATTTTAAATGATCAAACCCACCTTTTTAGCAGGTTTTACTTCTGAAAGTGATGCAAATGCATCGGCAGGAGTGCATCTCAGCCAAGTTTTGAGAAACAGGAGAAAGGGGAATGAAAGGGCTTGGGGGAACAGGAAAAGTTTTCATCAATTCTTGCAGCCCTCCTCCTTCCTCTGTGAAGTGGGCAGCATTCTTATGTAGATAGACACAGACTCTAACTATTGCTCTCACAACAACTAAAGGCCAGAGTGAGAGGCCCTCCTGCAGGGAGCGGTTTGATGATGAAATGCTGACCTAGGATCAGATTTGTGCCATGTAACGTTTTAAGCAACGTTGGTAAGTGCGAGGGGAAAACAGATCCAAAAACAGGAGAAAAAGACTTGTTGAAGTTCTCTGCATTCATACTGGGTTCTGCCTCCTTACCAAGGATTTCTGCCTAGCTGGAGGGACAGTGTGGGTTAAGCTAACTGGCATGTTTTTCAGTAAATATATATTTAAAAAATATATAGAATATATAATAAAAATAGAATACAAATACATATAGTATATTTAATTATACTATAATATATATATAGCATGTTTAATGTTTTAGAATATAT
>JAUMHP010000062.1:13644899-13658455 GCA_032361065.1 Enteromius trimaculatus | reverse complement strand
TATATATATAGCATATTTAATGTATTAGAATATATATTATGTTATATATAAATATATATATACACACACAGTTTATATAAACATTTTAAGAATAAAGCTTAGAAAATTCTCTATTTAGCTAAATAAAACCCATTTATATAATAGTATTTTCTGTCTTGTTTTAAGCATAAATGTAAAAATAATTTGGTCATTATGCTTACAATAGGAGTATAGGAAGTACATAAAATTGTTATTTTTAATAATATAATTAATTTAAAACAAGCCAGAAAATCCTGTTATATAAAGCTTTGTTTATTTTTGTTTTTTGCAGAGAGGATGTTATTTCATGTTAAAAGATTTTTTATGGTTAACATAAGTTGGTGCTAAAACATTTACTTTTATTCGTACAAACCTACAGGAACAACTTTTCTATGACAGAGATATCTATGCATAACTGATATTTCAGTGGTCAGAAGATTCTTCCAGGATGCTGTGTGGCCTTTTCTCCGCTTATTTTTCACTATAGGCAATCTGATGGGTGCTAATTTGTCAGGCCGTGGAGATGAAAGTGAGGATGGTATTAGTCTGGGCATCAAGGGATTGGAATGCAGGCTATTTAGCATGGGAGTCAGACAATCCCCAGGGCCTCCCATCTCCACAGCACAACCGCTAAATAAATAGAGAAGTAATTAACAGACTAGTGAGAGAATAGACCATTTCATTACAGCACCTTCTTCTGATAGCGAGAGAGAAAACAGTTCGCTAGACAAAGCCATTGAGATGTATTGACAAAAGAAAATGTGAAAATCTCAGAGGAAAAACACACAATACTCATTTGATTGACACCTCATTAAGATAGATTACTATAGGCTTTGCGCAAAAAAAAAAAAAAAAGTATTTAATTTTCTTTCTGGCAAGTTGAAAAAACAAAACAGATTATTCTGATGTGCTCTTCAAATGCTTTCTTTTAGCCCATATCCTTTTTGAACAGAGAGCCTGTTTTCTTCTAAGAAATCATTTACTGATGGCCGCAATCAATCACTAAATATAACTGTAATGTGCAATTTCATCACTAAACAGTACAGTGTAAAAAAAAATATATTTTTTTAAACAGAGTTTCGCTCTCATTTGCTACAGGGAGCATCCATTAACTGAGAAATAATAGTTTAACTGCTTACTTTACCTTTAAATTAATCAAGAAATGGAAGTTGACGATTATTTATTACCTTTTATGACCAACCTGGTCTCATAAAAATATGTACATCTGTGCACTTTTAGTGCAACACCGTTTTTACGTGCCCTACTGCTTATTTCACCACAGTTTCAAAGAGAAATGTCCACTGATTAGCGCTAAAACACAGGTTTGATACGTGAACCCTGGTACAATTTATTATGTTGATATAGGTATGTATTGCGGCGGTTCAGGATTGAAATATCCGTGGACTGTTGCTAAAAGTTGATATAAAAAACTGATATAAAAACACATTTGTTGATGCAACCGTGCCATTTTAACCTTCTTTTACACAGTTTTGTCAAACCATAGTTACAAAGGAAACGTAAGCATACTGTCTATGAAAACCCATAGATATGAAGCTGGATATGTTTGATTCTAACATTTGAAAGCATCAGTTTTCAAATCTCCCAGCATGGTTTTGAATTCATAATATGATGTTTTTCAAGTAATTGTGAGAAAATTATTATTTGTGTAAAAAGGAATAAAAGGTGTCAGAATTTTACTGCCTTTAGTGTCCGTTTTCTTGTTAGTAAGTATTTTGTGTCTTGCTAAAAAGTACACCAAGGTACATTTATGCCATGAGACCAGGTAGTTTATGATGCATTTATCGCTGAGTGAAATGGCTTCTGGAGCTACAATAAAAATTTTCTGAAAATGTACTGACCATCGGGTCATCCTAGAGTTTGCTTCTTTATTGGAAAACATTTACACTGACTAAATGTAAACTGTATCTTGTATCTTAAATTGTCATATATCATATCAAAATCCACCAACATATTTGTTATGAATATATTGGGCTTTTGCTTATAAATGGTGCTTGATCTGTATATATTTCTCTTCTGATTCAGATTCAATTGCTTTTTCATCTTACAGTAATTAGATGATATTTATTTTAGCTATAAATGTCTTTATGATGAATTTGTTTTGTTGTTGCAGCTTTTTACTATACAAGACATTATCTTTTTTTTTAAGTGTTACAGAAAATGTGATGTGATGCTACTTTTCTCCAAATCTTTTTTATTGGAGAGACAATCTACGTCAGCTGGCCTAAGTATATTTTCAGCAAATGTTTTATTTTTTGGTGAACTGTTTCTTTAAGAGCACTGTGACATGACAAGAAAAGCGTTTGAAAGCTTTATTTTGGTCTTAAGACAAATGGCATTGTTGTTAAACAGACACGAGGATCCTCTGCACCTGTTTTGCTTTCATGTGTAGACAGGCTGGCAGCTACTTGTGATATGGCGATGAGAGCGTGTGTCCCAGTTGTGTGATAATGTTAAACAATGTTTGTTCACTGTGTGTTTGGGAAGAACTTATTTAATATCAAAAGAATAAGAATATATTTGCATGTTTGCGGGTATGAATGTATGCTCATCTAACAATTATGCCATTGTACATAAGCATCCAGTTTGTGTGTGTACCCACTTTAAGAATGCTGTGCATCTGGGAATGTACATTGTGTGTGACATGGTGAATGATGCATGTTTTACCACTGGGTCTTTGTGTAGTGACAAAGGAGGGTTTGTAGTCTGTCAGTATTCTGCAATCCACTGAGTGCATATATCAGAGAATGAACATGCTTTGTTTATGATATTTGTTATGATGAATGTCTGGAGACTACTAAGTGTCTTTCCCACGTCATAGCATACATACCAAATCCAAGAAGGAGTTAACTGTATCTGCTTTTGCCTTGTGCGTGTATGCAGTTCTGTCAACAAGCCAAACAAGCTTTACATTCAGCATGAGGCCTAGGTCAGTTAAAAGGTTAAAGGTCAGATCATGCTTAGGCATCGTGACTGTGTCTTTTGACATTCCATTACGGTCTATGGTCACAGTTGTCCATGAAAAGCAAAAAAATATGCTATGACTCAAGCTAGGAAGATATTTATCATTCACTGTGAATTCATTATGTTAGATATTTTTGATTAAAAATAATTAGATAATTTAATTAGATAATTAATTAGGTGCTGTGTATACGCACTACTATTCAAATGTTTGGGGTCAATCAGATTTTCACAGTAATGTTGTGAAATATTATTATTATTAATAACAAATTAAAATAACATTATATATTTTAAAATGTAATATATTCTTGTGATGTGGTGAATTGTTTTAGGAACAATTACTGTCACTTTTGATCAATTAAATGCAAGCATTTGAAGAAAAGTATTTGGGCAGCAGCTCACAGGATTCTTGTCACATACAGTGTAAATTTACACATACATTTTTGCCAGTTATTTTATTGGCAGCATGACTTAATTGCAATTACATAGGAATACATTTTTAAATAGGGGGTCAGAATAATGCATTAGTTAAGCATTAATTAATGGTTAATTTGTTCACAATAAAGCATTAGTTGAGCAAAAACACACTACTAATTAATGATTAAAATGTTAAGTAACAGATACAGTTAACTCCTTCTTGGCTTTGGTATGTATGCTATTACGTAGGAAAGACACTGAAGTGTTACCGTATTAATTTATTTATTTAAGAATTGTTGAATAGTAGTGTATTTATATAGTTATTTAAAAATGTATTCCTATGTAATTGCAATTAAGTCACGCTGCCAATAAAATAACTGGCAAAAATGTATGTGTAAATTTACACTGTACGTGACAAGAATCCTGTGAGCTGCTGCCCACATAAATAACACTGCATTTTTATCTCTTTATTATTTAGACATCTCATTTCAAAAGGATCAAGGCTGTGTCAAGCATACATGTGCATTTGAGTCATGATTCCCTATTTCATGTTTTCTCTACAAGACTTTTGAGTCCTTTCTGCATCACTGCAATTCATATGCGGACGTGCATTCCAGCAGGTATTCTTAAGACCACCTCCAATGAGACAGCCCACCTTAGCTGTGGATTCAGCTGCCTATCAACTGTCACTCAAAAAAACAGCTGGAGGTTCCAACTATTGGGAGACCACGGTGTGCCCAATTTGTTGCTCCATTTGAAGAATATATTTCGTGTTAGTCGGCTTGAGACAAACACCAATTCCTTAAGATTTCCTGGAAAATGATGGCAGTGACCTCCAGACTGGGATACGCACATGTAGCTCCCATAGTTTGATGTATTCTTTCCTCAACGTTATCGACTGGACCATTATGAATCCGAACAAAACCAAACAAATGTTTGCTCAGTGCTCATGTTAAGGGAAAATATGCAAGCATGAATAATTTGGCATGAAATTAAACATGTGTTAAAGGAATACTTCACAGAGAAATGTCAATTCTGTTATCATTACCCCCGAGTAGTTTTGCTGTTTTGGGTCACCTTTGACTTCCATAGTATTTTTTTTTTATCCTGCTATGGAAGTCACTGGTGACCAAAACAGCCCGATTACAAACTTGTGTTCAGCAGAACAAAGAAATTCATAAAGGTTTGGAACTACTTGAAGGTGAGTAAATGATGACAGATTTTCTACATTTTCTATTGACCAGCAATAAAATTAAGTGTAGAATTGCAATGAGTAAATAGAAACCTTAAAAGAACAGCATGTATTTGTAAAAGATTTGTTGTAACAATGTAAACGTCCTTTTTATCAAATGCATCCCCCCACGTTTAAAAACAGCAGCATATACGTGTGTGTGTGGTACAAACAAATAAAAAACACATCTATGTTCTATAAAAATCTTAAAAGCTTTCTGTGGCACAGATTCCATCATGCTCATTGGTTGAAAGAATTGCATCAGAAATTACATGCAATTTTCTGATACATCACATTTTTTTCATTTTATGATACATGAATTACGAAACTATTATCTTCCGATGGTGAAAATGCATCAGTGTTTTAACAACACTGAATAATACAGTGCCACCAAACTCATTTCTCTCCCTGGGTTATATAGCACCCTCCACAACAGATATTTCAGCTCCATTCCTCCCCCTCATCGCCCCTTTTCATTCTCTCCCTGGTTGTGTTCTCTCTGCACAAAATCATTGGTATTCACTAATAAAGACCTCAGAGACATAATGCAGGAGACATAGCCCCGTTACAGAAATAGATTTATTGCTAATCCATTATGCATAGTGGGTAATGTAACATATCTGATGCGCTGGCTCACAGCGGGAGGAGAAAGAGGGTTTAAGTGCATCGAACATTAGGCTGGAAAACTGGAGAGCAGAAGAAGCCACAGGCATCACAACATGCCACCCTGCAAGTAGATGGGCAGTCCTGGCCTCCAACTACACTTGCTGCCACTTCATTTCTTCTTCTTTTCCTCGCAATAAAAAGGAAAGTTCGCTCAAGGCAAAGAGATGCCCTGAGGTGACTCTCGAAACCACATAACTAAATGCTAATAGACAAGGAAAGATGCCAGACAGTATGAAAATGGACGTACTGGTGTGAGGCTTTGGGGATGATGCCACTCAGCTCAAAAAAATCTCACATTCATTGCATGTGTGTGTCTTTCCTTTTTTGTTCTTTATTTTAAAACAGACGGTGTACATTAATCAAATAAATGAGTTAAATGAAGGGCTAATTTCCATTTCCTTTGCTTGATGTCATTCATCAGAAAATTAAATAAACAGCCCCAAAAATACAGCATATACAGCTCAGTTAAATATAATTAAGCAGCACATATGCAATACTTACATGATGAAAGCATAATAGTTTTGTTATAGATAAGAAAAACACAACCTGAGCTTCACAGGGATTTTGAAAGCCTCAAACATTCAACAAAACTTGGACTTTCTAAGTTAAATAACTCATATTTCAGACTTTCTGGCCTACACTTGGTTCTGGTTGGTCAATCACTGCATTCTGTGGTCAAACTTTTATTAATAGTACAACAGTCGGGTTTTAGAAGTTACATTCCACTCATTTTCTTCATAGGGAAGCTGATTTTGAAAGATAAACCCTTAAAGACAGATATACTGTGAGTTTCAAGGTTAATGAATTATATATGATATATAAAAATATTTTTTTTTTGTTTGTTTGTATTATTTTAATCTATTTTCAAAGAATACCAGAGGAATTCAGAGTGCAGAATTTACAATATTCTGCAGAAATCACCATTTAGAAAAATTACAACAAAAGATTCTTGCTGCAGACATCCACCACCATGAAGCAACATTTCATGAAACTGAAGTGACTTGTGGCCAGGTATGGTGACTCATGCTTGGAACTTGTGGTCTGCATTTAACCCATCCAACGTGCACACACACAACAGTGAGAAGTGAAGAACAACACACACACACACCGTGAACACACTCCCGGAGCAGAGTGGGGAGCTGTTGGGGGATCGCTGCCTTGCTCACGGGTCTCACCTCAGTCCAGAGAGTGCTGGTTATACATCTACAATCCCTGACGGACCTGAGACTCGAACCCGCCACCTTTGGATTACAAGTCCAACCCCCTATCCATTAGGCCACGACTGCCCCAGAAACAAACCTAAATAAAAGTCATCCAAACGAAGTTCCTAGCAATGCATATTACTGATCACTGATCCAATTAAGTTTTGATATATTTAGGGGAGAAAAAAATATCTTCATGGAATATGATTTTTACTTATCCTAATGATTTGTGGCATTAAAGAAAAACAATTTTGATTATACAATATATTTTATCGCTATAAATATACCCACGATACCCACTGCTGTTTATTAAGTGTTTCATGTTGGGATCCCTATAGACCGTAAGGTTTCATTTAGCAATAGTTATCGGTAACTTTAAAGTATCCCTTTTTTATTGTCATAAAACAAACTCTCAGTTTGGTTCATTTCATATATTGTACTCACTGTGACTAATCAGACACAAAGTTTGTTTTCTGCATGGGTTTAGAAGCGAGTATGAAAGGAAACGTAAAACATGAAAATGGCATTTAGATGCTTTCAAGCAACTGAAACCTCAGCGACTCATATCACGCTGACTTCATTCATTTACATGAACTTTACAAGAGGGGACATCCACTAAAGTGTTGCCAGCATCATAACAATTACGGCTGATTTATGGGCAACAGAGGGAGATCAATATGTTCTAGTTGACACCTTGGGCACAGGGCTGGGGGAGCGGTTGAGTGCTATAGATAGGTCTTTGTAAAGCCCTTCACATCACCACCTTTCCTCCGCTGCATGTCGCACATGCCCCAAGGTCCTGGTGCCCTTGTCGCAAATCCAAATGAGAGACAGATGGCTGTTAATGGGGGGGCTGGGAGGGTGTGACAGCCATTGCTGACCAAGATATGTGTCAGAGACAGACATGATTACAGTAATATATGGGCTTGTTTTTCCACTGGTTGATCCAAGCCGATATAACACAGACTGAAGGAGAGATGCAGTCATAGTCTCTCTTTGGACCAAGAAAGTCCAGAGAGCACATATGTGGTATCCATGTCTTTCACATTGATGACAGATACATGATCAACGGATGTGATTAAGTCAGATAACTATCGCAGAGCTTGGTTCGGTTCCATAATGCCAATGGTTGAGGGTCTGAAGGACAGAGAGTCTGCGGCTCATTGTTTTTCGAAGCTAAACAGAGGAGTGACTTCATAAATTGAGCTAGCAGCCTATGTGATGACATCACCACATGGATCTGCCAGTTCAAGTCACCCATCACACTGTACCAGATGAACAACATCTGAAGATCACATGACTGCATCAGAAAATACTGATGAAATATTATGAAACACTTATGATTTAAGATCTAAAAGCAGGTCTTAAAGGAGTAGTTCACTCCCCCCAAAAAAGAAAAAGAAATTCTGTCATCGTTTATTTATCATCATGTTTTTTTCCAAACCCGTGTCTATCCAGCTAATGATTGTACACTTCATATGTCCAGATCGTCTAGTTGCCTGTGATGTTGATAAAAGAAAAGTGAATCTAAAAAACTGTGAGGCAGGTTAACTGAAACATTTCAAGCACAAAGAATGATAAGCGCAATGAGACTAAAGAGACATTTGTTCACAGAGACTTTGAGGAACTAGAGTGAAATTTCTCAGCTTGAAGCAACTAAATCTCAAGAGTTATAAAACAGACTTGGAGGGTTTGAAACCGATCCAGTTAATACCGTTTCCTCTAGCGACCTACATTAAAAGCAAACACAGAAAGAAAATAAAAGACAGATTTTATAGCTTCATTTGAAACAGTTGTCATCTCAGTTGGCCTGCACAGTAAACGGCATTTACTACAAGAACTGTTTATTTTCTGCCACATAACACATTAGGGAATCATGTTAAGCATTAAGTAAAGTAAAAACACTAATTTTGGTTCTAAGAAAACATTTTTTAGCAGTTACAAAACTGTCTATGTGAGTATTAGTACAGTGTGTGGTCAAATCTATCTTCTCTAAAGCCAAATAAAATGTGTCATCTAATAGGATAAGGATCACTCTGTAGAAGGAAAGGTCCTGTGTTTATCTTTACACACCTAGAATTGTCTTCAAAGTCGTCCAGTAACAAAAGAAACTGGATCAAGGGCCTGCGCTCAGTGCATTCTTGGCCAAAGCTCTTTGCTCTGCTCTCAGGAATGGGGTGTTGCACATTACACACACATGTTGAAGGAAATATCTCTGGTTCCACTACGTCATGGCCATCTGCTGAAGTCAGATTCTCTCTGGTCTGATCTAATTCAGTTTACATGTAATGTCAGCGCACAAAAACAACGGAGTATGAAGACTGCAGCACAGCCCAAGGCATAACACGGTCAGCTTCACCACATCATAAAATACCGGGAGGGGAAGTGCTATATATGTTTATGATTGCCTCAACCATATTTTCTAATGAAAAACACATTGTACGGCGTACTCTACTACTATATCTCTGCAAAATCAAGAGAAACAAGAGTAGACAGACAGTAAAAAGAAGTTCAGTAATCAAATCAATCATAAATAGTACATTATAAATAGCGACTCGTAAATACTGTCTGGAGATATATAAGCGCAGACATCTGATATACTGATATTACATTTGGACCAGACACTTCAAGAGGAAGCGCTCACACGTGGGAGGAAATGGAAGAACTGGGAACTGTGTGTAGATAATGAATAAGACATCATGGACCTCGTGGGATTTGAAAGACTGATGGTCCATCTGAATTTGCTTTACTTCTGAGAGCAAGTTTTATTGAAAGATTTAAGACCGCATTTCGCCTCTGTAACACGCTTCCCCGAGGTCATTAATGTCTGATCTGCTGTGACTAAAAGTGTTTTTGAAGAGCAATAAGTGTGGTTTTATTAGGAATTATTGTCCACAGGGTTGTTGGCATTTGTGTTGAAGACCGGGTCGGGAGTTCGTGAAGTGCCCAACTTCTTATACGGAAGCCGCAACAAGTAAACAGACGACAGAGAAGCCATTTTGTAACAGATTTACGGTTATTCTTAAACTTTGTTTGCTATATACTACCAGTCATAAGTTTGGGGTGAGTATAAATACTAAGCAAAACACCTGGAAGAAATTGAGCAAAACAAGTGTTTTCAACACTGATAATAATAAGAAATGTAAATCAGTCTATTAGAATAGTTTCTGAATGAACTTGTGACATGGAAGACTGGAGAAATAACTTTTTTTGTTATTTGTAAATAATAACATTTCACAGTATTACTTTTTTTATTGTATGTTGCCATAGTGAGACTTTCAAAAAGATATTTAAAACATTGTACTGGCCCCGAATTGTCAACAGCCAACACTTATTGGGAAATTAATACAATATAATATTGTATAATAGAATAGAATAGAATATAGTAAGTAATGTCAAACAATTAACCACATTCCAAAATTATTCTTTTTTTACATAATATATGTGTTTTCTATGTATATTTATTATGCATATAAAAATACACACACAAATGCATGTTTATATTTCAGAAAAATATGCTATGTTCATAAATTAAAGGGTTAATTCACCTCAAAATTATAATCCTGTCATTAATTATTCTCACCCCTAAAACCTTTGTTTATCTTCAGAACACAAATTAATAAATTTGATATTTTTGATGAAATCTGTCAGTCATTTGTCCCTCCATAGACAGCAATCGAACTGAAATGATCCCAGATCCAGAAATGAAGAAAATACATTGGTAAAACAGTCCATGTGACATCAATGGCTTAACTTAAGTTTTGCAATGCAATTTCTTGCACAAAGAAAACAAAAATAACAAAATTTACACAACAAGCCTTTTCCAAGGATGTCTACAATACTTAGAGAACGTGTTTTAACTTAGTACTGTTGTAAGCTGCCAACCAAACTAATCCATTTAAGTATGTGCCAGGATTTCTAAATTGTTTTTGATTCCAAGTACCTCGAGAGCATTTTGAAACCATAAGGAACTGGTCGTTCTGCAAATGCAAACAAAGCCAAAACCAAGATTTTTAGGCAATGTGGAATTCCTGGCCAGGTAAGAAACCTAATTTAAGAAATAAATAAATAGAATAAAAAGAATCCGACATAAACCTCAAATCTTGCTATTGTGCCACATACTTGGATAATTATGGCTGGCCAATAACAATTGATTTTATTCTTTGAAAACTTGTTATCGTCTCAGATAAGCAGTTTACTTGTATAAAACAACCGAACCCTGCAGCGAGGTTAAACAAAGAATTGCATTTTCATTTCATCATGAGGGGTTAGTTGTCAGCGACTCAGATGTAATGCCCAACCTTTAGAAAGATATGAGTCATAGAACTCAGAATCATCCAAAGAGCAAATGTCACAGCCCACAGTAATTCAGACTTGGCACATTTCTGCTACACAGTGTTCTGTCAGTCCGTTATACCGAGAAACTGTCGTTCCAGAGCTTGTTACTGGATACTGCGAAAGCTCACACAGTTCACGCAAGCAGACTTCCTCATTGTGAAGTTCCCATCTATAATAAAACTGTGACTGTAAATTGAGATCTGACTTGAAAACGAACTGTTACATGCCAGCAACTGTTGCATGAATTTGAGTAGTTTGGTCATTTTCAGAGGCATTTCTTTCGAGCACACTGTGTTCAGATGGAATGTGCACAATTTTGTATGCAACCTCGGTGCTAGAACATGAAAAGACACTGGGAAAAGGTTAATGGGGCTTGATTTAATAAGCCGGTTCGTTTTTAATCCCAGCTTTCTTTTTATGGTAATCCAATGCATGCTGAAGCAGTTTAGAATTCTTCGGTATTGACATGCTAATGCTGCGCTAACATATATGTGCCCATGTTTTTACATGAGTGTGACCATGCACTGCCCTGCCTTTGTCCAGTCGAACTCAATGTGTCTCATTGAGTCCAAATGTATACTTCTATTGTGGCCTCTAAGACAAATATGTAGCATCGTGAATGTTCCTCCACCCCCAGTCCAGGCAACCCAGCACATAGCACTGGTTCACAAACAATCAAGTGTCCATTGACCAGCTAAGGACAACAGTGGTCTTATGTGCTCGATGGGCGTTTGGACGTACAAGGAGGGTTAGTGTGGTGACATGGTTTGTCATCGCCAGCTGGTATGGTGGGCATGTGAGGGCGAAGACGACCCATTGTTCTTGCACCACCAGAACAATTGCACGTTTCAGAGAGCCACACTGTCTTTGAGGGACAACGAGCCCCCCCTGATTGCAACGAGGGGCCGAATGCATGTGATACAAAACTGCGCAGTTTGCTATTATCATCTTTTGTTAGTTATTTTTTTTGGAATTCTATCTTATTAGATATTTATATTTATAAATATTTGTATATATAAGGTTTAAGGTACTTCATAAATAAATGTTTTATTTGTATTTGATGAAGAACGGTCAGCGGCGCCGTGGAGAGGAGAGACACGCGTCGGGTGAGCGGTTCCAGAGGTGCTTTTGTAAACTTTGTTGCAGTTCATATCATCATGCGAGTCACCCAAACTCTGCTAACAGTCTGAGAAACACCGATTTTTGATATAAACGTGTATACAGTATGCGTTTCAGTAATTACGCATATATTATTACAGTGCAGTATAAGGAGTTCTATGTCTGTTTTGCCGTTCTGAAGATCAGATAAGCGTCAGACACAGCTGAAACAGCACGGAGGAGATGATAAAGGGATACAATAAAGAGATATATCAACCAGAAATCAGACGAGGAAGTAAGATTATGGTCCAAACAGTAGAACACTACAGAATGCACATAAATGAAATGATATAAAGCTGGAGGATGTTGATTCTATTTAGATTTGTGATAGACTAGATATATTTTATAATTTATACAGCATTGTGCCTCCTAAAATCATAAAACTAACTTTGTAATCACACATAATCTGATATTTGGTCCAATCTGTTTACGCCATTTTGTACATTACTACTTAATTCTTAACATAATTCAAACAACAATAAAGACAAGTGCTTACAAGTGTTTATGGCACAAAGTTAAGCTTTCTGGGTGTAAAGTGCTTTATATAGCCTGTTTTTGTAAAGTAACTCTTCATGACCCACACGGAAATAACCTATATAAACGTATATGTTTTAATATAGGTTTTGATATAGGTTTTTAATATATGCGACATATATAAAATTGGCCGTTTTCCTATATTATATGTACATATATGCACATATATGCGTGCATATATACGTGCATACATGTCCTATATATGTGTGCATATATGCACCTATATGTTTACCTATATATTAGTAAAATTATTAAAATATATAAAAATTATTTTTAACCCATCCAAGTGCACACACACAGCAGTGAGAAGTGCTCAAGGGTCTCACCTCAGTCATGGTATTGAAGGTGGAGAGAGAGCTGGTTATTCATTCCCACCACCTACAATCCCTGCTGGACCTGGGACTTGAACCCCCAACCTTTGGGTTACAACTCCCTTTCCATTAGGCCACGATGCAATAAAGGAGACCTATATGGCCTGTATATGCACATAT
The DNA here is from genome assembly GCA_032361065.1 of Enteromius trimaculatus. Lineage (NCBI taxonomy): Eukaryota > Metazoa > Chordata > Actinopteri > Cypriniformes > Cyprinidae > Enteromius > Enteromius trimaculatus. The sequence goes on along the minus strand of JAUMHP010000062.1, from coordinate 13,645,421 downwards.
ATGCACCTCAATTTTGCCTATATGTGGAATATATACTGCATATAGGTTTCATATATGCGCATATATCCTCATATAGGTTCTTTCCATGTGGGGACTCAGAATGATGCAAAAAAGGACAATTTTACTAGCATCATGTAGGATGCAGTGGCATATTTTGACATTTAGTGGCAACAAATCTGAAAATAAATAAAAAAGCGCTTACATTTTTAAGTGTTAAATAAACCTAAACAATGTTATTTATTAAGAATTACACTCATATTTTATGGTTCAAAGGGTTAATTCCCAATGAAACAATTTTTGTTAATTTCCTCCACTGTATGTGTGTATGGTAAACATTTGAATTGAGGATGGAAAATGTAGGCGAAAATTCCAAAAATCACCCAGAGCTTAAGAGGTTAAATATGTTTATATGTATTATAAATAATATAAATATATACATGTTAAAACAAGTAAATATTTTAAAAATATATACTGTATGTGTGTTTATTAATATAGACATAATAAATATACACACTACACAAT
>JAUMHP010000062.1:13625337-13644799 GCA_032361065.1 Enteromius trimaculatus | reverse complement strand
AGTTGTATAAATTGTAATCCTTCACAATATTACTGATTTATAGAGCATTATAGATTTCTTTCCAAAACTTGGATTTTTTAAAAAGCATCCATAATTCGAACAGTAGTGTTTATGACATATATCCAAATTTAGTGGAAGATAACTGTGATGAAATACAACAACAGGAATAAAACCCTTTTTAAAGCATTACATACAGTCACAGTCCTTCCCCGACGAGATGTGCATCATACTAAACAGGCCAGTTTAGATCAATATTTTCTATTAATGCTCTATACTCAAGCAGCTCAAGGCCTTTTATTTTTATTGTCTTGAAAATACGCACACTTTTATTCCCCTTCCACATCAGCTCTTAAAACTCTCAAATGATCAAAAGGAAACTTGAGAAAATTGATTTTCAGATAATGCTGTGTTGGTGCTGCTTGTGATTGTCCTTCAGAGACGAGTGCGACAGAGCCTGTCATTGAGCTCTGTACAGTAGAACACACACACACACTTACTTCTAAAACAGCCTTTACCAAAGAGATATTTTACAATAATGGAGAATATGTTCCTCTATATTTTATTGACAGTAACATTTGCCAGTTATTGAATTTCACATCACTATACACTGTCTTTAAAAAGCGGTACTTTGCTATAAAGTTTCCAGGCTTCTTTTTTTTTTTCATCTAATGGAATGTCTTGAGCATCATTATATACATTAAATTACCAATTGAACTTGTTTTTAAGAGTTGAAATTGCATCTAAATAAATTAGCAAAATAAAAAAAAGAGTTCAGGTGAGGAACATTCAACTCTTCTTTCTATTATCATCCAGAAACAGTTTACAAATCCCAAAAGCATGCTAAGAGAATGAGTGTCTTGTCAAGCTTCCACCGGTTTTGACACTAACATTGGATTCGGGGTTGAAGGCGAATTACCCTATAATGTTTCTATCTCTCACGGTCTGCCTAGACAGATTGATGACAGACTGAACAATATTTGTTTTTCTCTGCATATAAATTCTTTCTCCCAGGCCCTAGTGGAAAAACACAGGCTGCCATGAAAGGGTTAAATAAGGCTTTTAACAGATATACAGCATACGAGGGCATGTTTACATTTAGTTTAAATCTATATCTGGATAGATGTATAATAGACTAAATAGTATTTGTTGTTCTCTGCTTGTCAGTGCCTTCCTTCAGATACTAGTGATGAAGAAAAACTGGCATGTAAGAGTTAAATAGAAAGAGTTAATATATACATGGATAGACTGAACAATATTAGAATTGTTGGTAAAAATAAATCAATAAAAAGTGAACGAAAGAATGAATTAATTACTGCTTCGTACACTTAAAGATGAGTAAAAATGATTATCTAGATAATCTTTCTTTGAACCTGAAATAATTCTTTAAGGAAGGTCTTTGAATCAGAACAGGAGAGATCTGATGAGATGGGCTTTTGAAAGCAAATGTGATTTCAATTTACCTTGAATATAGATTGCCACTATCAAACCTAATTATACCTTTAAGCTCTGCTGCCAACTGCCGTGCAGAGAACAAAAAGACCCAACATCTACTCAAAATGAAGCCTTACTTCAGCATAACTTGACACTCTAATGGCTCTAAGGCTGAATAAAAACAACCCAAGCCCATAAGAGCCTTTCACCTTCACTGGAGGGCGGTCAGACAGAAAATATAAATAAAAAAAACTTGCCAGGAAATTAAAAAAAAAGAGAAATGGGTAGACTGGCCTGTGATTTAAACTATAAAGGCAAACACGGCCTCCTGACAGACCCCCAGTCATCAGAGCTAAGCTGGCGGCCATGTTGTAAATCACATAATGAAGTCTTTCCCTACAGACTTTCACCATCTTTGCTGTTTAATCCCGATCTCAGAAGGGCAACAGCCAGCAGTGTAATAAAAGACAAAACGCTCTCTCCTCAGGCCACACAGTTTAACCTGCCCCGCAACCATGAAGCTACACCTACAAAGAACCTCTCGTTCTTCACTTCAATGCATCCTTCTATCTCTCCCTTACTCTGTCCCCAGCGTGTTTTTGTCATTCGCGGTCTCCTTGCAGGCATTTATCTCCGGGTCACGTAGAATGAGAGCAACCCTGGACTTGGGCCAAGCACAGAGCGCAGAGGGGTAAGAGAAACGTCTGGGGTCACGGCTGTGTAAGTATTTGATCATCATGAGATTATTCTGCCTTTTTCTACATGAGTATATTGATAAAACCGAACTATATGGGATAGATTTTATTGGGGTTGCATACAAAGATCACATGGGTGTAATCTGACAGAATTGAGTGTCAATATGTGTCAGTAAATGCTGCCCCCATGAGGATGATTATGTTAATGTCTCACTCATATCTCATAATACACTTTAAGGTCCACTGCTTAAAAAAGTTCTACACATTACAAATAGCACTTGCAATTATTTAACTGTTTAAAACTACAACATGTAAACAACTGTGACATCCTGCATTAACCTGACATTTATGAGAAATATTGTTTACCTGCGGACACATTTCTAGTATATCCTAGAGTGATTATAACACGTTCATTTAGCAAATTTATCATGATATTGGAACAAAATGAACTGTAAGAACTTTTTGATCTACTTGTTTAAATGAACATAAAAAAACTGCTAGAGGAACCACACCAATTGTGTATTTGGACGTCTGTCTCAAAACATTCATTGAGACATATCCAGTTACAACCAGAGGTGGGTAGAGTACCCAAAACTGTACTCAAGTAAAAGAACTTACAGAAATATTTACTCAAGTAAAATTAATAGTCAGAATAGTTACTTGAGTAAGAGTAAAAAAGGATTAAAAAAAAACTACTCAAATAGTTAGTTGCTGGTTACTTTGGATCATGTGCTGAATTTCCATAGTCTATTATTATTTAGATATATAGGTAAAATGTATTTCATGCACATAAACAAGCTGAAGCAACACCTGAAAAAAACTTCATTGCTTTTTACATGGGATTGGACTACATTTTAAGTAGAAAAAAAGAAAAAATATGAATGGTATTGGTATGGTATAAGTTTTTGTCCCGGTCGTGTGTGGCGAAGCACGGAGGCTGACTCGGGAGTGTGATAACAATAATCCTTTTAATATAATCCACAACATAACAGGGTAGAAAGGCAGGTACACGCACACAGAAAACATTAATGACCGGACAAGAGAACTTATAAAGGGCAGAAATTTATTTCAGTGATGCAAATCTCAATTTTCATCAGCCTTTACCTCAGTCTTCAGTGTCGCATAATCCTTCAGATATCCTTCTAATGTTGATTTACTAGCAATGCTGTTCTTTTTAGCCTTTATTTATAAAAGTATCCAGAACAAAATGTCACAGGTTCCAAACATATTAGGCAGCAAAATAATGCAATAAATCATTATATTAGAATGATTTCTGAAGGATGTGGTGTGTTTGAAAACTGGAGTAACAGCTGATGAAAATTATGATTAACATCCCTTAAAATATAATTTAAGTAGGCTAAATTAATTAACCTCTGACACGGAGACGAGTGAAAACTCCTCACATGACCGCTACTGAACATAACTAGCTTCTTCTGTTTGTTCTGTAATATGTAAACACGTTCTGTAAGCGTGAATAAATGAATAATAGGGTACTCATTTCATACTTTATAACAGCTTATTTAATGTATAAATTAAACACCGTATTTAATGTGTAAGGTACATGAACAACAAACTGGTAGTATCGTTGTGATATTGTGTTCTGTAATCGAACTTATCCTGTGGAAATGTAGATGGCACACGTATAATCAAAGATCTTCATAGTTAGAAAACCATAGCCTTTGCAGATTTGCCTTAAAGATCCAAAGCCACTTCTTCAAGGCTCCTGACGTCCTTAAAGGAGTCAAAGGTAATTTTCCACAAGGTAATATGATTCTTTAGGGTCTTAATGGAAAGTTTGTAATATAGTTTGTTTTAAAATTTCTCAAAGATAATTTGAGAATTCTACCCTGTCAAAAAAAGCTCTTTAGAAATCACTCTGTTCTGTGTACTTTCCCTTTAAATCTTCAGAGCTCTGCTGACTCCGCCCCTCTTTTCCTAGTGGGATCTTTTTTTAGCCATATTCATAGTAAAACTTGCTAATTAACACATTATTAGGAAAGCGATTTGCAAAGATTCATTAAAAGACATTACACTCACTGCTTCTGTAGGTGAGGCTGGATCATGAATGATTCGGGCGAACATAAATGCATTTCAGTTGATCAAGGGTGCATTTCCCTTCAGAAACAACTTAGCAATGATCCTCTGCGTCTTCAGTCACTCAGATGACTACTGCTCTGTCTATTAATACATTCAACAACAAAACACCTCAATCTCTTAGGAGTCTTGCTTGTCTCTGAGTCTCGGTCTGATGACGGCTCACTCAGGGCGGGTCTGAGGTAAGACACCAGTTCAGTCACAGTACACGCTGCTGTCAATCAACTATTGTGGGAGTGGCCTCTGTCAGTGTGACGCAACACTGACAAGGAAATTGAGAATGGCTTGATTTCAGAAGATGCAACTTATTTTTATTAAATAAAAAGAAAACTACTGGTGGATCTTTGTCATTGTAGGGTGGTTGTGTACACACACACTCAACACACATTTTAGTCCAAACAGCCTGTAAAAGTGCATGTGGCACCGGATGACCCCTTTAAACTTCCGCTTCAGACGACTCAGCGCGTGCTGCAGGAAACTGAACGAATCTTTCAAAATGATTCGCGAACCAGTTCACTGATTTGATCCCGCCTTTGAACATAATTGACTCAATAGAATGAAGCATTTGGTTACAACTTACCTGAATCAAGCAGCCCCAAAACCCTTGTCTGTGAAAGCAAAGTCCACCATGATTTACTGAATATTTCAGTCTTTTAAGTCTGTTAAACTGTGGGGTGTTTAACTTTAAACCAAAATAAAGCTGCCACGTTGATTTGACACCTTCCATGAAATGTGTACTCTGTTAGGACTACGTTAGCTTAACGTTATATATTTGAGCAAATGAAGACAGTAAACAAAAAGCACTGCCCTCTACTGGTGACAGATGGAGAAACGTTCACCATTACTGATTTAAAGTCTAACAATCAAATAATTCCTAGATTTATTTGAATAATTTTCACAACTTGCACTGGCACATGAATTATCAGTGCAGCAGGCATATGGAATATGAAAAAAAAACTTACATTTAGAGGATAGAAATACTGGCATTACATTGACTTTGTCAAGAGAAAAGATGAGTTTACGTTGCGGCATTATGAAAGTAGTAGCTCTCCCACATCCCTCTGATCCCAATATAAATTGTAGGCTATAGCATTTTTAGAGACTGAAACATTTACTTATGAACACAATTTCTTAATAAAATACATGGAATATAATTGCATACGTTTATAACAGAGAAATTAGCTACAATTAGCTTTTACCTACACATGACAATAATAAGAATAACACAACACTTTTATTTAAAGGAATAGTTCACCCAAAAATGAAAATTCTATCAACGTTTACTCACCTTCAAGTAGTTCCAAATCTGTATGAATTTTTTTGTTCTGCTGAACACAAAGAAGATATTTTGAAGATAGTTTGTAAGGCTCTTTTGGGTGACCGTTGACCTTCCACAGTAGGAAAAAAATACTATGGGACCCAAAACAATTTTTTTTTTAATTATCTTCCTGTGTGTTTGGTAGAACAAAGAAATTCATCCAGGTTTGGAACTACTCAAAGGGGGAGTAAATGATGACAGAATGTTAGTTTTTGGGTGAAAACTGTACTATTATTGACCACTGAGTGTTTGTAACTTCTAACTGCCATCCAATGTGAATTTGGGTTACATGATGAGGCGGAAATTTGTGAGTGAGTAACAGTTTAGAAGAATTTTATTGGGAAGATATGCAACTTATAATGGGCTTGAATGAAGTGTAACTGCAGTGTAACTAATTACTGTTGCCAGAAATTGATAGGTAAAGTAATAATATTACTTTTATAAGGAATAACTAGTAATGAGTAATATATTACATTCTGATTCTTTTTAGAGAATCAAAAACACTTAGGGGGCGACTGAGTAGTCAGATCCCTAAATAATAAATTAAAAAATAAATCAGAAAGCTGATTCCTTTAACAATGAACTATCTCTCATTATTTTGATATTCTGAATTGACACAAAGAAGTGTTGCCATGCCATTATTGTGCATTAAAGAATACTCTGAAAAGTTCTACAGTAGATACACACTCACACACACACAGATCCCTGCATCATTCATTCAGACAGAGATCATGATCCCATTTAGCTGAATGCGTGGGCTGTCTTCAGCCATCCGTCTCACAGAGTCAGACGTTCTGATGAGGCTGTAAAAGGCTAAAGACACAGAGCACCACCATGTGAGTGAGTCTTCTGTCTTATTAACTGTCAGTGCGAGCTATCTGATGAACATGGGCATTAGAAAGAAAATAACTGCCAGGAGAGTTGTCTTAAATGAAAATTTCATCCATACATTTTTGGTAGGCAGTTCATTTAGTTAATGGAGCCTGTCGAGATACAAATGGGACCTAAAATCCATGTTCATAAAATACATTTTAGAATGTGGTTGATAGTAGGCTCGTAAATACGAAAACATTTAATGAAACAATAAGACTTAAATTCAATGCCTCATTAATAAAACAAAATATTCTACATGTGTCGCTACCTACTGGGGTAAATATGCAAAATGAAGAAATGTTCACTGAATAAATCTTTTTGGTGAACATATTCAGAGGTCACTGGCATGAATCAAATTAAAGGCAAAACAAACAAATGAGTAAATAACAGATTTTTCTTTTCTGTGTAAACCATAGGCCTACTGTAAAGCACATCATAATGCAAACCATGCAGAGAAGTTTGAAGCAGCTGAAGTGGGTGAACATCGGCAGTATAATGGCCACAGTGTGAGAGTGGGTGTCTGTATATGATTCTGTGTAGGAGGAGCTCAGCTTTGCCTGAAGATGTTGGCAAAAGATGGATCGAGAGGTGAGGCAATTTTCCAGCTGAGAGGAACAGAGAAAGAAGCTCCAATCCCCGGAGAGAGAGAACAGACAATCCATCACAGCAGAGCGAAACTAGTTTTATAGTGTTTGCAGAGACTTAGTTCAGTCTGAGAAACAAATACAACTTATAGAGACCCACATCGATACCTTGATAATGATTCTTGAACACCATACATTAAAGAACACACCAACAGATGGCAGTGTTTCTCTGAGGTTTAAATCGATAGTTTAGGTTTAATGAAGTGTTTATAATGGTTGGCCTAGTTCTGTCATTGACCCCTACTGTTCGACTCAAAGAAAGAGGATTTAAAAACAGGTCAGTGTACAAATCCTTTGAGTTTATACTCTTTAAAGATGAAGCGTGAGATTTCTGGAATTTTATAACAAGAAAATGTTTTGATGTGAAAGTCCAAAATGTAATGCCAAAGCAGTCTAGAAATAAATATCTTTTAATATTTTTTTTACAAAAAATACACATTTCACCTTTAAGAATAATCCAAAACAGTAAGTAAATGAGTTAAATCAGTTTTTTTTTAATAAATAGTATAAAGCAACTATTATAAGAATGAACCATTATTTCCACATTATTTGTGGAATAAAGAAATATAATATTGCTTGCTTCCCCTTAACTAAAAGCTATAAGTCAATTGCTTATTATGTATTGAAGATTTGCACTTCAAAGACGCACCTTTTCTTTTTTCTCCAGTTTTTAATAACTTGCACATTCTTGACCCTGGACCACAAAACCAGTCATAAGTAGCATGGGTATATACAGTATGAGTTTGTAGCAATAGCCAATAATACATTATACACATGGGTTTTATCAAAATCATAAATGTTTCTTTTATGGCAAAAAATATTAGGATATTAAGTAAAGATCATGTTCCATGAATATATTTTGTAAATTCCTTACCATAAATATATTAAAACTTAATTTTTGATTAGTAATATGCATTGGTAAAACTTTATTTTGACACCTGTAAAGGTGATTTTCTCAATATATATATATTTTTTGCACCTCAGATTCAAGATCTTTTAATAGTTATATCTCTGCCAAATATTCTCCTAGCTTAATAAATATACATCCATCCATACATCAATAGAAAGCTTATTTATTTAGCTATCAGATTATGTATAAATGATGTGATCCAGGGTAACATATAGAGTTTTGTCACTATTGTGTCTGCAGTAATGTGTCCAGTAAATAATAATGTGTGTGATATGATCCTCTATGTTGATAAGAATACAAATGTGACCAAAACCAATTTAGATTAAATTCTCAACAAATATATAAACTGAAAATTATTTTAAATTAATTGCAAAACCTTAGTCATAATTCCACATGATGATCTCATGTGAGCCAAGTTTGATACTACAGCTATAAGATCACTTTCTTTGTTAATATAAAGCTAGTTGTGAAGCAGAAATTCCCCCCCAAAAAATCCTGTGAATGAAAACATGGTGGAAAAAAGAAGTGCACAGTGGAAATATACTGTACCTGCTCAAGGACATTCTGTATCCTACACTGCTTGATACCCTTCACCGGATATGCAGCCACAGTCCAGGTCACCTGCCAAGAAGTTAAGCTGAGCACATTCAAAAGCAGCTTACTGTCTTTATCAGATTATCTGTGTTTATGTGCTTGTCGGCAAACCAAAATACTCAAAGAAAGACTCTTTTACAGACTTCCCATTTTTTTTTAGAGTATTCCAGTCTGATACCTGTTTCATTCCTAAATCCATAAGATTATAATTTTAAGTGTGGGTGACTTCTCAATTTTCAAGCTTTGGCAACAATTAAACGGACAGTTATGTGGCTTATATTAAAAGACCTCCTTGATTTGATTAACCTATCATGTTAATCATGTACACCACTTTTTTAATACAAACCAAAAACTGTCCATATGGTGAAATTCACCATTCAAATCGCTGCCATGTGCCATGCACGACAAACACCATGTGAAAGAAATAATCACATAATTCTCTGCTGATCTTATTGGATAAGGCAAACCTCCCATAGAGCTCCCGGAATGCCCTGCTCTTTGATCTCAGCAAATGACTGGACAATTGATACCTGTATGTTTAAACAAGTTTTATTCATAATAACAAACACTACGCACCAAACACCATTCTAATAATCTCAATTGTCTTACAAGTAATTTTATTATAAGTATTTTTACAAAAAGAAAAATATATTTTTAAATAATTCTACACTATTTACATAGACACATAGTTCGATTTAAAATAAAATAATTACAAAAAATTACAGGTTTGAGCATAGAGTTTCAGTCTCTGGCCTGGGACGTTTCTTGGAGTAGTTGTGCAGATGTAAAAGCACAGGAGCTCCCAGCAGGGGGGATGCAGAAGTCACAGGTCAGGGTTTAGCTGCCAGTCTTAAGCTGTCTCCTCAACTCCAGGGGCCTTCTCAAGCATCCCCTCACCCTGTACCTGGTTCTCCCTCTGTACTATAGCACATATTGGGACCCCGAATGTTGCTATTCTTCTAAACCTGCAAAATCTGCCTCTCCTTTCAGCGCTCATGAAATCATGTGTTTTCTGATGCTGAACTGATACTCATCATCAGACAGGTCACAAAAAAAATATTTACATTTTTTATACCCTTTCACCCGCGGTACCTCAAAAATATAACTTATCTTTTTTATAAAGCATTACTTTAAAATAAAACAAAACATCTAACTTCTTGTCTCTTCATCCATCTGTAAAAAGTATGTGCACTCTCACACATTTCATGCCTAAATCCACAACGGTGAAAAAATACCTGTCTAGCTTCTTTAAAAGGTGATTTCAATAGTGTTTTCTTTTCATTTGTTATACCTGTCATATGACAGATGGTGTTGTTTATTCCTAATAAACAGAAGGACGCACTGTACTGAGGCTAGTTTCCACATTTATATCTTTCACCCTATCCCAACTAGCCATTCTTAGGTTGAACTCAAATATGAAATAAAACATGACTACAAAATTGTTTAGAGTTTGTGTAGCAAAGTACAATGTCAAAGGGAGAAGCAAAGCTAGCAAAATTACATTTTGGTTGATTATATTTAAAACCACTCTTTTCAAGCCAATCGTTTGGAAAATAATGTGTACTTTTTGTTTGTTTTGTAATTTCACCTTAATATGGATTTTACTAATTATTAAATTAAAGGAAATTGTCTGGCAGACAAACGTTTGTATTTATATTTTTTTCTTCACCAGTTCCTCATTAATTGGCTTTGTCTACACTTTGTGTAGTGCGAGTGATATAGTTACAGTTTTAGGCTGCGTCCCACAGCTCTCTACCTCAGGTAGGTGTGGCCAAAGTTTGGTGGGCGGGGCTCGCTCAGCTCGCAGTGTCAACAGCCTCTTCATTTGCCCCCTCATCCACTTGATTGCCTTTACCCATGGCCTTCATCTTAGCCATGATGTCAGTGAAGGTCTCTCTGACAGTTTTTTCCAGGATCCAGCCCTCGCTCTCACTCTCAGGGTCTTCTGGGTTGACCAGCGTGGACAGAGAGGTGTTTACATACTGAAGTCCAATCATCACAGCAGTCTAAAGCAAAACATGAAAGATGTGTTTGAAATGTTCTACAGTTCCAGTTGGTGATTTGAAATCACCTTTTCCAAGAAAGCAAGATTTAGCTCCAGCACACAGATTAGAACCTTTGATCCCTGTGAATCTTCAGTGACACCACACCATCTCACACTCCTAATCTCCATCACACCTAGTTCAAGGTCTTGTTGTTGCTAATACATGTCTTAGCCTGGCAAATTTCATTCAAATCAATGTTTTTAGATTATTTCCAGTGATATTCAAACTTATGCAAATTATAGGTGACTTAAGATCAGTCAAAAAGAGCCCCTAAGGTAATAACTGCTGGTTATTTATCCTAGAATGTCAATCAATATTTTAGTATTACTGTCAGGTAGTCAAACTCTGCATTATATTTTAAGCAGTGATGTTTTCTATGATAGTGCCTTGTTAGGTGATTGATTGAGGAAACAAGTGCCCTGTTATTGAATATGGTACACTCTCAGAAATAAAGGTACAAAAGCTGTCACTGGAGCTGTACCTGTACATGTTTGTACCTAAAGTGTCCGTTTTGGTACCTTAAAGGTACATATTAGTACTTAAAGTGTATATATTTGAACCTAATAGGTACTAAAGTGTACCTTTTGTAAATGTACTGCCCCAGTGACAGCTTTTGTACCTTTATTTCTGAGAGTGTATGATGTCATTCAAGCATTAGCTCGTATGCACCCTTTTGGGATGGTCTGAGAAGAAGGACGGGTTTTAAATCATCCCCCAAATATTTAGCCAAACCAATTTGAAGTTTTTATTTAACTTATTAGGGGCAGACAACAAAACACCTAGTAATGGCAGGATTCGAACAGTTCACAGGATTAAGCATCAGAACTGAACAAAACGTACCTTAAGTACTGTTCAGAGATCAGTTTGACCTTTATAGCACAATCCATTAAGATTACAGGAATGAATGTACGTGATTAAAGTCTGATCCTGGATCAGCACGTTGCGATATTTCAAAGCTAAACATCTTACTTGTAAGAGGGTGACCAACAGCACAAGTATCCCAATAGTGTTCATCATTCCACCATAGTAGGACACAAGAGCATCTCGGCAGCCACGTTTCCAGATGTTTAGCTCTTCGGTGTAGTGGTCGTAGCTGTAGTGAGCGGAGTTGTTGGTTATTTGCTGTTGGATGCAGGGCCGTGGAGAGCTAGGGTTGCAGCAGCTGAAGGGAACTCCGTCCATTAGGTATTTTCCATCCACGTTGCTGCTGATTCGGCTAAAGAGGAAAAAGTTCACAAATATGTATTAATCTATCACTGCCTTATCCACTGTGTTAGATTCCAGAATGCATACGAAAGAAGCACGACTCAAACGTACAGTAATTACATTTATCACAAGCGATGTGAATGTGTCGGTTTTAAATTTTAAAATAAAATACATTAAATACATTATATGTGCATTTCTTAGCCAGATTTTTTTTTATATTTAAAAAAATGGCAACATTCTTTTTTAGTTTGAAAAGAGTAATGTTCACCAAAAAAAAGCAATGTAAAAATAATTCTACATCATAACTTAATTATAATTTATTATCAATTAAATGCAATTTAAATAAATAAAATAATGGTAAATAATAAGGGAATAAGTGAATAAAAGTCACTTTTTAGGTGTTAAACATGAACTCTTTGATATTAATGCACAAGCGTTCGGCTAGTAATTTCGATGTCTATTCCAAGCCAATCTACCAGGTATTCAACTGATTGAAAGGGACAGTAAGCTTTGAGTGCAAGAAAATGTGATCCAAGAAGATTAGCGACTAAATCTAAACTGGCTAACATGCCTGATACCACTTACACTGCAAATTGACCCCTGATTCCCTTCCCTTACTGTAAATTGCTAAATCATTTTGTTGAAAAACTATAAACATAACGCGATTACAAACTATTTTTTAGCATTTAAAGTTTTTACTGTCTTAAATTCACAAGTTATCTACATGACTAAACAATATCTGAAGAACTGAATGGAAACCATGTTTAAGGGAGACATCATACAATCCATTAAGATACAAAAAAGACTCACTCTTTGACTTCCTTGGAGCTGAAGTCCAGGTACCGGTTGCTCACCCACTGGATCTCGAACCAATCTTTGTAGTTGTTATTGCCACAGCAGCGGAACTCCATCTGCATGAGATCCAGAGTTCTCTTCATGTAGCAGCGCCCTGGTGTGTCAGTATCCTTGTAGTACTTCATTCCATTTTTCAGGCCCTCAGCTAGGGTGAACTCTAAAGGAATGCGCATGGCAAAACACATAGCCGCTGTGACAATGAGGAGGAAGTTGAAGAACAAACAGCAAATGAGAAAGGGATTCAAAATGGTCTTCCATTTCACAAACTTGGTGGAGTCGAGCGAGTCGTAGCAGATTTTGCCCCCACAGGCGTTGAGAAAACATGCCAAAAGACCCACACCAATTAGAATGTTGGGTACAAAATGACTCTCATTGTTATCCATAAGTTCACTTCTCTTTCGCAGTTCAATTTTAAAGAAAAGGCCCATGCTGAAAACCAGCACTCCAGCCATAATGGAAAACCAGTACATGAGCCATAGCATCTGGGCCAGCTTCACCCGTTTCTTCAGGTCAAACTTTACCTTCATTAGAGCCATGATGAACAATTAGTTAAAGTCCAAAATAAAAGAGTTTGGTGCTCTCCGAAAACAGCTGTGCAATGTAGCTTACAGAAGTTGAACGTTGAAAGTATGTTCAAGGCGCAATGTGTAATCCATTCCAGCAAAGCAAGAACTTGTTAGCTACTTTTATGATGATCTTCACACCCATAATAGACTAAGTCCAACTCAGGTTCTTCTACAGATAAACACCACTGTAATACATTATCTTCATCTTACACATGGGTTTTCATGTCAATAATTAAAACAGCAGTGTCCTCAGGTACTGACGCAAATAGTGGTGTCCCTCTATCTGCAAAGGGAGGACAAAAGCCAAGGATCCAAATGATTAGACGCAAAGTTACTGTACGTCATCCTTAACCCAGCTAATCACCATCATCCCATTTACAGAAATCCCTGGCCAGTAGATGAGCCTATCTGTAAGCTGCTGCCGTGGCGTGTGATTGGCTTGATGGATCACATGGTGGAACTGGGATAACTAGAGAGACACCAAAAACCAGAAAGCTAAGACTTAAGACCACTACACTTCCACTTCCAGGGTCTTTGAGTTCATGACACACATACCACTGTTCAATCTCTACATTTGAAATGTTGTGGTTGAAATATTCACGGATATACAGTATACAAGTTGAAATATTCATAGAACTGACACTAGTCAAAAACCGTTTACAATTTGTTAGCTTTAGTTAATGAATTAGCTAACATAAACTGAGAATAAGGAATTAAATTCTACAATTTTCAGTGGTCTTTGTTAAGTGAGCACAATATTTAGTGCATGAACTATTACCAGAAGATTTTAAGAATTTATTAATGTTGAAATTAGCATTAACTAATATTGGTAAAGATTATTAGTCTAGAAGTATTTTTAAACAAGGTAAGCATGTTACCTAATTAAGTCAAATATATCTTTATTTATAAATACGTATATGTATTTATTAAGTCAAATAGCAAAAAATAAATAATTGAAAATTGGCCTATAAAGCTAAATATTCAGATGATTGTATTTGTATGAGACTACAGAAAAAAAAAAATTATTCACTGTATTAAGAGTGCCTAAATATAACAGGCCACTTCTTGCAGTTACAAATTGAAGTATTAACTGTTATCATTTTTAAAATATTAAATGAAAACCCTGTCTGTATGCATTATTTTGCATACAATACACAAAAGCACCAACATTAAGATCTGTATAGCTTTTTTCCCCATTAAGCTTTTATATTGAAAACAATTCAAGAAATTTGTTACCAAACAAAAGTGTGTATTTCTTCCTTTCTTAATCTATGAAAAAATGTCTGAATAGTTATATATAAAATTAAATATAATTATTAAATGCATAGACTTGGCAAGTAAATCACAAATAACACATGTAATTAAATCAGTTTTTATTATTTTCTTATACATACTTAATATTTATTTTATTAATCATATAATTAATAAAAGCATGCTGGAATTCTAGAGCATTCAATGTTGAATAGCATCATGATTTCAAATTGACTGAGCAAACAATGACGTCAGTTCATTATTGTAAGGATGCTTGTCCCACATCATCCCAACTACATATTCTCTCCGGCTCAGGAATTACAGTCCAGTTGGGTGAAGGTGTGCCAGCAGCAAGCCAATTGAAATCATCCACCTCTGTCCAGTTATTCCTGTTTGGATCAAGCCCAGCCACTGTGAAATGATCATGAATCCCTGGATAAGACCACGTGAAAGGGGCAAACCGGACCCCATGACAGTCTTCTATAATTGCCCGGCTGGTCACATGCAGATATATCTGTGTGGCAGTGGTGTTATGGGTGCGCAGCTGCTGACAGGGGAATACTAAAGTGCTGTCAGTGCACTGGTCTACAAAAACAGAGCTGGATACCGGCCCGCTGAGGATCTTGCAGCCACGGATGTTCTTGATGTGCAAGGTGCTCGGACAGCCATAAAGCCAGACTTTACAGTTTGTCAGATGGGACAACAAAACATCTCGTTGCTGGATTTCTTCAGCTTGCATGATTAAGACTTTATTGTCAGCATTAGAGAATCCACACTGGACTGCAGAGACAGCAGCATCCACAACTACAGTACCAGCCGCATCCGATGCAGACTTATCTGTTGTTTGCTGAATGGCCGCAGGCTGCTTACTTGCTCCGGTGTTCCTGGATCTAAAGGCGAATTTCTTTTTAGGCAAGACCTCGTCTCTTTTCTCAGCAAGAGCGCTCTGGAGCTTCTGCAGGGATGCTTGCGCCTGTCTTATTTCATACTGCGTTAGAAATATAATGCTGTCATTGAGAAACTTCTGGAGCTGTTGAATTTTCAAAGTGACCTCTTCCAGTGTTTTCGCGGCTTTGTCGCGGTCATTATCGCTACAGCTGGAGAGCATCTCCTCGACTGCTGTCTTCTCAGCGTTAAAGGTGCACGTGAAGAAATCGCTCTTTTCTTCCGTCACGGTCTGGCTCTCCTTGACGTTTCTCCGGCGCTCTGCCTCCTCCAGCCTCGCTTGGTCCCTTCGCAACACACGCTCGGGAACTCTGACAGCTGTGTTTGTTTCTCCATCATCATTCCCCACATTAACTTCCACTCCCAACGCCGCCATGTTGTTTCTCAAAACAGGCGTGATGAACGCACGTTGGTCATGTGACGACTCGTAAGTGTGCTCATCAATGATTGGATTAAAAATCAGTACCGTTAGTAACGCGGCGTTCTATTGGCGTATTAAATGTCTACGTTCATAATAAACTTTTTTTTTTTTTTTTTTACTTATTATTGTTTTTTTATTGAACAATTATTAATGTACAAACAACTTGGCAATGTCTAAATAACATCAGGTTACAGTCTTCAAAAAAGGTGCAACGTTCATAATAAACTTGTGACTGTTTTACCATACATCATTTAAATTATGGAGTAAATTCATTTATTACTTTGCTTATACTTCTTCTGACATATTTATATTTAATTATTCATTGACTTTTATTAATGTGAAATCCAGCATGTAAATAAAAACAGTGTTGATTTATTTCTTTCAGAATTGCAAGATGACTGTATTGTTGTTGTTATTATTATATCTCTTGGTGTTTACAGTTTATATTGATTTTCTGATCAATTTGTACATGGTCAATGTATGCATTGGAAACAAATATCAAACCAGCAGGCTTATTATTATAATTTATGGTTTAATTTTAGTTTTAAGTTTACTATATTGCATTTAGTTTCATTCTCATGTTATTGTGTTTTTTAGTTATTTGAAAAAAAAAAAAAAAAAAAAAAAAATGTAACAAGACCAAGTTACAATGCACCTCAATGTTTACATTTTTCTATATATAGGTATATATATTTGTTCAAATACTCTACTGTTAAAAAGTTTGCTGCCAGTACGATTTTTCATAATGTTATACTTTTAATACTTTTCTTCAACCAGGACACATTCAAACGCATCAGTTTATTCCAAATTATTAACAAGAACAATTTTCAACAATGCTAATATTAAAAGATGTTTCTTGTGCATATAATATTTCACAATATTACTGAATGTAGACCAAATAAATGCATCCTTAGTGAGCCTAAAAAACATTTGAAAAAATCTTACAGACCCTGAACTATTGAACAGTAGTGAATATGTTGAAAAATACCAAAACAGATGCTGTTGTAATATGTTTGGTACATTTTACTTCACTGGTCATTGTGGTTTGTACTTGAGAATAAATGAAACGACAGCAAGTTGTTTGCTCTTTTTTTCTATTTTATACACTTCAGATGTTCTGTTATCACATCCTGCTTGTGACGAATGTACGGTTGTTTCCTTGCACACTGTGTCCTGGCTCATTTGTTTTGGTTCATCTTACTAGTTCGTTGTGTTTCAGACTCTGACAGTAGAGGTGCAGAACTCCCGTGAGACCGTCGTGTGCAGCCCCTGTAAGAGAGGGTTAAAAACAAAGCGTGATGAAACTCTTTCCCTTGAGGAGAAATCAATTAGCATCTCCCCTCGACACATCAGCTGCAACACAAGCTTGAATGGTGCAAAGACAAGCAATCGTTTGCGCAATCTTTCAAGCTGTGACAACAGTCTGTGGGGCTAATTTAATGATACTTTGTCCTTGAGATAATTAGATGGCGTTTCAGACATTTATTGGTAACATAAATGTGGACACATGCTATTATGAAAGTGTTTAACACTATATCATCAATAGCTGACTGCTTGTACTTCACTCTTTGCTTGTTGAGACAGTGCTGGTTTGAAAGCAACATGTCTGAGAGTGGTTTGAGGAAGGATTGGTAGCTGGATGCATGTGGTGCTGCTATGGTGTCTTCCTTTCCTAAGGTGCTTTCACCCAGGTGACCTTGGTCTCTAGGCAACCAAGCACAGCACTACTTGGCAATGAGAGGATTGCATATGATTGCAGCAGGGGCTGGTGTGTTGTGGGAGGTCTGCCAGCATGGCCCCAGCCTCTATTACTCATCCTGGAGAGTCCATAGCTTGAGAAGGGGGATCTCTGGAGTCACAATTACAAAGCACTGACTGCCTGATGCAATAGAGCAGTCAGCAGCCAGTGTGTGAGACACACACACACAAAAGCACAGGTAGTCAGACACATCTCTAATCATGTTACAGAGAGAAATTTGTGCTGGATTGGTGATTTTTAAATCGTTCCGATAATGTACGCAGTCAGTGTACATTATGTGGTTAAAAACATGAATAATTACAAGTAGCGATGCTTCCCTGTCTGATATGTAAGGATATTTGAATATTCAAATTAGATGCAGCAGCTTCACAGTGTCATTTTGTAAACTCAGTACTTAGTTGAATCACCTTTACAGCTTCAAGTCCTTTGGGAAATGATGCAACAAGCTTTGCACATGTACATTTGGCAATTATCTGCCATTCTTCTCCTCACCTCTCAAGCTCTGTCAGGTTGGATGGGGGCTGAAGGACGTTTTCAGGTCTCTCTAGAAATATTTGATGGGTTCAAGCCGCTCATTGACTTTCACAGAGTTAACCATAAGCCACTCTTGCTGTATCCTTTTGGAAGGTGAATCTTCTGCCCAGTCTGAGCTTCTGGATGCTCTGGGTTTTCAGTCTCTATACTCTGGCGTGATGAGCTTCTCTTTCTACTCTTATTGAGTCCCTCAGTCCGTAACACAGAAAAACAACCCCACAGCATAAGGCTGCTACCAGCACACTTTACTTTTGGGATGATCCTGTGCAGGTGATGAACGGTGCATGGATTCACTAAAATATGAATTGATGTTCAAATGACAATCTTGTTTTAGACAGTCTGAGAGTCCTTTAGTTGCTTTGTTGCAAAATCCAAGTGGTTTTGTTGCAAAAAGCACAAGGCCTTTTTCCTCAGTTGCTCAGTTTGGCCAGGAGGACAGCTCTAGGAAGAGTCCTAGGTGTTTCAAACATGCTCCATTATGGATAACGGAAGCTGGATATTTCTGTGAACCTTTAATGCAGCTTCATTTTTCTCTGAAATCTTCCCCAGATGTGTGGCTTGACGCAATCCTGTTTCTGAGCTCTACAGGCAGTTCTTTTATTGCGAGGTGTATGCCTTTCCAGATCATTCCCACTCAATTAAATTGGCCACAAGTTAACTCTACCCAAAGAGTAGTAACATCTACAAGTGACATGAATGCTCCTGAGATAAATTTCAAGAGTCCCAGAAAAGCTTTTGTTAAATGGTTTGAATCTTTTTTTTTCCTGCATATCACAATACAATCAAATGCAGTCAAAATCAAACCAGACAGCTAAAAGCTATTCTTATACCAGAGGATGATAGTGTTTCCCGAATATAAATCTGGAGATTAGTCTAATCTCTGTGTGTACACATGAACTCGTGTGGCACAAAATGAAGCACATCTTTAATATCAAACACTGGCCCGGATTTTTCTTCACACAGAGCTGTATGTTCTGCATGACAACCATCACAAGGTGGCACAATTGAGCATGTTTTGTATCCATCTTCGTTATATCCAGTAAAGCTTCTGTTTCCAGGCTGTAATACGTCACATATACACATGTATAATATTTTATAAAAATACTTAGGAAATACTTACTTTCGAAAATTTAAAAAACTATCAATATCACAAAAACTTATTATGAGAAAAAAGACATTAAGTTCAATGTAAAGATTGAAAATGTAATTGAAGAATAGGTGTGATGATATAGTAATTTGTAGTTAAAAAATATTCTTTAACTAAAAAAATTCCTATTATGTTAAAATGGAACTAAAAATTAATAAATTAAGATTTATTTAG
>JAUMHP010000062.1:13600519-13625237 GCA_032361065.1 Enteromius trimaculatus | reverse complement strand
ATATTTTTTTTTTTTTTTTTTTTTTTTTTTTAATGACTAAAAAGTTACCTAATTTTTTAGTTCGTTTTGAAGTTATGTAAATGTTTAGTCGTTTTTATACCTTATGTATTTATGTAGTTTTCGTTATCGATAACATCATCACTATATTATACATACTTAGATAAAGGATCAAAGCATCCAATTGATTGTTTATTATATTTGCTTTGGGTTGACACTTGTGGGTGATGTGTGATCTCAGGACACAAAGGTGTGGTCGGTGAGGATTCCCCGCCCACTGTCGCTTGTTACAAACACCATTTTTATTCATTTATTCATGTCAGGCATTTGGAGTGATTAATCAAAACAGCAGATTTAACTTGTATTATTGCAAAAGAGGCGAAAGAAACCTTCTCAACAGTAAAAAGAGAGTTTAAGAAACTCCTTTTGGTTCAAGTAAAGAGCCCTATGGAGTGTAGTGCACTATGTAGTGATGCTGCCTTCTGCTGGAGCCGCACTGCTCCACCGGCCCGTGCAGAGATGGCGAGGAAACCCCGTGGACACGGCACTGCTTTTTCATGACGGTGAGTTTCCCCTTTGAGTGTATTATAATTTTGTGATAAAAATTTCAAGGAAAAAACACACACAACCTCCTTCCTCCCCTTCCTTCGGGGAGGGAAGAGCAAGCGTGGAGAGAGAAAAATCTATCTGAGACTGAGCAGCAAGGACAGTGAGGGAAAAATATATGAGTGGGAGAGGGAGAAAGAAGAAGAAGGAGGAGGAGGAGGAGGAGGGGGAGCAAATTAAAAGTTGCCAAATGGAGATATTGGGTTTCAAGAGGAGTGAGACAGGAGTAAGGGTTTGCCTCTTATTCAAGTCGTCTTTATGTGATGCAAATTCCAATAAATATTTATGCTTCGCCAACGATTTGTTCTCCGTTCGGTTTTTCCTCGACGAATTCAGCCGTTTCTTAATAACGTTAGGTGGTGGTGGGGGGGGGACGTCCACAACGTCAAGAAGGCCATCAACAACTCTGAGCACGAAGAACGCTTAGGACTCGCCTGATGATCTGCTTTTACCCCCTCCGCGAAACCTCCGACGTCCGTGCCGGTGTGAAACGAGCCGGGTACGCGTTTTCTCGCGCGCCCGTCCTGCTCGCGCTCCTCGGCTGTCACAGTCGCGCGAGCACGCTTTTAGAAGAGCATTTGCGACAAAACGAGCCTCGGTCTATTTATGGACAAAGTCCCTGTGTGTTTCTAGCTGTTACTTTCAGCGAGATTAAGGCGGGTTTTGCGCGTCCTGCCCTTGCGCCATGGAGAGCCCTTTTAGTCCTCCCTGCCATCGTTTGACAAGTGAATCAGAAAAATGCGTCGCCTTGCTTCAACAGGGTTTTACTGTGTATTTTGAGGGGTTGCTGGTTTTCTACGTGTCTTTTTTCCGCCCCTTTGACTTAACAGGCAAAGAGGATAGATAGCTTTTTTTTCTGTTAGAGAGGAAGAAAAAAAATAATTCATCTCCTCCCTCATTTGGCTTCCTAACTTGACCACAGCCTAAACGAATACAAGCGTTAAAATATCTCTCTCACATTTAGTACGTCGTTTAGTTTATAAAAACCGTATTTGCATGTTTATTTTAGTTGTTTATCGATGTAAAAATGCCGGATTAATCTGTCATACTTTTTTTCTTCTCCCAGATTGCACTACACGGATATTGCTAGCGTAGTCTTGCTAGTCAGAAAATGTTTAGTTTTGACTATAAATAGCATCTTAATATTGAGCAGTTATTATTAACTAATCTCATATATCGTTTGAGTCCATTCATAACCTTTATGGGCTGTTCGGTCGTTTAGTTTCTCTTTTCTGTTCGTGTGTGTATGCTGTTAAATTATGAAATAAAGGCTAACACTCGCAATTCTGGATCAGTTCATTAAGCTGTTTCTAACACGTCGTTATTTGTTTTGAAAAAATACAGAAACTTCGAATGCTGCTCAAACACGTAATCACTTAAAACACACACACAGACAGCGAATTTCATTCCCTCACTAGCCTTTTAACCATAAAGTGTGTTATAAAACATTAACAGACGCTTGTGAGATGTAAGTGAACAGTCAAACTGGCCAAACATGTTTCACCCATCCCCCACGTCGCTTCCTTTGTCACATTTCCACACATGAATTTTCAAGTTGTTCACATTCCTATGGCAACTTTACAAAGAAATCTGATCTGAAATTAAAGTCGAGTAGCAATTGTACCACTGCACAAGTACTCTGCGGCATAATGTCCTTTGTCTGTCGACTGTAGCCAGCAGTGGCGCAGTTTCAATGACCAGCCGCCATTTTGAAGTCTCTGTAGGCTGCAGCAAAGAGTACAGCCATTCTTTCTGTCACACAGTTGGCTTATACGTTATATTTTGAAAATAGACATCATATCAGGGTTTTTTTTTTAAAGTACAATGTATATTAGACAGTTTTGCTGTTCAAACAGTACTGTTTATGTGTTTGGTGGAATGTCAAACAGTTTATTACTGGTTAGTACACTGTAATAATTAGTAATGTGCCATTATTTGGTTTTATATTTATTCTTCTTTAAAAAAAAGAATGATGTCAGAGGCTTTTACATCATAACTTACTTAAACATGTTTTATTTTTATTAATTCACTCGTGTTTGCTCAGAGTTATTTTAAAAGCCTGGCAATATGTCAGTATTGTCTATTAATATATCTAATATATCATTGTACCTGAATTTAGTATTATAGATTAATTCATGACCTATGCTTAAATTTTGAGGATGTTCTTTGACAAACTGGGGCTCCTGACAGATTACATAGTTTTGATTTTGTTTAGAACATTATACATGTTGTATTTATTGGATTCTTCAGGTGTATTCAAGAACAAATTAATTTACAAGTTTTATCTAAGTCTGGCCAAAGTTAGGACTTGAATTGAAGGAACCTGTACTTTGCTGAGTGCATTAAAAAAACCTCAAAACTACTGTGTTACAGGTGTCATGGATGATGAAGACGACCGCCGTCTTCTGGATTTTATAGGGTAAGCAGCATTACAATCTGATGAATATAGTTTAAAGATAATATAGTTTTTATCCATCCAAGTGTTTTCATGAATTGTTTTTTCCCCAATAGAGATGTGCAAGCTTTGAATGAGTATCTTCATGGTTCAAACAGTAAATCTGTAAGTATGCTTAGACTATATGGCATTTGTGTTTTATATTAAAGGGTTATTAACAACTTTATTTAACATTCAAACAGATTGGAGAAGATGACGTGAATAATGCAGCATTTGGGTCAGCCAGTTCATTCTTCACTAGTGACACAGTGAGTACAAGGTTCCTATCAAGGAAACACAAGCTAGAATCTCAAATAAAAACAGTTTCAAAAACAGTTAAATATAATATTTAAACATTCAAACACAAAAATGTTGTATAGGAATAGTTTGCATGCAAATGGGATACCTAGAATGGGTTTTAGAAAGAGCATCTATACAAGAAATAATTTGGTCTTCTTCTCAGGGTGGCTCCAACGAAGGACTCAAAGACGACCACAATCATTTGGGAGAATTTGGGGAGCCTGGTGGAGCTGAGCTTCAGCTCTCAAGCAGCCTCCCATTCATTGAGGATGACCTCGACAGTGAAACCTCAGAAGATGGGGTTGATCTTGGGGGCGAGGACCAACCCTTCGACATCCTTCAGAAGTCATTGCTGGAAGCAGATATTACAGAGCAGACATTGGCTCAAGAAGCCCTTTTGGACTCCCAGCCATCTGTCATTCCAACAGCTTCTGCTTTCCCTCAGCAGCTGGTTTCTGGAGGGTTTGGAGGTATCCCAGGTCCGGGTGTGGTGGCACCACTGTCACAACCTCAGGCTTTTATTCAGCAGGTTCCCCAGCTACCCTTGCCAAACGGCCCTGCTGGACACATCCAGGTAGTGGGATCCTTCAATGGCAGTACCTCGTCCATGATGACTATCAACAGTTTGGAACAACCTCAGATCCTTTTGAGGCAGAGCGGAAATGTTGTGACAAACAACAGCGGACAAGGTACAATGTTCACCCCTTCCGCAGCTGGTCAGGTATCAATGTCCTTTAATAAAGGGACGATACCAGTTCAGAATATTATTATCCAGAGAGGCCCTATGCAACAGACATTGATCAGACCCATTCAGCCTAAACCCTTACAGGCAGGGGGACAAACTGTATACAACATCAGCAACATCGGAATTCAACCCAGCACCACAGCAACTACTGCGAATATAGTCAGTAGCCCCTACACAGTCAGCGGCTCTCCTCAGTCTGCTCAACAGGTGAAAGTGGTCAATCCAGCCAGCAGCATTGTAATGCATTCACCTCTGGGGCAACAAGCGCAACCACAGTCCCAGTCCAATCTGCCTCAGGGGCAGTTTTTGCTGCCCACTTCTATTTCCCTCACACCTGGTAGGACAGTTCACGGTTTCCAGGCTGTGAATGGGCAGGTGTTACAAACGAACACTCAAATGGGCGACCCGTCGTCAATGAGCACTACCACCTACTCCATCCTCACCAATCAAAACACAACAGTACAGCTTATTGCTGGGCAGAACTTTTCAACTGGAGGGCAGCTGATAGTCAATCAAAGTCAAATAGGCCAAGCTTCACCGACACCTGTTGTGCAGGTGTCTCAAAGACCTGGTGCCACGGGCAAAGTTTGGACTGCCAGTGGGTCGCCTAGCCCAAACCCTGTACAGACGTCACAGGCTTCGGGACACCTCACCATGGTCAGTTCTGGTGTCCAAGGGCCACAGGTTTGTCAACAGGTATCTGTGACCCCAGGACAGCACCTCCTTATGCCTGTGGCCCAGAACGCTCCAGCTACTTCTGGCATTCAGGAGTTTCAAGTTTCTTTAAACCAGGTGAAACATATTTGGATTAATTGATCCTCATATTCTTCTTCATTGCAACCTTGTTTGCCTGTTCAAAGTGTAATCACATTTAAATGTTACTTCAATTTCACAGGACAACACAGCAGCAACACAAAGAGGGCAAACACAATTAGTTAATCTTCTTGGTACCAAAGGTAAGACACATTTTTGTGTTTCCATCAATGACTAGTTCAATGAAATCTATTTTATTCATTCATTAATACATGCATAATATATATTATATATGAATGTATACAAACACTACTTGTTCAAAACTATGGGTGCAGTAAAATCTTTCTTTCACATATTTGAAGCATGCTACTTTAATAATACAGTAAATAGTATGGTATTATTATAAAATACTATTACAATAAAAAAATTTCATTATATTTTAAACTGTAATTTATTCCAGTGATGGCAAAGTTACATTTTCAGCAGCCATTACTCCAGTTTTTAGTGTAACATGATCCTTAGAAACTGATTTGGTGCTCAATTTTTTGTTATTATCAATGCTAAAAACCGTTGTGCTGCCTAATATTTTTGTGTGTGTGATTTTTCTTTATTTTATAAATCTTAGCTGTGAAAACACTCACTCCTGCCAGTCAGGAATTGCCTCTTACACCGAAGCGACCTGCAGCTCAGCAACTTACTAGAGGGGAAATGTGAGTGCCCAATTTTTTCTCTACATCTTGTACAGTTGGTATTTTCTGCCCCACTAGTGTCAACAAAAAGTAAAAATAATGATTGTAACACGTTTTACAGGGTCCTCCAGCAGTTAAGACGAGATCACAGTAGAGTCATGTCTTCAGAGCGGACGCACTTCACTTCATTTAATGATGTCATCGACAGATTACTGCCCTATCATGTTTTTCAAGGATCATCATCACAAGATGAAGATTTCACCAAAGGTTGACCAACATTTCTTCAACATATATATTAACCCACAGATGAGTATTGACTGAATGGGACCTAGGTTCTTATGGATGTTTTCTGACTTTACAGTTGATGAGGAGTTTGAGGCAGTTGCCATACAAGTGTTAAACAGAACACAGGCCATGGTGAACAAATACAGGCGCTTACTAATGGTGGAGGCTGAGGTATGTTTAGAACACAGCACTTTAAATAATACACAAAAGACCAAATTTGCAAAACCAAATACTGTTTCATGTTCTTTCAGAGGTCCAGCCCTTCATCAGAAATGGTGATGATTGACAGGACTTTTAATCAAGAGGAACGGGGCAACTTGACCCAAGACAAACGCTTGGTACTGGTGGATCCAGGTAAGAGACGGAAGCCTTGTTGAATTTATCCATTTTCATTGTCTATCATTGTTATTAAAACCTGATTCAAGTATTTTACAGATGTTGTGTTTAAAACCCTGTTATGAGTTGACGTCAAGTAATTTTACAGCATTTTCAATTAGTTTTATTTTGGTTATATACAATAGTATTTGTAATTAAATAGAATTTTTGGCAAAATGTGCTAAAACAATGCTTAACAATGAGACTATAAGTATGCATTTTTTCTATTAAATAAATTATATCGGTTTCCCCTGATTTCATGTCAGCCCTGTTACCCTAATCAGGAATCCTTTTAAAACAATCTTTCCTCCAGGATTCCATCACTAGTTTAAACATAAGCACCTTAACAAATGTTCTATTTTTGATGATTAGTGAAGCTTCACTTTGGGAAGCTATCAGAGCCAACCCTGTTATTTTAAAAATGTGGCCTAAATTTAAACAATTTCTTACATGTAATATAATCAATATCTACAATTAAAATCCTTTCAAAGTGTACAATTTATGCTTTTGCAAAATCAAACTGAAATCGAAATCAAACCTGTTACTGTCAACCTGTTACTTAACAGGTTTTGATGTGGGTAACAGGGATGACATTGATTCAGTTTGACCCTGTTTTTAAAGATTATCTGTGTATAATTTAAACATTTTAAAGGTCTCCCTCTGTATATTATTGAATGTTTCGATTACTTGTCAAAACAATTGGTGTAATTTCTGTAATGTTTTTAAGATATTGTACTGTATTTAAACATAAATACAACCAAAATGCAGTTTTTGCTTGATTGTCTCAGATGGCTTCCTGGAAGATTTTTGCTGTGGCCCTAAACTGAAGATCCGAAGTACAGAAGTTTTGACGCCAGCCACCCATGAGAGCAATCCCAGCGTAATGGAGACATCCCCAAGGCATTCCACAAGTCACACAGCAAGAGATGAGCAGGATATGAACAGCCACACAGAACCTGCTTATAGGACAGAACCTCAACAACAAGAAATGGAGGAGCACAGAAGAACTCCCATCAAGTGCATCCTGGACCTAAAAAAAAAGAAATTCAACAACCTAATCAGCAGCAACAGTCAACATGCCCAATACCCTACATCTCCCAGCCAATCACATCATAGCTCCGCCCAAGCAGGCTACCCTTCGAGCCTGGGGCAGGGTCATGAACATCAGCTTCCCTCGGATCATAGTCGCGCCCCATTGGCTGACACTGACTCTGTGCTTGAGGCTGCCGTGAATAGCATCTTAGAATGTTAGACAGTGCCATATTTATGTTTGTTAGTTGTTCCATGTTAATCTCATTTCATGCCATTTGTGTGAACGAACGTACATTGGCGTTAACGCGGGTTTAAATGCACACAGCGGCTCTGACGATGTTGAGGAACAGGGAGGTGAATCTGGTGATGGTGATACTCTAATACTGTGCCTGTTCTAGAGAAGTTTACATATGAAAGCCTTTTTGACAATGCTTCACAGGATACACTTGCAACCACACACACACACACACACACACACATCAATATATGCACACACAATCAAGCAGTAAGTGTGATGTTTGAAATGTCATGAGTAGACATTGAAATTTGTAGCTTATCGGTCAATATCAGACACTTAGACTATGAGTCGGTCCTCACTTCAGGTTGTACGGTTGTCTCAACACTTATGTTGTATCGTTGCAGTAGACACTGACCAAGTGACGCACACAAACACACCTGCGCGTTTAATTGTTTTTGAGCATTGGTTTTGCTCTTTTTTTGGTTTACTTTTTTTTTTTTTTGTACCTTACAGGTATGTGACCCCTCCACAGAGACAAAACTCACTTGTGGTTTTGTGCAGGGGAAAGTTAAGACCTCAGATTGAGGGTACAATGTTACATTATGTTTATCTTTCTTTTGTTTGTTTTAATTCATTTTTTTGAATTGATGCATTATATATATATATTTTTTTTTGTAAAATCTGTGCTGCTCCCTGCCTGGAGAACACATTAGCTGTTTGTACCTTAAGTTAGTGTCTCTATAACTTTCATGGGTGAATCTCTTTTAAAAAAAGGTATATATATTATACATTTTTTTTCTCATTGATATTTTTTTCATGACAATCGAGCAAATATTACCGCAGATTTTTAAAATAAAGTGTAGTTTGCCACAATATCATCATGCACGCTCATGTTTCTCTCATTAACATATATTGATTATTTAATTATAATACAAATGCATTTTGTTGCATTACTGAAAATTGGTTGTAAAAGTGTGCTTAATTGTCATGAAATAATATCTAAATCTCAGTGGTCCACAATAGGTTTGATTTCTCTGAGCAAATATAATGTCTTATTTCTTTCCTTTGATTTGAGATATCTGTGAGATTTACCCACATGGATGTTGATTGAAACCTTTTCATTTTCCCGTGTGTGTTGAGTCCCCTGCTGGTCAGGCTGTAGTCTTGGCGGTCGGTTTGCAGTTTTTGCCCCTAGTGGCAGCTTCTATTTGCACATGTGGAAATGACCTTGTACTTCACAGACAGCCATGCTCACAGCTCTTTACAGCCCCTTGGTAGATCACTTCTCTTCTTAGTTATCAAGTGGTGAAAGCAGCAGTAGTGCCGTTACAACATATCAGGTTTTCATTCACTATGATTATCTAATTAGTTGTGTTGGCTGTTAACTGAAATAATGTAGTTTGGTTGGAGAAGGACATGTTCACATTTCAACAACTAGTTCTGAGAAATAATTTCTGAAGCGGAGACTGATAGCATTTTGTAGGTTAGATCATATATTAACTGTGCCATTACAAGCCCTGTGAGCTTTAACAATGGGAATAAGACCAAGACAATTTCAAAAACTATCCAGAGTAGAGAAACTGCAGTGTATGGACATTCTCACAAGTCTGTTTCCATTAGCATCCATTCCAGAGCCGAAGGGAAGGTTGCATGTGTCCATCTTTACACGTCATCCCATTGTTTTTGTATCATTAACACTAAACTCCATTGTCTTTCCCAGCAATTCAACCAAAAATGACTGACAGAAAAAAAAAGGTGAAATATTCATCTTTCTGATCTGAGCTCTTGTGGTCGGTGTTGGAGAGCATTCTGAAAGACCTTCACTTCGAAGGGCTTCTTTGCCTTAGGAGAGAGCGAGTGAAAACAAGTTTAAATAGTCTATCATTTGTTTTTACTGCTTTTTGTTGTGTGCGTGTGGCCTTCAGTTATCGTCATACCCCATGGTAAAAGTTGCTTTTATCGGTTTATTTTCTGCATCACGCAAAACTTGATTTGTAATGTTTGTATTACAGAAAAGTAAAAACATGAAACACAAAATATTTATACTTTTTGTAAAGAAAAAGAATGTAAAACAAAAAGTTATTTTTATTATGTTAGGTATGTGTTCACGTCATACTGTATGTGGTCAGTTCATGATTTGTTGTTTTTGTGAGTGTTCATTACAACAGCAAAGATAAATATTAAATTCATTTTGAATACAGACAATATTTTGTAATGTCTTCATTATTGATGAGTTATGGATATGTATTAATATTACATATAAGCAAATTAATGGATGATCATGTAATCAACAATAAAAGACATGAAAGGACTTTAAAAAAAATGAAAACGCAATGTAAATCAATATTATACAATTTACTAGATCTTAGTTAAATCCACTGCTTGGTTACACAATAACTAAAGGAAAACCTGTTAGTACTATTTTTCAAATTATACAAATAAAGGTTAAGCTTATAACATTCTCTTTGAATACAAATAATCAACATTTATTTAAAAGATAATTCATAATAAAAATAACAAAAAATATAAGCAAACCTAATATTGTACTGAACTACTAGTTGCTGGTATTACAATCTTACCTAATGAATTATTAACCTTATTATGCCCTGAACACAAAGCTGCTGCTTCTCCGAAGTGCGCTACAATTATGAAGACCACCAAACGCCCCTAATGGTACTTCCTCCAGCGTTCTTTCTCTGTGAAATAGCACAAAACCAGATGTTTTATTTATATGTGTCAGTGATGGGATGTGTGCAGATCCCATTAATTCAGACTCACTGAGATGCGGGTAATTCCATATGTAACACAGGACGCAGAATCCAGTCAACAGCATGGATATCCCACCGATTCTTCCTCTCCGAACATTAATATACTTCCTGTAGTACCACTGCCATCCTGATCACATACAACCGAGAAAATCAAAAACACTAAACCAAATGCTATGTTATGCTTTATTTTGATTGTTAAGCAACAAACCTTGCTTCAGCGTGGTCACGATCTCTCTGGGTAACAGAGGAGTTCGAGCACCAAGCCAGACACCGAGTTCATTGAGTGTGACATCTCCAAGTTTCCGCTGCACTACAGGCACTACATGAAAAAAAAGCATATTTTGTCATTTAAACTCTTTTTGTTTTGAACTGGTATGAAAAAATATGTGAACTACCTGACTCAGTCATGAATTACAGCAGGAACGTGTGTTTATAAAGCATTTATTAACACACTGAACAACTATTGTTATGGGTCTAAATAATAAGATTTATTAATGTACATTTAGATAATTTATTTAGACTTTCTAAATGGTCTTATTAAACACTGACAACCCCTAAATAACGACGTAATAATTTATAAAATGATAAACTGATCATTAATAAAGTATGAAAATACAATTATTAAACATTATATATATGCTCAAGAACAAGTCATTTATAGATGCACTTGTAAACTGTTTACTAATGCATATTAATGTTTCAACAAGGGTTTATAAAGGATGAAATAAAGCGTACTAATGCTTAACTAATCATTCATAGTGTGTAGTTATTATAAAGTGTTACCCAATTTTTAACTAGCCCCATGTTCATTACTTGGCAGTCAACGGGACAAGTCACAAGCCTCCAGGTTTTTATAAACAATATCTTAAAACAAAGTTTTTATGGGTTTGGAACATGGGGGTAAGTAAATTTTCATTTTGGGGTGGAGTAACCCTTTAAAGTGCTTGCTCTTTTTTTCAAATGCATTGCCTGTTTACTTATAAACGCAAACAAAGCTATACATAAATCATACATTACCTTCACTTCGATTCGCTGGTCCAGCAGATTGACATTCATTAGCATTGCTGCCTAATGGTTCTGTGGAGTACTGTATTCTGTAAGCAGTCACTATCTCTGGACTCCATGACAGAGTCCTGACATCTTGAATTCTTGAGTTTAGTTTGTCTTCTGCGGGCTGATGAATGACTTTTCCAGATAAAGTGGGTGAGGGTGAAACGGCCGCCTTGGTAACTGCTGTTTCAGGTTTGTTTGATCGATGCACATCGAAAATCTCTTTGGTCTCCGTGGAAGAATCTTTAGATGTTTTCATAATAGGATAAGGCAATAACGGATTACAAGACCTCTTGAAATACAAACTGTCATTGATGTGGTCCCACACTGAAGTCTTGGATGCAAAGAAAGTATGAGCTTTACGCTCTTTTGCTCTTGATTCCAGATCAAAATCCTTGTTCTGGCTCGTCAGTCTTTCAAGCTCCTCCAAAAAGTTTTCATGTTGCAAAGTGTGCTCAGACGGGAGGTTAGATTTTTTCAGAATGGCTGGAACAAATCCAGGGGTATTGATTTTACTCTTGGTGATGGACAGCTGCTCTGATAATGGCACCATCTTTGGTTTCTTTTTGCTTCTAGTACCTTTTCCATCACTTTGAGATCTTCCCTGATTTGGTCCTTTGGAGATCTTACAAAAGCTTTTATCTCTTTCATTGTCGGATAATGAGGTAGGGTTGCTTGGCTTCTTTGAGACTGGCACTAACAGCTGTAATCTCTCAAGCTCCTTCTGTCTTTTAGCCAGCCATTTGCTTTTAGTTCTCTCCTTGATCAGAGTTTCAGCTGATGGGACTTTGACCTCAGTAGTTGTGAGAAGGTCTGCATTGTAATGATCTTCTTTCCTTATTCCTTTGGAGGTTAGTGTTTTGTCAAATATGGCATTATTTATTTTTGTTGCTGCTGTTTTGTTATGGATCTTCTGTTTGAAAGTGGTTGAACTCGGTTCTTTGGGTGCTTGAATGCTTTTCTTGGATTGTGGAACTGGTGCCATTTTACAGTGAGGGAGGTGGGTTTTCAGCCTCTTATAGGGCTTTCCACAATATGGACATTCTTCTAATTGGAGAAGAAGAAGAAAACATAGAATTGTCAGATATTACAGTACTAGACCAAAAAGGCTGAAATTGAGTTCACTGCATTGCTTGGAGAAAGTAAGCACTTGAATAGTTTCATGCATGTGGTGTAATTCCTTTATCTGTTAAATATCTGTATAACAGCTAGAAGTTCATTTAGTCAACTTTCATCAGTACACTGCTTTCTAGAATGACCTTAAATGTCCAGTTTTGATTATAAGTAATCTCAAAAACAACAAAAAGACATGAGATTCAAAGATGCACAAATCATCCAAAAGATATATTTAGATTTGATACTTACCTACACTCATACTTTATAATTTCACTGACATATTTCTATGAGAGAGGGAAAGACCTTCTCGTGTGTTTTAAAGACATAATGTACAAAGATACTTTTTTGTAGGCACGTTTTCAGGCAAATTATGTAAAGTAACGGACCCTGCGGAAAGTGACGTACCGCTGGAGGACATGCTGGATTATTTTGAGTTACGAAAGACCCCGTTAGCCGTCTTTATCAGTGCCTGAGTGTAAGTACCACAAGTATGAATAACAAACAGAATAACAGTCGTCACTCCCGCGAAAGAAGTTATACAATCTTTTTCGAACGTCAGAAACAACCTTTTTTAGTTTGTAGAAGGTTTTTAGAATTGGAAATTTTAATTACTTTCACATTATGTTATTCTAAAAACCGTTTACAAGCAAAAAGTATATGGGTTAAAATACTTGTAATTCCCAAAATACATTACAAATTATTTATAGAATTGTAGAATTTCAAGTATTTTAACCTGTATCGTTATATATTGAAAAAATAAAAAAAATAGGAAAGTGTAATAAAAATAATCATGAACTTAATATTACAATGGTTTATTTTCAAAATGTCAAATCTTTGGCTTGTAAAAAGGTTTGAGGATAAATTCTCAACAATGGCGAATTTAGCCTTGCGGGCTGGACTACAGTTTGACGTCATTACAGAATAAAGTATTAAAGGGGATAAAGCTCTAAACGAATAGGTGATTTGCCAAATCCAAATCACCGCAGATGTTTTATTCAATGTAGTATTATCCAAAAATAATAATGCAATTGAAAACAAACATTTACGAATCGTACGTCACCCGTCGCTCAAAGGCACGCATGTTACGTCATTATGACAGCAACAGATGGAAGACTGAGTGAGGGAGAGAGAAAGAGAGAGAGATCCGGCGAGATGGATATGTTGTAACTTCAGAAAATGACTGAACTCAAGATCCATCTGTGAACGGACAGAGGTAGAGTACATCACAATCATTTCGTCTCCTAACAATCTGTTTATTCCGCTCAAATCCTATCGTTTGTTCTGTCGTAGAAATCGCTAGGAGGAAGTAAAGTGAACCACACATAGCATTGTGCTATCTGTCTCTCTTCTTGACATTACGAACGCACTATTTGTGTAACACTGTAACCGATTTACATCAGTGGCTTTATGCAAATGAGCCATTTTGACAGATGTCAGACAATAATGCTAATAAAGATCAGACGTTTTTATTTAAATTGTATAGATAAGGTGTTTCTGTTCCGTTCTTTGTCAATCCTATGCTATAGCGTTTTTCTAGTAGCTCAACGTATCTCACGAATATATCTTAATGTATATATTGGCAGGCCTGAATTATTAGATATTAATAATATGCCTTCTTCACACCTGCACTGCAATGTGAACGTGTCTGCAGCTTCTCACTGAAATACATTTGTCATTTCGCTCATCATTAGGGGGAAAATCTTGACAGATCCCTTCATTTTGCTGAAAGGGAAGCCGGTGGTCTCCGAGACGGAGAGGTGCTGTGTGCCCTTATTTGGCTGTCAACTGCACAGATACGACATGTTGACAGAAAACAGGTAACATCATTTGCTTATAATTTTGCTTGCATGCAAGTCCCATGATGCATTTATATAACACACGTCTTGCAGACATCCATGTTGCTGCTGTTGGCAGTGTATGCAGATTTAGTGTAGTACTTCATGTCTGCAGGATATTTTTAGATGTTCTTTTAGAAGGCTTATCCTCTTGACTAGTAACTATATCGGTTAAATGAGCCTGTGCTGTTATCCTGCTTCAAGCTTTGATAGCTCTTGCGTGGATGACATTTTTATTCTTAAATCTGAGTCATAATCCTGCAGTGGACATATTGATGACTAACGGTTGCAATCAAGTCTGCAGTGCCCCATCGCTTAAGAAATGGTGATGCTTACTACTAAGAAAGATTTGCGTCTAGAATGTTCTGAATCTGACCTGGTTGTTTAAGAATAGGAAGACTGCTATGAATTATTATATGCATAAGGCGATGATCTTTGTCAACAGGAAACGCAGACGCAGCTGTGATGCTGAGGAGCTTCAGGTTTTGCCCCAGGCAAAGAGGTCTGGAGGTTATTCCTTTCTCCCTGAGGTTGGCCGTGATGTCTGGGACTCTGAGGTAAGAAGGCACAACAGTTGACCTGGAACCTTCTTTCTGAGGAAGACGTACAACGTCCTTAACGTACAAACTAGAGAAAGTGCTTTTAGAGTTAAGACTGTTTTCAGTACAGTGTCCCACAGACCAAATTGGTGACTTGACTTTCCATGAATGAACAGAAATTTCAGAGACTATTTTTAATTTTTTTAAAAGACATTTATGTCCAATTTATTAAAGAAAGTAATTTAGATTCCATCTTAAAGGGGTACTCCACCCCAAAAAGGAACATTTAGTCATTAATCACTTACCCCCATGTTGTTCCAATACGTAAAAGCTTTGTTTGTCTTTGAAACAGAATTTAAGATAAATTACACCGTCAAGGTCCAGAAAAATATGAAAGACATCATCAAAAATAGTCCATCTGCCATCAGTGGTTCAGTTTGAATTTTATGAAGTGACAAGAATTTGTGGTGAGGCTCGGATAGAAGAGCCTACGTAATTTGTGTCAAGCGGATACTAATGTGGAGAGACACAAATTGTTAAGTCATCATTTTTATTTTCTTTGCATACAAAAAGTATTCTTGTTACTTCTTAAAATTCTGATTGAACCACTGATGGACCATTTAGTCGATTTCTTTCATACTTTTCTGGACCTTGACAGTGTTCATTACTTGGCAGTCAAAGGGACAATCACAAGCCTCCCAGTTTTCATCCAAATATCTTGAATTGTGTTCCTGTGAAGCTTTCACGGATTTGGAACGACATGGGGGTAAGTGATTATTGACAACGTTTTCATTTTGGAGTGGAGTAACCCTTTAATATCCAAGATGGCATGGTATGATGAGCTCATGTGACATGAATGTAAGATTGCATAATTATTGTTTTGCATAGTACAAATGTTGGTCATTCTCAAAATTAAGTATTGCAGTAGTTGCAGTTCTATTATGTTTATCTAGGCTGCGTTTATTTGATGATAAATGAGGTTATAAACAGTAATATTGTAAATGATATTTATTGTAAATATTTACCTGAAAAAAATGACTGACCCTTATATTCTCAATTCCTTGTCACCCACCAGTCTTCCAGCAGCGACAGCAGTGGGATCAGCAGTCCGGAGAGGATGGCTGGAGCCACTTCCCACATCCAAACGACTGACCAAAGAGGACTGCATGTATCCCAGGCTCCCTGCAGTCCTATTGCCTCCAACATCTCCGCTGAAGAGCCGGCCGTCTCCTTGAGCCACAGCCTGTCATACGATCACATCAACCGTATCTTAAGGGAGGCCCACTTCAGTAGCCTGCAAACTCGTGGTCAACAAGGGCCGACGTGATCTACAATGACTCTTCCAGCACCTATTGGCGTCAAGGAACAATGTACAGGGGACCTTTTAGAGGGACATTATGGGCCACTTGAAGGCCTAGCACAAATATAGGCCCTCTAAATGCATTTGTCTTCTTTCTTATAGCACTTTTTCATGTTCATAGTGTTTATGTGGGGCTCTACTTGATGTATCGACCATGAACTTCACATAGGTGCTATATATAAAGAGATATCTTGAAAATTGTCAAGTTCTTGCAAGATTATGTAAGCTTTTGCCCTTTACTAGTCACACATGGTGCTACTGCAGTTCTGGGTTTTATTCAGACGCGTGCATTAGGCCAATTTTGACACTCTTTGGTCGATCTGGAAAAGGAAAAGAAATCAAATCATTTCCTGTATTTGAGAGCTGTGTTGAAACCATGTGATTATAATGGAGTCATTAATAATACTGTTGATGTGTTTACAGAAGATTCCGGTTTGGTTCTGACTGGAATTTAGACTCTTTCAGGAAGTTTTTGGGGCTTGATGATTGCTTACATATCCAAAACTCAGGTCTAGAGGATTTCTCTCTGCGTGCCATGAAGGTTCAGACTTTAAATGAGGAACTTGGTGCCAGATCCTTAAAATTTTTATGTATTCTCTCTTTACCTTAGAAAAAAAATGGATATTGGCACGTCACACTGTAGAGAGACTATTTTGAAAATGCATGCTGGACTCAGGTCTGTTAACGTACATAACGATGCACTCTTTCTCTATGAATTTAACGAATTATTGTGCAAATCCAGTCACTGCAAATTGAAAGCCATGTCTGATATTCACACAAGAATTTCCTGGTTTCATTTTACAATAATTAGAGCTTGAAACACGCCAGTTCAGATCAGTCACTGTGCTCGGTGTAATACGAGGACTCGTCTTCTATGGGCAGACCAGGAACGACCTAAAATTAGCTTGCACCTAACTAAGCACTCTACAGTTTCACATCACTGCAAAATCCTAAATATTGTACCATAAAATATCCACACACTGCCTGTGTTTGTCAAATATACATGATGGCTTAATTCCTTTCACAATGTTAAACCAAACAGCAATTGTAGTGTTCCTTAATTTAGTACAGTTCAGTCCATTTTAGACATTTTAAAGCTTAGTCCAAACAGATTGTATGAGGACAGTTACATCATTTCAAGCAAGTCATCCAGTCATGTACGAGACACTTGTGTATTTTAAAATACTCAGTGCACAATACTGTACAACCCAGGCACTGTGCGTTGTGTGAAAGACTTCGCTTTTGATGATGAAAATTGTCCCTGCGGTCATTATTGTTTTGTATGTAGGATTGTACATAATATATAGCTAGCATATATACAATATTTGAAATCATTGTTATTTTATGAAATGTTAAGCTGGTGTAAATAAAAATAAAGATTTTTAAATATATGTATTCATTTTGTTTCATTATTTCTGCTCCAGGCTCCAAATGAACATTTTTCTTATTCAAACCTGCTTTTAATAATGCCTGGCTTTAATTTTATACATTTATACACTTCCACACAAGACTTCTTATATTTGCACATAAGGTAGACATTGTTTTGGCGGGATGTACTTTGATTAAATTCAATGTGAGTGTTAATGTTTGTTCTCATTTTATAATACACACAGGAAGACGTAAGTGCTTTTAGTAAGAGGAAAAACTAGTGCAAATAGTAGCAACCATTGCAGTAACACTTGTGTTTAACACCACAACAGAAAAGCATCCTGAGTTTCTCAAACGTATCTTAATGAATTCAGAAGGAGTTGAAGAAATGTACCGTTACTGATCGTCGAGACTTGTTCCCAGCTTGAACCACTAGCAGCATTTAGACAGTCAGTAAAGAGGTTTTTTTGCATTTGCAGGTCAATGTTACCTTCATAAGTACTGGTTAAGACTGTGACCACATTTACATGCAAAATCATTTCTACCAATAATTTTACTCCAATCCTCACTGTCACATGTTCCCTTAGAAATCATTCTAATATTTCTTATTGTTATTAATGTTGAAAAGTCGCGCTGCTTAATATTTTTGTGTAAACTGTCATACATAGTTTTTAAAAGATTCTTTGAATAGGTTTAAAATATCACTGATTCAAAATATAAATCTTTACTGTTACTTTTGATCAGTTTAATCAATCCATTGTTCTTTCCTTTCAGCGAAAAATAAATAAATAAAAATCTATCCCAAACATTTAAACAGCAGTGTAGGTCATGACATTTTAATGTTTGTCTAAAAAAAAAAGTCAGTCTCCTATTTGCTCCAACATTGTTTACTCATAACTACATAGAAAAAACAGTACAGGGTGGGCCATTTATATGGATACACCTTAATAAAATAGGAAATGGTTGGTGATATTAACTTCCTGTTTGTGGCACATTAGTATATGTGAGGGGGGAACTTTTCAAGATGGGTGGTGACCATGGTGGCCATTTTATTAAGGTGTATCCATATAAATGGCCCACCCTGTAGATCTTTCTAATAAGGTGTTTATGTGACTCAAAATTATGATTAGTACAAGCATAAGTCATAATATTACATGAATCGGGTCATGGAAAGACTAAAATCTTTCTGTGCATGTAAATGTGGTCACTTGCAGCAATTATTATATCATTATTAGATTATAATTGAGTTATTTTCCCCTCAAGTCAGCACATAACCATAAATGAATGTTGGCATCAGAGATTGAGGAAGGAGAAGGCAGACACTTGCTCACTGGATGTGTGTGAGCCTGCAGTTCTCTCACAGTTTTTCTCAGTTGCACAGTCTGTGCCTGCAGTTTCTTCTGCACTTATCTGGGCATCTGACTCAACAGGAACAGGCTCAACCAAACATACAGGTTTGCTTCTGTTAACTAACTCCATTCCACTGAAGAGTGAGAGTCTGGGTGGCTCTGAGATCTTTGAGGTCTCTGTGTTCCTGTACTCCCCCTCTTCTTGTTCTCTTTTCATATGAGACCCAGGTGCAGTGCTGTAACCCTGTAGGTGTTGCGTAGCTGGGGTCTCCTCTGATAGGATAACACAGGTTGCGTTTTCTTCTAGTTGTCCCGGAACAAAGGGGACAATTATAGATTCAGGGGGCTGATCAGAAAGCGAAGAGATCGCAGAGGTTGGACGTCCTGCACGGTCATATTTGGAAATTGCGACACAACCAAGCAAGGCCTCAAATTGCCTTAAAAGCTAATAAAACAAAAACAATCAGTTAGTCCTATATAATTATAAAGATATCAAAGATACATATGTTTTTACTAGCAACGTTTGCTCAGAAACTGCTAGTAAATTTCACAATTAATCAGAAAGGAATTGAGTGAAAGGTGAAATTTAAAGACTGAAATTGTATTTTCTTGTAAAACATACACAAATAATCTGTCATTTGATAGACCCCAATCACTTTATTTTGAAAAACATCGGTCATTGTGTAGAGCAAATGTTACCTTGGTTGCCTTGTTGGCGACAGGGCCTGAGGTTCCTTCGCTAAGTTGGGAAAGGCGTTTGTTTGTAATATTGAAAATATGATCTAAACAGAGGAAATCTGAAGACATCAGGCAAGCCAGAGCACACAACGCCCTCTGCAGGAAGGATACACAAATTGGTTATGCTGCACAGTATCAGTATAAATTGCTCATGCATGATGTTAAATAAAAAATATATTAATTTCCTATAATATAAAAAGTAGTGTAACAGAATAGGAGGCTTTACCATCTGGACGATTTGTGTGTGGTCCTGGAGTTTGCGAGATAGAAGTTCAACAACCACCTCACAGTTGAGAGTGGAGCATCTGAAAGAAAACAGAGGATCAAGATGTAAACAATTTTAGCTGTGACACTGCATGCACTGACATTACAACCCTACAGTGTACAGTAGATCTGTGTTTGGCTGCACCGATGTCAAAATCATGCACATGTCTCATAATGAATCATTTACTCTTTGATAAAATGCTGGCTCTCTTCTCTGGACAGGAAGACTTTGGAACCGCTGGACAGTCGGTTGATAAGTGCCGTCTCCTGACCGCAGTCCCCCAACTGAATGGCCTCCACACTGATTCAAATCAACATAAATATTACAAAATAATAATGAGATTCATACACACTTCAAAGAATCAAATAATGTTTTTTTTTTTTACATTTGAAGTTTTAAGTTTGTGGTTATTTAAGAAATTATTATTGAAATAAATTGAATATTTAAAAAAAAACGTGTTCAACATTAATGATAATAATAAGTAATAAGCATCATGAGCATCATATCTGCATACAAGAATGATTTCTTTAGGATCAGGTTACGCTGAAGACTGGAGTAATGGCTGCTGAAAATGTAGCTTTGCCATCACAGGAATAAATTATACTTTAAAATATAATAAAGTTATTTTTGATCAAATAAATGCAGTCTAACTGAGCACAATAGTTTTCTTTCAAAAACATAAAAAGTGCCCAAGTACTTTCACATATAACTTTATTATTTGTTTTATACTGCTCAAAATGTATGCTCATTTATTTAAAAATGTTTAAATAATATTTTTATTGTAATATATGTATAAAATATCTATTTATTATAGTTATGAACCCCTAAACATTCAAAATATGTTATGATAAAGAGAGTTTATGCTTAATTTAACTTTAAAAGTAATGGTCCTAAAAACAATCATTCTATAAAATATATTATAATGCAACACATATAATATTATTTCATATATATTATATTTTTGCAAAATATGACAAATGACATTGTATGCTGCTGTTTTAATACTAGAAATAAGACGCTAGCATGAAATTTCCCCTTAGCTATGTAATGACCTGGCGTTAATGACCTCAAACACTTGAGAAAGCAATTTCTGCTGACAAGGACAAAAGCCCTGTAGCCGTCTGTCCCTTACCGCTCGGATAGGTCACCGCTCTCCCGACTCGCCCCGGAGTGGCTGCCCGAGCCGCCTGACTTACTGCTTCCTCCCAGTGAGGTCTGGCTGGCCTCTGCAGTCTCCTGAGATGAGTTGTGGGAGGAGCTGTGCCCACTGTCCGTTTCCTCCCAGCCTCCACCAGCCTGCCCTGGGCACCTGCGAGATGCTGTGAGGAGGGGAAATGGTCAGTTCTTTGACATTCTTAACATGCATGTGACCTGCTTTTAAAATCGGTGCATGGCTCACCTCTGTGGCCGTGGGATTGTATGTTGTAGGCACATGCTGGCATTGCCATCTCCACAGTTGCAGAGGGCGCCACCACAGCGTGGTAGTGGTTGTCATGGAGACGGATGCCAGGGTGCTCTGTTGGAGGAAGGACAGCGCTGGCAACCACTTCGGCAGCTTTCTGAATCTTGTCCAACAGAGTCCCTCCACCTGAACGAGTGAGGCAAACATTGCGTGAAATAAGACAGGACACACACCAGCACACGTTTCAGTTGTAAATATTAGTTGAGTAGAATGGATGATATTAAATGTCTGTGCCTTACTGGATTCTTTCCTTCCTTGGTTGTATCCGAACCCCTGCATGCCAGACCTGAGCAACTCTGAGCCCATTCCTGCAAACAAATATCATGCACATACTCTAACACCTAAATATTTATAGCTTATAATAAAAAATAAATTGTGGTTCACTCACCCACAGATTGTGTCACTGTTCTGTGTGGAGACAGTCCAGAATCTGTGGACATGGTATCATTAAAGAGTAGGGTAGCCAACTCCTGTACAAAAACAAACACTGGCTTAATTGCTTAAATGCACAGAAATGGGACCTTTTCTGTATTAATTATATGTTGCATATTTTTATAAATAGAATGTTGACAGAAGAAAAAGGTTATTG
This sequence comes from Enteromius trimaculatus, assembly GCA_032361065.1. Lineage (NCBI taxonomy): Eukaryota > Metazoa > Chordata > Actinopteri > Cypriniformes > Cyprinidae > Enteromius > Enteromius trimaculatus. Next base: position 13,603,344 of record JAUMHP010000062.1, on the reverse strand, counting down.
GTCATTCATATGAATGATTGTACCGCAGTTTAATTAATTTATTTGTCTGCATAGAAAGAGAGTTTTACCTGAGCTGAGCTTCTGACTTTCTGAAAGAGAGCATTTCCATGGATGGGGTCCGGGGGACCACTGTACACTAAGAAAGACAGTTTTTATTGTTTTTGTTTAAATGAAAATAAAGCAAAAAAAAAAAAAAATCTGTGAAATCATTTAAAATTACTATTTTATGTTTTAAAATGTACTTTATTCCTGTGTAAGCAAAGCTAAATTTTTAGTATCATCAGTGTCACATGATCCCTCAGAAATTATTCTAATATGCTGATTTGGTGCTCTATAAACATACGTCTTTGTAAACTTTCATCTCAGTAAAAATGATTGCGTTTCCATTTTTCATGCCATGCAAAGACCACATTTCAATCCAATCAATTCTCAGCGGCTTAAACCAAGTCCCACCCTTCATCTTTATCTAACTGAACATCCTGTTTCACCTAGTAAAATGGGTTGCTGACGTCACTACATCTTGACTGAAAGAGTTACTGATGCTCTGGTTTTATTGATTAAAACATAATGGTTTTATGTGTGTACACCAACTTACAATCAGTAAAAAAGAATTTTAAATTAAGTAATTTACCAATTACTTCTTGTATAAATGTAGCATTCCTCCGTAGCTCTGTTAGGAAGTGAGGTGGTCCGTGGCCACACAAATGCAGGAGAATCTTCAGGACCTTGGACAGGGTTAAAAGGTACAATAAACACAACTAAAACCAAAATTTCAAAAACATTTTGTTGTATTGTATTTAAAAACAGTAGGCTCAATACAGGAAGATCGTTGCGCCTTTTCAGGGTTTGAACCTTCAACCTTTGGGTTTCCAACTGAGGTACCCCACCCAAACTCACCTTAAGTTTGACATGGCAGGACTCCACCTGAAGTCTCTCCAAGAGGTACTCAAGAAGACACTGGCAGCAGCCCACTGACTCATGGGAGATTTCTTAAATATCATGACAGTTAAGGTCCAATGATGACAGAGCATTCATTATTCTGCCCTATTCTATTATGTAATGGCAAAAAAGGATACTGCCGATTTCCTCAAAGAGATAGCCAGGACAGGGCGATTCGTCATCTGATGTTGCTCTCATAAGTGTTGGCACCTGAGACACACAACAAAAAATGTGAGGAAATTTGTCTTACAAAGATTCATAATATACAGAACCCTAGTACAGTGCTGTTATCATCTCAATAAATTCACATAGTCAGCACCATGGCACTATTACAGAAATACTATACGTTTACATTTATTATGTCACTAAACGTAATGGTATTTATATGGTAACGTACTTCAAAGATACTTAGTATTACCATAGACCATAGAGACTCATGTTATGGTAACGTACAGGTCAAAAACACCATGGTATATTTTCAAAACACCAAGGAAGTACCATGGTAATTATGGTTGTCTTTTCCCACTCTCTGTAAACAGAAATATCAATCATATGCAGAGATAAGCTGTCTATTTATCTATTTGACCACAGCGAACGCCAGATATCCAATAAACAACGTAGAAAACCAGTTTTGGCGTCAAATGTAGCTGAAATGACGTTATTTCCCGTTCCACGGATACGTACTTTTTGTAGGAAAACCAACCGTTCCAATAATGAAGCCATGGTGAAGCAATTTGTGTTTTTTCGCCTGTCTATGTATCATCGCTCACAGGGCGGGTGACAGTGCAGGTCCTGCCTGCCCAAGAACGTCTTCACAAACCGCACGGACCTCTGTTCAGCTCGCCCACTCCGGTTTGAGGTAGCGACGTCCGCTTTGTGAGTCGGTTTCTGTGAATTATTTGAGCCGATTCTTTCGCGCGCGCGTTACCTCTTTGGTGATCGGTTCAAATGAATTGATTCGCAGATACGGATTAAAGATGTCGTAGCCAATAGAACGCGGGTCTACAGACCACGTGATCGAACGCGGAAGTTAATATGTAGTGGATTTCTCGAAATCCTGAATGTCTTTGAAATCGACTCCGTCTTACTACTGGCTCTCCACTGTAAAAAGGAAACTGCAACAGAAAAAAAAAACAGCCAATGCATATGCTTCTGCTTGCAGATTAACGCTGTGATTGGCCAGTTGCTCGTCGATGGGTGGTTTACACGCGTTATCTCAGAGGTCACAAGCATGGCGCTGTCCGTGTTGAATATACACACTGCATCTATGAGCCGGCTCAGTGGTTTTTAAATGAACTTCGGATAATTAACAGAGCAGTTATTATTGTGCAGATAATTTGGAAGTATTAGAGTAAGATATTTTGTAGTTGAAATATGTCTAGTTCAAATGTTTGGACCCGCAGCAGAGCGAAAATGAGACTCTTCCCAGAGCTGCTGGCTCAGTGTTCAGGAGAGGTACACCTTCATTCAGTATTTTTTCCTCATTATTGTTGTAAATATATGATGCATTATACTATTATGTTATGCATTGTACAACGATCAGTTTCCATTATTATATTATTAGGCAGCTGCTTATGGTAAATGTGTGGCCTCCACAACCACTGGCAAACAGGAGCTAACCAAAAACATGTGTGTCAAGGAATTTGAAGCACTGAAAAGCTGCTTTCAATCAGCTGTGAGTGTTTTTTTTTTTTTTTGTGATTACACAGTACATTGACAAATATTATTATTTACACAAAACATATATATATGCTGTGTATATTTATTTTGTATATATAAATAGACATATGCATGTATATATTTTTAAAAAATGTTACGTTTACATAACATATATGATATAATATAATATAAATTACAGAAATATATACATGTAAATATTTTCAAAA
>JAUMHP010000062.1:13561808-13600205 GCA_032361065.1 Enteromius trimaculatus | reverse complement strand
CAATTAACCACAATAATTAATTTGACTGGAGATATATATATATATATATATATATATATATAATTTTGTAGTTACACATTTAATGTTTATAAATATATGTTCCTCTGGCTTTTTCTAATGAATTGTTTTATATTTGCAGGCAAAAAAGGGAGTAAAGTGAAGAACATCTTGAATAAATATCATATTGACTAGTGTATAGTGTAGTGTATTATTATAATTAGACACTTAAACTTTCTTTTTTTTAATAGTACCTTTTATAATTTCCCTCTCTTTGTAAATGTACAATAATATATTTCAGATGGATAAATGTATTTTTCAGAAAACCACAATCAAGTGTCTTTTTTATTAAAAAAAAAAAGTGAAATCATAATTCTCTTCCTTTGTTCATACATAACATTACGATATAATATATAGAGGCAGTTTGGACTGAAATCACCATTTGCACCATTACTTGTATATCAGAATTGGGATAAAAGAGACAGACTAATGACAACCAGACATTCTGTGTTGTTTGGAGCGTGTAATTAATGAAAGAGCAGTAAAATGAGAAATGAGATATGAGGTGTTACGTGATGGGTGGTCATTATCACGCCCTTGACCGCCGATTGCAGATCAGCGCTTGAGTTAAACTCTAAATTTGGACTCGCTCTTGAAATCTAGGATGGCGGTTTTAGGGGTTTTGTTTCCAATCAAACAAAAGCGGGCTGAAACATGAAAGGCCAGCTGATTAATGTGTATCCGTGGGGTGTATGTCACTGGCACCACAAAAGATTATGGGCTCTTAGTCAACTCGTATTGAAAGTAAAGCCATGCCACTGTTAAATACACCCTTCCTGCATAACCTGCACCCTCATTAGCCACATGTTAATTGATAGAAGGGCCGTAAAGTCAGCCACTAATGAGTGGGGATCAACAAACTATTCAACCAGCCAATTAGAGGAACGAAGAATAGCGGTATAAAAAATTCCAGAAAAGCAACAACCTGTATTTCTTTAAGAAAAGACATGCTACAGGTTATGCTTCAGCCTAGTCACAATCATTGTTTGTGGCCTTCCTTCATATGGGCTTCATTCACACCTTTTCAGTGCACTACAAGGTGTTAATTGAAAAAGAATGGTCTTGTGGAAATGGTTGTGTTTGGTCCAAATTGGCTATAAAATCTAATGGTTTAGGGGAACTTGTCTTGACATTAAAAAAGAGTTTCGCAGACGATTGGTTCTGTGCACAACGAGCATTACATTGGCAAACATTGCCTCAATGTCTTTATCATGCCAATACAATTCATGGTGTGTAAACTTTTTGAATTCCTGTATAGTTGTCACACATGTTGTATTTATGACTTAGTATTAATTGGTATTAATTGATAAGATTAAATAGGATATTTGTACTCACAGTTCAGGATTATTTAACTGCAAAAAAAAAAAAGTAAAAGAAATCTAAAACAATCACCATGTGTTGCACAAAAACCATAAACTTTAAAAAAAAAAAATGCACATGTAATCTGTAAACTCAAAATAGCTAAATGAGTTGAATAAGAGAAAAATAATGCAAGCAACACAACAAACATTTCAAAGATAGTAACTGTTACATAAATAAGTTTATTAATTTATCCCAATTACAGAACAAAATGAATAGTTTGGTCCATCAAACAGTCAACTTCTGAAATCTGCTAAAATGTGAATGGAGTTATTTTTCGAGATCTATATCCTCTGGTAACTGTATATGGACAAGTGAGCAGTGTTACTGACTGCTCATAAAGACAGACCTCTTGCAATGAATCTCACATAACTTCAAACTGTATCTAATACATTTACATTATTTCGAAATAGGAAAAAGATCCCCAAAAGCGAGAACCAGGAAATTCATCAAGAGAATACAGTATTACTTTCACTAGTTTCACCAGCAAGATATAGAAGATGCAGATAGGGGACAAAAAGCTGCAATCCACACACAGTGTGGGTGTAACAGACTTTAAATACACATCACTGCAGAATATAACCCAGTAAGGCACTGACCAGAATCAAATCTTCATAGGCAAAAATAGGGAATGTTCAAGACAAAAGCAATGCAACTCTAAAAAGAATCCCACTACCCACTGACAACAAGGGATTGACTGTGGAAAACGGTAATGTTATAACACTAAATCTGGAATACATACAAGGTCCGATTTCAGATCAACCTCAAGAGATGAGAGTATTTACAGTCACAGACAACTAAAACGCATCGAAACAACCTGAAGAAGAAAGAAAACTCAACTAGCAAACAGAGTCAAATATTTCATTCACTCATAGCTGGTATGATTAACTGTTAGTTATAACAGTTAACTATATAGTTCACTTTTAAATAAACTATAATCCATCATAAGTTAACAATTTGGAAGGAAAATCTGATCCCGAAGACACACAAAGAAAAAAAGCTCTCCTTCAATAGACAAATTTGATTGCGATTAAAAAGAAATGACAAAAAAGGTTTCATAAAGGACTTTTTGGACAAACACCAAGAAACTCATCAGTCTTTTTCTGAAAACCATTAAGGAAGTCTCGGCCTGGACTTTCACGACTTTGCACTGAAAAAACAAAGTGACCGTAGTTTCAGATAACAACATCAGTATTCTAGCAAGCATATGGACCATTGAACCTGTTGGCCAAAGTAACATTAACACTCCATTTTCATTATACAGAATTGCTGGTTGAAAACAATACGGCGCGGTAAATAGTCCAATCGTTCCTAGAGAAGAAAATAAAGCTTTTACAATACAAAAAATGCTTTTTTTATTTTTAAAACTGCATCTCATATTAGATTGGCTTCTATTTTCATTCACAGAAAATAAAACTTCAATAAGCAAGTATGCAATAGTGACATTACATTTTAGAACCAGCCGTCCAATTTACCATAGCAGCCACAAGGGGGTATGCTTGTGCCGTTTTCCTATGCAATGGTCCAAAACACAATATTCTGAAATGCCCTGTGTGCCCATCAAGGCCTGTTTTTAATGTGACACCCCGCTCAGTTTATTACACCAGACATTCCTTTTATTGCACCAGATTCAGCAAAATATCACACAAAACAATAATGGAAGCTCATAAGAGACTATGGATCCAGTGTTCCCGGTGGACAACTAAAGGATCAAATCAAAGTGCCCACTGTCATCTTGAACCCAAACCTAATGTTCTGTCTTAGATAAAGGCATATACTTTTAAAATGAAGAGGAAAGAGATTCTTCTCATTTCCAGATATCGTTTGTTTTTTAGAGGTCCACAGGGTTCCAGAGGTTGTAACTGTGGAACAACCTACACTAGTCTACATTCTCCTTCCTCTGAAATGTCTGTTTAAGCTGGCGAGTGTGAATCAGAGATCCCGCCAGGAGCTGCCCCTTTAGGTCAGCTTGTAAGTCTAAGCCTCCTACATCCCGCAGAATATCCAGGTCGGCACCTCCTCCCTCGGGGTCCACAGATCTGCGTCTCCTCTTAAGGTCTAGCCCTCCATCCTCTCTGCTCCTCTTTTCCTCTTTCTTCTCCTCTTCTAGTGGAACTACATTCTCCTTCAAGTCCCTGCCTCCTTTTTGCTTAGGCATCGGAAGGACTTCTTCTGCTTTGGGGGCATCACCATGCTTCTTTGCGTCAATGACCTGTTGTAGTTTGTCTAGTTGTTCTTTCTGCTCGAGTATCCTTTTCTCTTTCTCTGTACGCTCCATGATCTCTTTATCAGTCTTCTCTCGTTCCCGTTTCAAACTCTCCTCCTCAAGACTTCCCTTACCCTTTCGCGCATCGATGACCTGCTGCAGCTGGTCTACCCGCTCCTTATGCTCCAACAATCTTTTCTCCTTCTCGGCACGCTCCATGATCTCTTTATCCATCTTCTCTCTTTCAAGTTTCAACCTCTCCGCTTCAAGCCTTTCCTTCTCTAGCTGTTCCTTTTGCTGTCGCACACGTTCTAGCTCCTGCTCACGTGCCTGTTCCTCTCTTCTTTCTCGTTCCTTCCGCTCCTTCTCGACAAGGGCCTGCACCTCCTTCTCAATTCTTTCCTTTTCCGCCTTTTCTTTTTCTATTCTGTCTTTCTCAGCTTCCAGTTGGACCAATTTCTGCCTCACTCTCTCTTCCTCTTCTGCAAGAGCGTCAGGATCGATTTTGGCCGGTTCTGGTTCTCGAGGACGCAGAGGAACACCTCGGGCACCGAACTCTGGAGGTGGTGCTCCGTCTTGCCCTGCTTGGTTGTTTAGCTCCAGCTCCTCCTTCTTGGGAACTTTAACACCTCCATCTAACGCTGCTTCAAGAACATTGTTGGGAAGACCGACTACGACTTGAGCCTCTTTTGCTTCTGGGCCTTCAGAATCTGAGGCAGCTACATGCTTCGGCTCTCCCTGGAGCTGATGGAATTGGTCTGAAGCGACAGCAGCAACTTTAGGCTTCACTGCCCCGTCCATCCCTTCGAACTCCTTCTGCACAATGTTCCCCAACTCACCTACAGCCTCTCCTAAAAAAAGACATGATGTTTCTTTACTGCACTGAATGCAAGATCACTTCAGCAGGGGACTGGTAACACTAGAGGTTAATGGAATCTTTTTTTTTTTTTTTATAGTTCACCAGTGGCAGAAAGACTAAGTTTTCACATCTACACAAGTTTGCTGATTTTCAGACTCACCTGCTGCTGCCTTTGGCTCAGCTTCTCCTTCCTTTACTTGATGGACCTCCTCATTCACATCTAAGTGTTTTTCCTCATGTTCCACATGTCTTTTCTGCTGTTCGACTGCCTTTGGTTCTTCTTCTCCATCCTTAATTTGGTGGATCTCCTTGTGTTGCTCCTCAATTACAGCCAGGAGTTTTTCCTGTTGGTCCAGAAGCCTTTTCTGCTGTTTCTGCTGCTCTTTAATTACCTGGAGCAGCACAGCGTGGTCCAACTGACCCTCTGAGGACCAGCCAAGCATTAAGGTTAAAGAGAAGTTAGAATTAATATATTGTAGAATGCTTATAAAAGTATAATTAACTGCGGTCAAACTTACATTTCTGTTTGACTGTTATCAAATTAATGAGCATAATTTAAAAAGACCAAAAAAAATTATAATTTTAGTTTTTCTGAAGAAAAAGTTAGTGGTGCATTATGGTACCATTATGTTGCATATGACCTTTTAACTTTCCACTATTTGTTAAGCTATGTTATGTAAGTTTCCAGAGCATTGTTAAGTTTTTTAGGTGGTGTGTAGGAAGTTTCTACAAGGTTAGTAAGGCATTGCTACTCATCTACTAGGAGATTGCTCTGTGTAATCTATAGTGCATTGCTCAGTTTCTAGAGTGGTTTCTATGCACTATGTAGTTCCCAGTCAGTATGGACCCTAACAACATCAATACGGAATTCTACCAAAGAAATAATTTTAATTATCAAACAAAAGAAAGACTAGGGATCCTAATTAATATATCAGACGGCTGTTCAGTTATGTTTGCAGAGCTATATAGTACTACAATAATGATCAACCAACAGAATTAACAGACAGGTTCTTAACAGCTATACGGGTTGAAGCGTGACTATAATAACAGCAAAGTAGACAGACTGGGTGGGAGTTAGAACAGCAGATTTAAGACACATCATCTCGTACCTGCGACAATCTTTTTAATCACTGTAGAAGGCAGGAGTCCGTGGCACAACAGAAACGCGGAGGAAGATAAGAAATCGAGAAACAAAAGAGAAAAAGACAGCAGAAAAAGGCCAAAGTGCCTTAATAAAAAACAAGCCATGTGTAAGAGACAGAGATTCAGGATCTGGTGCATATTTGCAGTATATCTGAGTGCAGCAATGCAATGTGACATTTCAGATGTTGGCCAGTTTGCTTAGAGAAAGTAAAACGAGCATTTGGAAAGGAAAAATGGCAAGTTCTACAGCTTAAAAAACACATGATCTGTCAATGTTAATATTGGTAAATATTATATTCTAGTCATGCTAAAAACAACAATAAAAGTTATGATAGGACACTGGTTCATAAAGCTACTGTCTAGTGGACAACTAATAAACTTAGCACCAAGTATGTTTTACATATCAAAGACTATATTCTAGTGTAAGGATTGCATTGCATTGCTAAACTACCAGTATTGATATGGTTAATATGACTATTCAATAAACAGAATTAAATAAATACTATTAATATTAAATAAATAGTTTCCAATTGAAATAAAGCTGAGATAAAATAAAATATAAATGAAGAATTAATTTGCAAAAACAGATAACTGCATTCCAATTCATCTCAATCAAACAGAATGTGATGGTTTTTTTGTTGTTGACTAGGTTAAAAAAAACACACACAGCTAACACATTAAAAACATGATTTCTGAACATTTAAAAAAAATAGTTTTTGCATAACTATATAAATATTACTAAACAAAATGAAAATTAGGAATGTTGCCTTGGCAATTAAATAAAGTTTAAGATGGCATAAAACTATAACAAAAACAAAGCTAAATAGAAAAGTTTAGTAATCAAAATGAAAATTTAGAAATAAAGCCAGTTCAAAGCTATCCAGCCAGGAGCGATAAAGTAGAACAGAACCAGGCAAAGAAAAGATCGCACCTGTGAGCTCAAACATCTGATTAAATGACTGGACAGAATATTTCCTATAGATTCTGGACATTGTTCTGATGGATGGCACTCACCTTCCATCTTGTCCCCATCTCCATCCTTTTCCGCCCCTACATCCTTTCCATCTGGAACCATCTGTTCCTTGCGCTCCGGCACAAGAAACTTCTCCTTTGCTGCAAGAAGCAATGAATGAAATAATCCTTACAGAGTGGAAAAGGTCATATTCTTGGACCTTATGATGTGCCACGTCAAATCAACACAATGTGAATAAAAACAAAAGGTCAAAGACGTTGTTTACAAGCCACTTAGAGTTTATCAGTCATGTACGCTAAACAAAAACTAGATGTTAACATTTTTTAAAGACCAATGTGGTAGCCAGAGAGCTGCTTAGCAAATGCATTTACTCACATTTCTCACCCTGGGGTTCAGGGGCTTTGTCTATCTCCTCTGGCTTCATCTCTCGGGGTGCTTCATTGTCATCATGCTGTTCTTTCACTTCAGGAAGGTTGTCTGGTTCTTTATGGACCACCAATGGGTCGACCTGCTTTAGATCCTCTAGATTTTTTGCCTTGTCCAACACTTCATTAACTGCATTCTGGTCCTGATTGACATCCCTTTTCACTGCATCTTCTTTTCCTTTTGACTCCCCCTCTTGTACAGTTTCCACCTCTTGTGCTTGCCCCGCCCCTTGCTCAGCAAGAAGCTCCTCCTCTTCTCTAGCAGGTAGTTTCTTTTCTTCCTCCACAACTACAGGTTGATTCTTTTCTTCCTGCAGTTCCTCTTGGTTTTTGATCTCATCTATCTGAACTCTATCATGAGGGATGGGCGGCTCATGGCGATGGGCTTCCCCTTCTGGGACCGCAACACCTGTACAAGACAGATCACTGTAACTGCTCATATGTCACAAAACCTTCTAAATTACATAACTAAATGTATGTGTTACCTGCTTCAGGGCGGTCCAGCTGGACCTCTTTCTCTTTATCCTTCCCCTCAGCCATTTCCACAGGTACTTTAATTTGAGGGGGATCTGCTGCTGCATTCTCTGCTGGCTGTTCAACCTCAATTGGTGGCCTATCTGGCTTCTCTCCCGGATCAGGTTCCAGTTTATTCTCTTGCACTACAAACACAGATTAGATGTGTCACAAAGTACCAAAAAAATCATGTCAAGTTTCTGCGTGGGTTGAAGGACCCACACACATGGCTCTCAGCATTCATGTGGCTCTTTAATGGCAGTCTCAAAATTTCATTTTTTGTTCTTTGATTAGTTTTGCCTGAGGCCTGCCTAATTTGCAGTGTAACTCAACTTACTTTGATGAACACCCTACTTTGGGTACAGACAAACTAAAATCAAGCTCAATTATGTTAAAAACACCGGCCTTCAGAGTAAGCTGTGTATAGATAAAATGTAAGGTCGACATCTGTGTTTTAATGCATTTTCAGAGGGCTTTTTAAAATACTAGTCTCAAACTATTTAACTAGTCTCTTGAACTAACTATGCTTATAAAATGTTAATTTCAATCCAAGCCATGTGTGTACATGTCTTTTCTGCTGCTGAAAAATCCCACTGAGAGTGTCACACAAACACCAGTAGAGGGCAGCAGAGTATGAAAGACCAAGAAGACAAGAGCTGAACCGCAGAGGAGATTTCTAATAAGGGTACGAGATAGATGCTCAGTGCTTTCCATATAACCTTGCCGCTCGTCCTGTGCAAAACAGCCTTTGAATATTTACAATGTCCACACCTTCCTTTAACCTGAGCCTGTAGTGTACTACCGTAACAGATAATCTACTGCACGACAGCATTTATGCATACGCAGAAAGGAGTTATACATTGCAAATGAGAAAGGACAGCGGTTTTGATAAACATTATCTATGGGAGCTGAAAAGAACGAAAGAGCGTACAGTACAGGGGGTGGGGAGCACTTCTCTATAATCCTGAAAAGCAAAGCGTGCTTGTGCATACAGCTGCAAACGCACACCTCTACATGCCCGCGGGCCCCATGTTCCACTCACTCGCTCACAGAGCCCCGCATTTTCACACAGCTGTCCTCACCAGCACGCCGTAAACAGGAAACAGGTGTGGAAGTGGGTGTCCGCTCAATGATAAATGTCAGTGTCAGTCAGCAGGAGGGAGTGAGAGGGAGAGGAAGGAGGAGTGGCAGAACAGAAAAGGAGAGGTAATGGTGGATGAAGTTGTTGGGACACTCCTGGTATCTGCCTTTTTATGAGCCTCTGTCCTGTATCGGCCAGTGTTGGAGGAAACACTGTTGTTTCTGCCCTCTCCCGGATTTGGACGCCCTCCCATCTCCCTCCTCTGACCGGAGCCATAACGGGAAATCGCCACAGGCCGTTTCACTGCTGCTCTGGGATAGCGAGCGCTCAGGTTTGAAGGGCATCATTCAGGTCACCGATTCAGAGGCCTGCTACTGGAGCTCATCTTTTCTGCTCCTTCACTGTTCTTTTTCTTTTTCTCATTATAACATGTCCTTTCAGAACTTCATTTTCTATTTTATGTCATTTGTCAACTGACAAAATTCTCTTCATCAAAATAAAGCATTAATGTACCTGGTCCTTTAGGCAACTCGGGGGCGACAAGGATGGGAGGCTTGTCCTCAGTTTTTGCAGGGACATCCGGAGGGGGGTTTAATTTCTGTGGCTCGTTGGAGGAAATGGACAGCGTGGTGAAGGTACTGATGAGCAGGATGCCGAGACCGACCCACAGAACCAGCTTAAAAAAAAAAAGAGATGAAGAGAAAAGAGAAAAAGAGAAAAGAAAGTTAGTCTATATGGTCCTTTAACGTATTTAAAATGGTGTAATGCTGTTTTTTTTGTGAGGCTGTATCAAATACATGCGTAAAGATAAAAAAAAGGCAATTTATCCAGACGAGGACTTGAACGCACCACATTTTGATATTTTTGTGGGACAAAAAAAAAAGAAGATAGAAATTATATCAGTGTCAGCAAGTTAGGTACATAACTATATGTTAAGCAAAACTCTGACCAAAAAAATAAAAATACTTTTATCAGATTAAATGACATAACATTTTTTTTTTTTTCAACGACTTTAAAACTCAATGGTGTTCAGGGGGTTAGTCCATCAATTAAACCCCTGACTATTTTAAAAATAGATAAGAATAAGAATAGAAATATAAAAATATTTTCAAATATTTATATATTAAATATATATATTAAATATATTTCTATATAATATAAAATATAAAAATAAACATTTATATGCATGTAAATATTTATATATACATAATAAATATACACAGTACACATACATATATTATGTAAAAAACGTTTATTGTGGATGCAATTAATTGTGATTTATCATTTGCCAGAACTAATCCTAATACAATAAAAACATTTGAAAAACTGGTAAATGAAATTAAAAGTAATACAAATAAATAAAATCAATATTTTACATTACAAAAAAAAAAAAAAAAAAGTGAAAAATATAAATGGGGAAGGATCTAAGGATCTATCTAGTTTTTCCTTCATTGGTAGTGAAGTGAAGTGTGCATTCTCCAAACTATCCTACTTTTATGCTACTCTCACAGCTGACTTGCATTTTTTTGTTTGAAAAAACAAATCTGTGATTTGATTTAAATCAATAAACAAAAGAATCAATTTCCTCCCATCCCTAATAAAACGGTTTAAATTCCAATAGAATCAGTGCACATTTAATTTTAGTGGTTTAAAATTCAATATACAATGCTGGCAAGAATGTCACTGGCGTCCAATCTGCAATAATGTCCTACAGTCACATTAACGGTGCAGCAAATGCTGATGAAATCTATTAAAGCAGGTTCCTCCCAGTTCCACTGCCCTGATCTGTGGGTATTCTGTGTGCAGCCATGGACCTGGACATGTCAGGTTGCTTGGCATGAGACAAGGCAGAGTGGCATCATCCGCTTCATGCCAACACAAACATCTGCTGCACCCGTTATGACAAGAAGCTCTATTGGAATGGTCCTCGTCCCAATATCAGGACACCTACCCATTTGGGAGGACTCCAGTGTTTGGGAAGTAACCCTGTGGGCAGAGACTCATGGGCATGGAAGTGTGGCAAGGTTGGCACCGAAGAACAATGAACATCAGTATGTTGGCTGCTCCCAAACCACACAATATAAAAGAGGGGAGGAAGACATCAGCATTGTGGTTACACATCATCTAAGACGAGACCTCAGTTGCTTTCACTCTATTGTGTAAGAGTAAAGGCATCTGTAATTTGGGCAGGAGACGGAGGGGGCACAGCCTGAGGCACAGTGCCAGCACACACACTGTGGGAATGACTCCACACAGCAAGTCAGTGCACTCGCAGGATATCAAAATTAATGACAAACTCCATTACAAAGAGAGAGGAGCAGCTGCCTTTTCTCCCTGACACACAATTCCAGTGCATTCTTCTTCTTTCAGATATCAACACAGGCAAAATTAATGCACTCTCTTTAGATTCTTCGCCCTTTTTGCTTTTATGAGCAAACTTTGGGGTCAGTTTTTTGCATTTTTCTGCATTTATTTGACAAGCGGTAAAAACTAATATTGTAAAATATCATCACACAAGTTTTATTTATATAGATCCGTCAGATGAGTAAAACATTGACTATCGGATGTGCTGTACCTGTGCAGTCCAGGCGTTCTTCATGATCTTCTTGTAGATGAGAGCTGGGCATATGAAGCAGATCAGACTGCCCATGGTGGCTCCAGTAAGACCCAAGATGGTTTCCACTATGAAGCACACACAAAAACATACATTTGTTTTATAGAACCATCCTGTAACAAAAGATTTTTTACAAAGAAAGTATATGAATTACATAACAATTAACGACTTGAGGCCGTTAATTAGAGGTTGATAGTGAATTGCTAAATAAGCGAAGTGGTATCCTGGTCTCTAAATATGATGAATAAAAAATTTAAGGTTATATTAATTATGTCAAAGTTTACTGATTTCAACAACCCCCCTAAAAAACTAAACAAAAACAAAGTATCCAACCATTAGATACAGGTATGAAATATAATTGAAGCTAAGAAAAAAATTCAATACACAGTTAAATTCTATATTAATCAATGTATTAAATTGCTACAAAAAAACTAAAACAAATGTAAAGCTGATGGACAACATTACTTGTAAGAACAGATTTGCAGTAACTATTCATGACCTATTAATGCTATCAGATTTCCAATTGCACTCATTGCTCATTATTTGAAAGTTTCTAAATGTCAAGTAAATGCAAAAATAAATACATTTTAAAAAATATTTTTCATTATAATATAAAGTTCAAATATAAAAATATTTTTAAAAAAAATTGTATTCTATATTTTAAAATGTCATTTGCTCTTGTGATGGCAAATCTGAATTTCTAACAGGAAATACCTGAGTTTTCAGTGTCAGAAATCATTTTGATATTCTAATTTCACAAAACATTTTCTATTAAACTCAAGCCTGAACTAACTTAACATGAACAGGTAATATTATCTGATTTGCCTTTGACACTCACTGTCAGGCATATGACACTATTTTAACAATCCCTGTAAAGCGCAGCCTAAGATGGCTAATTGTTTCAAGACATAAACCAAAATAAAACAGCAAGTAAGTGTACAAATCTATTCCAACCTGCACTATATTCAGACCCAGCTTGAGAAGGCAGTTTAAACCGGAAAAAAATGGCACCGGTAATCTACACCATCTCATCTCCTGAATCGCCACATCCATCCTCCATCAGTCTTTCTCCCCACACCGCTCCATCACACGCCCGCCCCCCCATCCTTCTATCTGAATCCTACCATCCTTCCTCCACGCTGCCCTTGTGTTGCAAGGCTGGGCAGTGGGCCCAGGGGGTGTTTTTCATCTTGAGAGCAGCCATATTGTTTTACTCAAATTTATGCCCTGCAGTGACTGCTTCCCTATGGTTGGATTTGTGGCCATGAGGACACGCCGGTGGCCAGCGGAGCCGTCATGGAGGACAGAGCTATGCCTTTCCCCCATTCAATCGTCTCTGCGAGTCTCACCTTCCCTTCTCTATTAGTCTAATTGGGCCCGCTGAGCCAAAAGGAGCCCAAGCCAGCGACAGCCAATCTCCATGAAGAATGAATAAAACATGGCCCACCCCACCATTGCCTAAAACACACATCTTTATCATCCTGTTCTGCTGATAATGAACGGACGGTATAGAGGGGAAGGATAAGGAGTGATTGACAGAGAGATATTTTAAAAGGGGAGAAGTGGGGTGTGACGTCATGGGGGTATTAGGGAGAGTGAAACGCAAACAGACTTACCATTAGGAATGAGGATGCCGCCCAACATAGTGCCAAAAACGATGCAAAGAGTGATGCTCTTGAAGCGAAGGGGTGGCATGTACCCACCTGCGGCGAAGGTGCCATCCTTTTGCTGAAAAACAGAGACAAAAAGCACTTTCACAAACCTGTTACTGGATTCCAAGCCTCTGTTATAGCTGAACTAGTGAAATGCATGTAAGGATATTGGGTTTGGCATGCAAGCTTCATAAACCCCCCCTCCGCTCTGTTGTCAAAATGCCAGATTTAACGACAGCATAAACCCCTCGGCCGGCCGCGAATCCAGCCGTGATTTGAGCTGATTCAGCGTGGCAGCGGCGGTGAGACAGCGAGCCAATGTCTTGGCTGGTTTATGGAGGAGATCTGGGCCTGTTCTCATCAATCCAGCCCCTTTTATTTCCTCCTGAATCTCTCCGTGCCCCAGCAGTTTGCTGTCCATGGGGGCTGGATCACTGGTGTCTGAGAGGTGCAAGGAGACTTTGGATCTCAAGGGATCCATTCTGAGGGACAGAGCAGGCAAATGCATGCTGACTGAGACCAGACTTGGAATCTGACATCAGCCCTGTGTAAATCTGTTAGGCTCAATGAAGTCTTTATTGAGTCCATTAAATTTAGCAAAATACTTCTGCAGCTGGTGCGGTTTATGTGCATCAGGAAGGAGGAGACACCTGAGTTTGTTCAGACAATGTCCAGATGGTGCCAAGTAAATGTTTTCAAAAATAGGCCCAGATTTTGCTATGTTTAAAAATGGGTATTCATTTGAAACCAAATAAACCAATAAAACCAATTTCAACTAGGCACAATGCACATCACCGGGGCTTCTGACAGTCTTGTCTCAATTCTACTTTAAAATAAGCCGATCTGACGATGCATTATTCAGGTTCTCAAAAGTAAATGGTAAATGCAATAAATCCAGAAGTGCTGGGGTTAGAAAAGCATCATACTGAAGTACCCAAAGGAAGCCACCAAGGACGTTTAGTCTAAGTTTAGTGAGATAAATAACGTAGATTTATATTTATATATAAAAAAAAACAACAACAGTAAAAGTAATAATAATAAAACATAATTTTAGAAATATTGTATTTATAATATACCACAGAATAAATACATTTTTAAACATTAAAATATATTGCTCTCTATAAATTTTAGGAAAGTGGTCGTCGCAAGGGAAACATTATATTTGGGGGTGCATGGAACCAAAAAAGTTTGAAAACATCTGTCTTTGTGAAACTGTTACCTGCTGCTCAAATAGCATGGTGTTGATAGCCTGTCTGCAGGGCAAGATCATCATGGGAAAGCCCACAGCCACAGACATCATGAAGCCCACACGGATCATTTCCGTTACCAGGTTAGATGGAAAGTTCATCAGTACGTTCCCGGCAATGTTATCTGTGAAGCTCACATAACCGAAGAACCCCACCTGGAATACAGTACAAAGTACAGTTAAGCCTTTGAGTCTTATGAATACAAATCTGCATAACACTCAAGACAAAATTAAACGGCATTCATAACTTTTGTAATGTGACTCATTTATATGTGATTCGATACTAGATAATGTAAGACAAGTTTTCCCAGTTGCATCACAACTAAGTTCTAACATTTGTTTGGATGCAAACTAAGTAAAAAGAAGCTGTTAAATTGACTTTTCACTTCAGTATGTGATGCATCTGAGCAAACACATGATTTCATACAGGGTCACTTGATCCTGCTTGAAATGATCAGGAATAATACTTCTTATGGCATTGTACAGAAGCAGCCCAACAGAGATCCATGTCTCTTTACTTGTCTCTTTGATGACCTCACACAACACATCCTGACTGTGCAACGATATTGTTTTTATGTGATGAAAAATAGCAAGCTGCTTTTCAAAGGTCTTTAAAGCCTGTCAGCCCCCCGAAGGCCCTCTCTACAGAGAAACAAAGCAGTGCCTTCCCTCTCCGACCTTGCTGGCCTTGATCTATCCGCAGAGGAAAAGGTTCCCTTCAGTAGCAACACCATGCAGAAGTCCTTGAGCCCGCCACAAAACTCCCTCTATTCTATTCTGCAACCCTCCCCTGATTCAATTCAGCTTTTGTTCAAAGAGTAAAAAAGCAAAAAGATGATGAAATATAAAAGTAGAATACAAAGAACACCGTGAAAAAAAAATCATGAGCAATATTATCTCTCAAGGTAACGTTTATACTCCCGCTTTCAGAGAAAAGAATGGGGACCAGAAACATTCTGACGATGTCTTAAAACACATTCCACACAAAGTGGCCCTGAAAATATTTATGAAGGAATAAAAGAGACACGGCATTTGATGTTGATGGAGCGTGTCAGCGCACGTGGGTCACGGAAGAACGTGCCAGTCAGTCTGACCCCATCATCTGAGTTTTCTCTGTTCCTTCCAAAGGGAATCGGGAAGACATTCCAGGGTATCAGTGTGCGCCCACCACCCACAACAGGGGAAGGGCGATCACCTGTGGGGCCGGATATGGATCTAAGAGTAAGAACGTGAGCAGACAGCAGCTCTACCATCCTTGAATCCTCATTTCTTTACTGTGTCTGAGGCACATGCTCCCAGAAGCCAATAAGGACAGAGCAGCTACAAGTAGTTCAAGTTTTACAGTTTCTATTAAAAAAATAACAAAAAAATACACTTTGGATTAGAGCCCAACCGATATATCGGCCAAAATTAGGCATTTTCCAAACTCTTGGTATCGACATTTATAATGGCCGATAAATGAATATTTCAAAAATAAAATGAAACGCCCTTACGTTTAACTTTGATTTGTGTTTTTGTTCAAAGGACTTTACGTTTCACATCTTAAGTTTGTATTTTTATACATTTTATTTATCATTAACTTTTAACTATCATTAACATTTTGATGTTCTGTTGTGACGACAAAAGAAACAAGTTTCTTTTTAAAATGCATTATCATGTTAGTTATGTTGCGCATTTCTGAAATTAAAAAATTATCGGCTGATATATCAAAATATCGTATTTTAAAGCCAACAAATATTTGTATTGGTATCAACCCTTAAAATTCCTTTATCGGTCGGCTCTACTTTGGATAACATGTTTGGATTGAATTTCAATATATTTAAAAATGTAATATATTCCTGAGATGACACCGGTCTTTAGAGTCACGTGATCCTCAGACAAGGTCAGACAAGGTCGGTGCCGATAGCCTTGTTTATTTAAATATATGCGTTTATTTATTATGTTTATATTAAAACACACAAGTACAGTATATATTTTGAAAGTACTTACATGTAAATGTATTTATATATTTATTTTCTTATATTTGATATTATATCAAAATATATTTAATATATAAACATAACATATTTTCATTAAATATATACATGCATGTCTTTGTATTTATATATACACTTAATAAATATACACAGTACATAAAAATATATATTGTAAAGAAAAACTTTTATTTTGGATGTGATTAAATGCGATTAATCATTTGACAGCACTACATTATAAATGTCTTACTGTAACATTTATTATGTTAATCAATTTAATACATCCTGGCTGAATAAAGAAAAAAAAAAAAATTTTTTCTTTTTTTTTTTTAAAGCGTAATATATATTTAAAACCGTTTCATTGTCATATGACATGACTACACAAAGTGGAAGATATTTTTATTTATTTCTATGAAATATGAGCAGCATAATTTTGAAAAATCACTTCTCATTCGTCAGCATATTAAAAAGCAGCAGATAAGAGGTGGATTTTAAGCTTTAAGATCACACTTGAGACTTAATAATTAGAGGTTTAAATAGTCACTCCAGTTGAAAAATTTAAAACAGAAAAATCAAAGAAATGGTTATTGTTCTGGCCTCAACAAGCTGCTGATCATCAGTTAATGAACTCTCACACACTTACTGTGATGTAGAAGGTTGTGACCACGTTAAGCGAGGAGGTGAATATTGTGCTCATTCTCTTCACTGAGGGCTCATCCAGGCTGTCATAAGTGGGCAATACTTGCCTATGGAAGAAAAAGCTTTTTATATACATAGGTGGACACACATTTGGTTTCATTTTGTAAATAGTTCATTTCTTCTGTTCACCATGTTACCAGGTCTAACCATTTTACATGGATTGATCCAATATGTTAATGTGATTTTTCTCTGTTCTTACAAACTAAGAGACAACATATTATAATCTACAGTATGTCACAGATTCGCATTAAACCTAAAGCATTCCTTTAAAGTATCACAATACTAAAGGACACATTATTATAACAGATGCCCAATTTGTACAATGTCAGATTTATAGTAACGTTATGACAAAATGTAACAAATATCACATTACGTGAATTCCCATAAATGCTTATTTATGGGTTAACTCAAACTGACCAGTCACGGTATAATCATTATTTAGCATAAAGACATACTGAACTGTGCATTTGAGCTCCAGAGACATAAACATGCAAGAAAGCAAGAGAAGCAGGAATTTAATATAGGAAGGCCATCACTCATTTCAGACACACAAAAGACGAAATGGAGGGAGGGTGGAAAAGAGGGAGAGTCGAACTGGATGAAACAAGCACTGATAAAGGGTTCAGTATCACTGAGAAACAAAAAACAGCCACAAAAAGAGCAGAAAAAAAAAATCTATGTCTGTCATCAGGACAACCAATAAAACCAGACGCCAGCAAAACATTAAATGGGGAATTTACAACGGCTATATATTAGCGACAAGTGCTAGTCAGACTTTAGCATGTTATAAAATTTCCTGGCAGTATGGGCTTTTGTTCGGGCTCTCTCGCTCTCAGCCCACTCACAGCTCTCGTACACACAGTCGGAGCCCATTCCTGCTTTTATTAGGATATACAGTACCACGTTCTGGGCTTTTTAAGCCAACGCCTGATCTCACACCAAAGGCCAGTCTGTCTCATAGCTGGAACTCACTCGCAATAAAAAACAGAGCAGTGGGAAAGAGAGAGAGAGACGTCTACGTAGACTTCTACATTTTATGTGTATTTATTTTTTACTTATTCATAAAAACACAGCAACACAGCACAGTTTCGATGCTGCTCAAGCATTCATTTTACATTCAAAGGTTTGGAAATCACCCAATGACTACCATTCAAAGTTCTGGGTCAGTAAAAAATGTTTAAGAGACTAATACTTTTATCCAGCAAGGATGCATTAAATTGTTTAAAAGTGACAGACATTTATGACATTACAAAACCCTTAAAGGCTATTTTGTTTCTATTCATCAAACTGTACCATGGTTTTCAAAGACATGTAGTTTTCAACAATGATAGTAATAAGAAATGTTTCATGTGCACTAAAATCAGCATATTAAAATGATTTCTGAAGGATCATATCAGACCAAATACTGGAATAACGGCTTCTCAACATTCATCTTTTCCATTAAATGAATGAAGCATATTCATGTTTTTACTGTATTTTGAGCAAATATTTTTGATTCAAAACCATTTAAAAGAATCTTTCTGACTTTTGAACAACGGAGCATTTTGACAGAATGTTTGCAATTCAAAATATAATCGTAATGTTGGCTTTCTAACGTTTATTTGCATACTGTATAACACAAATCTCTACAATTGCCTCCAGAAAAAGCCAAACATGTCTATGAGCTGAATGTGGCATAATATAGGATTCAGCTTTAAAAACAAAATACTTATCTACTGACACCATTTGCCACCCAGTGGTTGATTCTCATATGCAATTAACCAAAAACAAGTCATTTGTTGAGGCACCATTTACTCAGTAACAAAGTTTAAAATCTGATGTTACTTGCCTTGGTATTTCCCTCACAAACTACAACTCTGGCTTTATAATTAAAATGATTACTTTCAAGTCCTTCCAAAAGCTTTTTAACAATACCTTTCATCTTGTTTGAATCTGAGAGAGAAATAAGAGAAGTTGGATGGAAGTCACACAGCCAACCAAAAGCTTTTACAGTCATGACATGGATACAAAATAGAATTCAGACAAACTATATTTACACAGATTTAAAAAATTGAATATTGAAAAAGAATATTGAAGATTGAAAAAGGACCACGGAAAAGTCATTCCTGATGGAGATACAAAGACCCCAAAAACCTATTCCTGATGAAATTACAGTGTGTGGAAGGGGAGGATGAGTGATGCTACAGTCCCACTGCACTTTCTCTACACCTCTACCAAGTGTTGACACAATAATTATTTTGTAATACTGCTAAAATGATCCCGTCATAACACCTAAAGCTGTGAACCTGTGACTTGATGCTGTGTAAGCTGACATGACAATTTTACGATAGGAATAACACCATTATGGTGTTTACACATTACAGTGGAATTTACACATTAGGCAGAAGCCGTATAAGGGCGTCAGTGGACCCAGAGCGCTGCTCTTTAATGAACAGTATCTGTTCTCTTAGTCAAAAGAGCAAGCAGGTCAACGTTTCTCTAAAGATTCAATTTGGGATCAGATAGAGCTCGTACTAAATGCGCTACAGTAATAAATGTAAATGGTTGGAAACGTAGGCGCTGACAGGAACTGTTTGTGGTCGGATCAGAGGTCATGTCGCGCCGTCTCGCTCGTCTAATGATCGGGTGTAAGTGGCATTGTATGTCAATGCCGGCCAAGAACCCACAGCCAAATATCACTCATCACCCTTCAGAGAAAGAGTGTGTGTGTGTGTGTGTGTAAAGGGGGAGTTACAGTAAGCTTCAAGAGCCGCATTACCTCATCCACACCAGAATCCAATACTGACACCTCCTCCACCCCAACACCCACACTCTCAAACACACACATCTGTCCTGGCATCTACACACTCAGACACCTCAATTCTATTCACTTCCAAACACATTAATATACAGACAGACACAAACACAAGAACCATGTTATGAATGATAGAAGGAACCTTCAATGTCTATTCATCTGAAAAAACTGTATGGATAAAAGTTACCACTTTTATCACAAATTGATGTTTTGTCTGAGAATATTTTATGAACAATTATGAGCATACTAAAATGGCTAAAGGACCATGCAAAACTGAAAGAGTGGCATCTTGGCTGCAAAACGCTTTGTCGTCACATGAATAAATTACATAATATGAAAGTAAACAATATAAATAAATAATTAATAAACCTAATAATTATGACAATATGTCACAATATTACTAATACAATATTACTAATATTATTTTCAGTGTTTATCAAATAAATGTAGCTTTGACAAAGACACATGTAGGTGTGTATATATACATATGCATGCATGCATGCATGCATACATAATATATATTTTATTATTATTATTATTATTATTATTATTATTATTATTATATAATTTCTTTCTTTATTATTCTAAACGGACCCACACTGACATTATTCACAGCCATGATGTTTGGGAAACCACAAACCAGCACTGATCAATCCAGTACTCCCCAGCAGTAGAGCATCATGGGATGGACGTCTCATGGCATGATATAATACGGGAGGATAGATGCTCATCACTGCAGTCAGGAGGGAGGCAGATACCTTCTGTTTTTCCATCCTTCAGTGTTTTACAGCAGACACCCTCCCTGCATGCAGCGTCTAAAAATACTCCGCTGTCTTCCTCCCCTTGACCTCTCTTTCTCTTACTTTCTCTTGCTCTTTCTATCTTTCCTCTCTCGTTCTCTCTCTCTCTCATGGTTGTCTCTGTAGCTATTGTTGAACACGGCGCCTCGCACGCACTGAAGTTTCCTATGTCTACTACAAAGACTTTAATTTTTCCGTTGGGCTAGAAACGACAGCACATGAGTGTGAGAGAGAGAGAGAGAAAGGAGAGGAAGAGAGAGAGAGAAAGCTGAGGAAGTACAGCCCCCGACACAGGATGTAGCAGACCTTTGTGTCAGTGAAAGTGAATGAGAGAATGACAGCTACAACACCAAACCTGAAATTAAAAACACATACATGTAGGCCTGTACATGTCACAGCATGCACCGGTTAAAGAAATGGTTCACTTAAAAATATAAATCTGTCATTTAGGTCATTTTAAACTCATGCCTGACTCTTTTAGGGCTGGGTATCACGTTACCTCACAACACATGATGCAAATCTCACAATACTATGTGCTGTGATGCATCAGCACAATATTATAGATGCATTGAGATTGAAACTGAGAGACACTTCATTGAAACCGATCACTTCACTTTTGTTTTTCGTACTATCACATTTTTTATGAATTTTGAAGAATATGTCCTGTTCTGCCAAATTTCTGATGATTCAGAAACTTCATAAAAACAGTTTCCCGAACAGGGTTTAAGACTAGTCCTAGATTAAAATAAATATTAAGAGCAGTCTAAACTGGAAAAAGCTTGCACTGAGATATCTTAAAACACATCATTGTCATTGTTTGGTCTTAAAATGCTCACAGAAAATGCATTTTTGTAAGACATTTTTCCAAAAATTCTTAAATGACCTAAATGAACAAAGGTCTAGTCCTGGCTTAATCTAATCCCTATCCGGGAAACCGGCCCTAAAAGTTTATATCATGAACAAATTTAATTTCAGCTTTTATTCACATGTAAACACTGATCAACACATAGATATATCAAATATATTAAACGTAAGCTCCAACATGCATGATTGAAAGTAATTTTTGGGTGAACTATGACTTTAAGAGGAGGAGGTCAGTGACATCAGACTTCATTGGTTTCATTACTAATCGTCTAAACCGGTCATAACTTGTCATATTTAAGTGTGCATGAAAGACTTGCATTTCCATCCGTTCCCCACACAGGCTACCTTAAGGCTTTTATCACACCACATTTCTATGTTTTTTATTTTTCCCTCCATTAAAAGCAACTGGGGCATTTCAATCCAGTCAGTTTGGGTGAATTTTACCTTTAAAACAAGACTGAATGGCGTAATCATGATTTGCACACTGTGTGCCGATGGCAGCTGTCACACTCTTGTTCCACTCAGTCATGTGACCGCCTCATCCTCCTTCACCTTATAGTGTGTGACGTCTCTTTTCTTTTTCCTCTCTTCCTGTTGTTATTGTCTGTTTTTCTGTTGTTTGTCACTTCCCCCACAGAGAAAGCTCCGCTGGGATATGTGAGGAGATTTGCTTATGTTTTTGTTTTTAAGTTTTATGCTGTTTAATTACAAACCATAAGTAGAACAGCAGGGTGTTTTGAAGACGGCACATTGTCACACCTGTGTTTTAACGAAGCATCTAATTCAAATGTAAAGCAATGACATGACGGTTCTGCTCGAGTTTGTCATAGTTTGCATTGAAGGCGGTGTTTTGTTTGTGACAGGATGCAGTCTTTGACCTGAGTGCTTGTGAAATTGAATCATGGGATACTCCCAAAAAAAGCCTGACCTACTCGTGAAGCTTTCTAACAGATGTGATTAACCGAGCTGCAGTGATATATTTTTCAGGATTCTTTGATGGATCGAAAGTTCAAAGCAAGAGCATTTAACTGAAATATTTGTTACAAATTGTCACTTTTGATCTGTTTAAAGTCAAACTAATGACCCCAAATATTTCAGCAGCTTAACCTTAGCTTAACATTTCACAAAAAGAAAATGTGAAACACAAAAACAAATACAATAAGTGTCAGAATACTTTTAAGGGGCCACCACCATGAAACTCAACACCAGTTCATAGACTGGTCAGTTTTTCATTTGGAGATTGTCCTTTGGTTCTCTATTATACAAATCATTCCTGTTTGCTTCTAAATCCTTGCTTCACGCTCTCCTCTAACATGGTTAAATGTTTGCAGTGCTAGCGTTGGGTGACACTAGCAGTTTTCGTGTGAGCATGTGTCTCTCTCCGCCTGTGTAGTGCTGGATGTAGCCTACCTTTTTTTTTTTTTTTTGCACTGTGTTGATGACTTCCCTCTGTTTGTGTCTATTGACGGTGATGATGGTAACAGGGCGGCCCTGGCGTCTGCCCATCAGGCCCAGCCCCTTCCGCAGACCCTCAGTGTTCTGGAGAGTACCCCGCAGGTCCGCGGCATGCACACCATCATCAGGTCAGACACACACACATCCATCTCACATCTCTATGGCTGTCCAGAGTGAAGACTTCATGCAAAACAGTATTATAGACTTGATGATTACAGTTTGAAAATGTGTATTGTATAAAAACAGACAAAATGTCCAACAATATGCTCATTTTCTTACGTAACTTATCAAGATAAAAATCAGTTTTATAAATACAAACAACAGCAGGAGGTAACATCATACCCTGTGTTTTTTCACTTTTTTTGGCTTAAATTTTAAGCTTAGCTTTCTTTTTTTTTTTTTTTTTTTTGTGTATTTTGGTTTATGCTCATTTTTTATTTTATTATTATTATGTTTTGTTTTAAGTTTGGTTTTCTTTTTGGTTGGTTTTGTTATGTAGTTTATTTTTTTTTAACTTTTTCATTTTAAGCATTTATTCTCTAAGAACACACCAGTGACCCATTATCGGGTGGAAATAGTCCCTCCCCCACAAACTACCTGTGACCAATGACAAGAAGCCGAAGCAGAAGCCAGTGGCTGGAATGCACTCATTTTGAAAGTTTTTTTCGTTGCTTTTGTCCATGTCACAAACTGTATGTGGTTATGCCAAGCTGTAACGTAAACTAACGGCTATTGCATGCTAAAATAGGCGAACTCTTACTATGTAAATGTCTGTTAGGAAAATTGCATTGGTCCATTTTTGTTTTATGAGAGCTTAAATGTCTGATTAACTGTAAAAAATAAAAATAAATATTAATAAATGTAAATATATAATATGTATATTTTACAAAAAGAATTAAAATTTTTTTGTTTTGTAATTTTAGTAAGTTAATTTATCGTCCGTGCTTGTGTTGCAGAAATAAAGAGACCAGTCGAGACGAGTTCATCTTCTACTCCAAGAGGTTAATGCGGCTCCTCATTGAGAGAGCGCTGTCCTTCCTTCCATCTCAGGTGAGAAAAGAGTGACAGACCAAGATGGATGGATAGCTGGGGAATCTTATGATCGACCTAATAATGGCACGCAAGCTTATTTGAGCATGTAGGCATGGAGGCCTCGTCTTGAACATGGAAACTTGTCTCACTTGTCCACCGCAGTGGAAACTCAGACTAACTCAACACGATCAAATCGTCTTAGCAAGGCGCAGCAGCAACACAGTGACCTTTACGCTTAAAACGCTCACAGGAGAAGTGCAGTGAGCTTCATGATGCTGCTGCTGCTGCTGCTGACATTTTACTGTGGCTTTTAATCAGAGAGGAAGATCAGTTTAGCTACATGTGATATGCCCAAACAGCTTGATGTTACAGTTGTTTATTTGCTGCAGGTTCACATTGTTCAGACTCCGCAAGGAGAAGATTATGAGGGCCGCACCTTTCATGGGAAGAGGGTAAGAAAATAAGAAATGTGTTTTTGTGCAATCTCTGGGTGGTTCAGGCTAATCGATCTGCTCGTTCTCTTTGTTCTGTGTGGTGTAGAAAAGTTTAAGCCCTAAAAAGGAAATCACAGACTCTCCCTCTTCTTTGTTTTGAGCAGATTACGGGTGTGTCTATTCTCAGAGCAGGAGAGACCATGGAGCCCGCGCTTAGGGCCGTGTGCAAAGATGTTCGTATTGGCAAAATCCTCATCCAGACCAATCAGGACACAGGAGAGCCTGAGGTAACGCCCCTTTCTGCTCTTACTACCACCCAGAATTTACACGCATCACTTTAAGAGAGATGAAGTGAAATGTTAACACTTCAGGGACTGATTGTTACTCTTCACCAGTGATATTAGTTTCAGCTGTTTATTATTTAATATAAAACACACATTAATACCTTATTCTGACCATATTTTAAATCCCTTAATCAGACTTAACAACTAAATTACTAATTACTAAGTAGCAAATTAGGCGTTTGAGGAAATTTGTATTTGTTGCTTTTGTTTTGTTTTAATTTAAAGATTGTTTAATGTTTAAGCAAGAAATTTCAGTGTTACAATATTTTTTTATTAGTATAAATTATAGGTGTTTTATAGTTTATAATATTCCTTTGTTTTCTTTTTTTTCTTTTTTTTTGCTGTTTTAAAATGCAGTATGTTTTCTTGTTTTTCTTTCATTAAATATTTTTTTAAAGAATGAATTTAACTTTAATAATTTTATTTTAGTTTGCGATAAATTAAATAATTAAAATTATGATAAATCTCAATTTATTTAAATAAAAATATGAAAATACTGGTTTTGTGTGTGTGCGGGTTTATGTGGTTTATGAGGACACACATTTATATAATGACATGCGTATGACACAGGTATTACAATATATAGGTGTTTTATGAGGACATTTTCAGTGTCCCCGTAATTCAAAAGGCTTAAAAAACATACTAAATGGTGTTTTTTTTTGAAAATCTAAAAATGCACACAATTTCCTGTAAGGGGTAAGTTTAGATGTAGGGTAGGTGTAGGGCAATACCACATACAGTTTGTCCTGTAGAAAAACCATTACGCCTATGGAGAATCCTCATAAATCACAAAAAACAACATGTGTGTGTGTGACCGTGAAAATACAAAATCTGTTTGCAACAGTGCTCTAGTTGTTACTTGTATCTTTTTTTTCTTCACAAAAATCTTTACAGTAATTTCCAATAAACGTAACCGTAATCTGCTGCAGTTACTGAGATGTGTAACTTGTGTGACTAAATTACAATGACTTATGAAAATGTTAAGGATTACAAAGTGGGGTTGAATATTTCCACACACGTACAGATTGCATAGATACTGTACCTTTCATAAATTGTGTGAACTCCTCTAAACTATTAAAAACCAATGTTTCAGAAGCTTAGAAAAACATATTGGACACATGCTTATTTAATTCATTTTGACTATATATAGGCTATGATTTATTTTTGTAAGATTAACTATTTTTCCTTCCAAGGCTTTGTTAGATGCCTGTGTCTCCTGTCATAGCTATGCAAAGATTTGATTTCAAAAGCACTCCCATAGCTATTAAACTATTTTTTTATGATTCAACATCCGTATTTAACCTCAGGACTATCTAAAGTAAAGTAAACGGCAGTGAAGGATGTGAGAGGTCTGACGGTAATCAGTATGGAGTGCTACTGTAAGGTTAGCCCTGCCTGGTTTACATGTTTCTAAATGAATAATGAGAAATTTAGAAATAATCAAAAATATAATCAGCTATATGAATAAAGTGATAGAAAACACTACTACTAATAGTTACATTTCCTAAGTAACCTGAAAACAATATGATGCAGAAATGCAACTGTGCAGTTGTTCCCATTACCTGCTTTCGTTCATTTTGCACATGACAATATAATATAGAGTAAATATCGTAATTGCATGAACTCATAACTGAATTCATTTAGACACGCTATTGCTGCACATTTCACTTGTCTTTTCTGTTGCCGTCCAGTTGCACTATCTGCGTCTGCCCAAAGACATCACTGAGGATCACGTGATTCTGATGGACTGCACTGTGTCCACCGGAGCGGCAGCCATGATGGCCATCAGAGTTTTACTTGTAAGGCTGCATTTGAAGCTTTTTTTTTTTCTCTCGCACAACACGTCTCTTGTCTAATGGAACTGATGTGTGTGAACACAGTGTGCAGTGGCAGAGACACACACGCCTACTCAGGCACCATGTAGAGCGGCCCAGTTTGTTTGTCTGTCAGTGTAGGCGTAGCAGAGAAACCTCACTCGCTGACAGCAGCCATGACATAACTTTACACATTCTCACATATTTGTTCTACAGAGCTGTATTTATCAGACTTTCTGTGACCGTTATTGGCACCGGTGGAAGGTAAACAAAATAAGAACACGCTCTGAGAACAAACGCTCTCACTAGTTTAAATATAATTCATTTCATGAAGATGCATGAACTAAAAAAAAACACTGAAGATGCATGAAAAAATCATCCATATCTGTAAATATGTATTAATTGTAATATTTCTGTGGTGGAAAGTCTAAATGGCACGCTGTTGAATATGAAATATACAAGTAGATGTGTATTTTCTTCATGAGGTGTGTGTGTGTGTGTAGGATCATGACGTTCAGGAGGATAAGATCCTGCTGGTGTCTCTGCTGATGGCTGAAATGGGCGTCCATTCTGTGGCCTACGCCTTTCCCCAGGTCAAAATCATCACCACTGCTGTCGACAAGAAGGTCAACGACCTGTTCCACATCATCCCCGGCATAGGTGAGAGTTATCTTTATCATGGGTGAGACTTTACCAGCGTTACTTATCCACTAACTGTGCACAAACGGGCCATTCTCACAAAACCAGCCTTGAGCACGTCTAGCTCATATGTCACCCCAAATCATTTTTGAAAATTATTTTGCTATGTTACCCAAGTTCATAGTTATTAATTAATATACAGTATATAATATATATATAATTTATTTTATTATATGTGAACCCTTTGACATGGTGTGATAAGAACATTGAGTGCATCACATAATTAGATGCTAAATTCAAATATTTACATGCAAATTTTTATATAATTTATATTATTTTTCTGAAATGTATCCACATGCATATTTATATATGCATAATAAATATGAACACGTGTGCATAAAAGAAAAACGTTATGTTTGCATATTAAATTAATTTATAAATATAAATTATAAGACTATACATATGAATGTAAATATTTTCATAATTTGCATGTGTGTATTTATATATGCATAAAAATATACACATTTTATAGATAATAAATGTTCATTCTGAATGCGATTTAATGGTGATTAATCGATTCACAGCAGTAGTAAATACACAAGTACTTAACTATAAAATGTCCTCATTAAAGGGAGGTGGGTCAGACTCTGATTCTGTGTTTCAATGTTAACTAACATTGTACTGTAAATGTTTCAAAAGACAAAATATATTTATTTACACATTTGAGATGAGCCGTTTTTAAACTGTTTTGGAATTTTATCTTATGTAAATGTAAAACATCTTGCTTGTCTTTAAATGTTGCATCTTTCTGTTTATTTGGTTTTTATTGTTACTGTATTTCTGCAACTCTGGCGTTATCCTCAGAAGCTGACGTGGCATTAAAATCTGCATTACTATTTTCAACTTGTGAAATTTTTTTTAAATAAAACCAATACATCTATCATCTACAAATACATATTGTAGATGTGGTGTGTTTTGCAACAGAATCAAAAAACTCGAACAGGATAGGATTATTTTCAAAGGGTTTATTGTGGTGTGTGATACACACACACACACCGTTAAGTAAGGAGAATCTAATGAAAACTACAACTCTATGGCTTGGTTTCACAGACAGGGCTTAAACTAAACCAGGATTAGGCCATAGTTCTATTAGTCATTTTTTATTAACGTGCTTAAGGGAAAAAAAGACAAAATAAAAGCACTTATTTATTTTAATATTAAGATCAGTGCAAGTTTCTTTCAGTTGAAATGACTCAGACTTACATTTTAGTCTAGGATTAGGCTTAAGCTGTGAATATTATAACATTAATGATCATTTTAAGAAAATGTGCTTAAATTTTCATTGTTTTTTTTTTTTTCAGGAAATTTTGGGGATCGATATTTTGGCACGGATGCACCTCCAGACTGGAGCGATGATGACATGGATGAGCCCAGCTGCTGACGGCTGTCAGATATTTGTACATTATAAAAATATTTTTATACTTTTTGGCACTCCCCAAACAAATGTTTTATGTGAAGTTTTTATTTATGATGTTTTTTTGTTTTTTTTATGCGAGTTATTTAATAATATTTACAGTACTGTCGTCTAAAGTGTGTAATGTTTGATTCTGAGGCACATGCAGTTGATTTAATGCCTTTTGTGTCCGCTGCCATCTTTGGAACCTGGCGTTTAGTATTTTTGGCACGTGTATGCCTTGTCAGTCAATTTCTTTGAAGGACCACTTCATCGGAAAAAATGCGTGGGTGTTGCTTTGTTTTAATCTTTGCTTTCTTTCTCGCTTTACCTGCAGACGGCTGCTGACCAAATCACACGCTGTTAGCTATTATACTTTCACAACTGCATTCTGTACAGCTTAAACATTTTTCGAGGTTGAGCTCAGTTTTAGGGTTTCTCTTTGTAATGTATTAAAACTTAAACATAAAGGAGCTTTATCTTTAAAATGTATATGATATGATCTTTACTGTAGATAATCTGTAATCAAAGATTATACACCTACATGAGAAATTTGTTGGGTTTTTTTGACCACAAAAATGAGGCATCTTGCATCTGTCCAGTGAGTCTATAACTGCCTTTACCATATATGGCTGACATCTGCTTGCTGTTCGGCGCTGCGTCGATAACACACAGGACGTACAAGAACAAAACTAGCCCACAGGAAGTGTTGGTGTTTGGCCTGAAATTCAAACCAATGAGTGTTGCGCTTGCTCTTATTATGGGTGTCACGTTGATATCTCTTTGTTTTATCGTTTTTACCCCACTGAGAACTTTGAGAAAGTTCCTAGCCTGTAGAAATGACTCCATCGAAGAAATACGATGTGAATGTGTGCGTTTTATTTGTTTGATTTCCTCACAGTAGTTAACCAAAAACAATCTTGTACTGCGGTATGCAAAATAAGTCATCTTCTTTTTAATGTTTTATATAAAAATGCGAACAATATTATATTAATGTGGAAGCACTGAGATCTGCAGTGATGATGTAAAGGCCTAGTGAATGTATCTACTATGACTTTTGTCCTAGGATTTATTTAACTATTTATTTAATTGCATTGTCATTGCACACATTCTGGAATACTTGATTCTGATTGGTCAGTCTGATATTTGGTGTAATTGATGTTCTTGATGACAGTGACTCTTATCCACACCTTGCATAATAAATTCATTTATACTGAATCCGTGTTTCATGCTCATTTGATTTGATTGAATGGAATTCATGTATTTAACAGTGTAATAATTGTGATGCGCTTCATGTGATGATCCCAATGAGACTGTTTGAATAATAAATGCACAGAAATGTGGATTTAAAAATGCACACATACAGTACTGGTCAGAGAGATTTTTTTGTGTGTGTTTTATTTGGTATATAGTAGAGATGTAACGGTAATACCGTTGTACCGCAATATCACATTTTTTAGATAATACCGTGGTCGCATGACTCGATAAAACGATAGGTCTTGTGAAGAAAGTTTGCTCAGGCGAATGGAGCGAACGGGAGGTAGCCGGAACTACAATTCCCATCAGCCCAGGCGTGCCCATCATTCTTTGCGGTCTGTTGTCAATACAGATCAGTGTTGCCAACCTAGCGACTTTTCCCCTAAAAGCGACTAGTGACAAATCTAGAGACTTCTTGGACAAACCTCAGCGAGTCTCCGGTACTTCCGCGCATGCGCGAGCTCTTGTTCTTGTTCTCCCAGCGCGTGCGGACACCTCTCTGCGTCTGTTCCTTTAGCGAGCGACTGAGAGGAGCAGCGCTTTCAGTTAAAATAGATATTATGTTGCTTCTAACTCTATTTTACATGCAAATAGAGCCAAAATCACAGCATAGCCGTTGTCTATATCTTATCTGTACTTGGTTTCATTATTATGATTTATAAATACAATTATATAATTATAAACGATTATAAATAAGGTTTTTAATCTAGATTAACATCTTGTAAGGTAGAGCTAATTCAGTTGGCCTTATAATGGCGTGCATTTCAGTCACTATTTCATATTCATTCATTCATTCCGTTTTTCTGACAACAGAAACCATTAAAACTATCAGTGAAAACAGTTATATTGAATTGAATAACATTATGTGACCACAGAGAAGCAAGATAATATGACACACTGAGGTAATGAATATGCAAATTGATATATGACGTCATCTAGCAATCTAAATCGGCTTTTAAATCGGATGTGTGGAAGGTTTAATAATTTTTTGTTATTAAAATTTAAGTTCCTGTTTCAAAGTTTTCAGATAGATGGCTAATGTGTGTGCCATTGATATGTTCAGTGTTCATGTAAACTGTTTAATAAACACTTCTGCCACTTTTTTTGAGTCTCTTAATTAGTTTAGTTTTTATGTAAATGATTCAATAAATACCATACCATGCCATTCATACCATTCGAGGTATTACCGTACCGTGAAACTTTGATACCGTTACATCCCTAGTTTATAGAAATTATTACTTTTGTTGAGCAAGGATTCATTAAGCTGAACAAAAGTGACGTTAGATTGATCAAATAAGCACCAAGTATATTAAAATCGTTTCTGTGACACTAAAGACTAGATTAATGATGCCAAAGATGTAGCTTTGCATTACAGAAATCAATTACATTTGACAATCTACTCGCATAGAAAACGGTTCATTACAATATTACAAGTTTTTACTGTATTTTTGATCAAATAAATGCAGCTTTACTGAGCGACCCCAGACTTTTGTATGGTGTAATAGTGTTTCTTTTCAGCTGATCCAGTTGATCTTCTATACCTTGCTTGTCTTTCGAGGACATAAATGACATGTCATGTCTGAGAATTTCACATCACTGAATTTTCCATTCAAAATCTCCCTCAGAGACGTGAAGAGGAAAATGTGCTAGACTGTTTTATGCCAATTTTCTTCTATTTCGTATGCTTTTTGTAACAGAGACAGTGGGATTGAAACTCATTCATGTCTCAAACGCACAGGAAGGATGCTGTGGTTGTCCTCTCGATATGGAAACTAACCTAGCAATCTTTCATCAGTTTCCATAATTACCTCCACTCTGATATATAATAGTCAAAGCTATAATAACTACCCTTCTCGGTGTGTTCCACGCTAAAAGATCAACTTACCTTTAGTTTCATCACACAACATGTAATTAATATATAAAAGCGTTTGCTTCAACAAATTAAAAGCAAACTTGTCTATTTCAGTGTATTAATGTGACTAATACAGCTTTGGGTAAATGTGACTCACCCTGGTTAAAATGAACAAACGGAGGCAAAAGTTGATATTTAGCCACTAGCTGCAAACCAAATTTTCATTTGAGCTAGACACTGTCGTAAAACAGTCACCACATCACGTAAGGCATTCGAAAAGGGAGCGGGGTGAGATGAATGAAACGTGCTCTAGTGGCCCTAAATATTGAGATGTCATGGAAAGTTTACCACAAGCTTGTTCATCGTGACAAACAGGAAGGAGGCGCTTTGTTCGTGTGTGGCAGCTCTACAGCATCTCCAGCAGCTCACGAGGGCCCTGCAGGTCACAGCGCTTGAGGGACCGAGCGTGTGAGCATCAGTCCGACGGTCCGGCTCCTGGAGAGAGCTCCAGCACAGCCTCTGAAGGCCTCGAGGTCCTCAGTCAACGTGGAGCGACGAGGAGCGAGTCAGCGTCTGTGTAGGTAAGGCAGAGGTGAGGGTTTTGCATAGCTTTGCATGTACCAGCCCACAGTCAGTGCAAATTAAACATGCTGTGAGAAATCCAGGATTTGTTTTTTTTTTTTTTTTTTTTTTTTTTTTTTTTTTGGAGGCTGAAATACACATGAGATGATGTTTGTGCAAATATATTTAGGTTTGTAGCTTTTGATGAGGCCAACCAATGCGTCTGTGAATGCATTTGTGCGATTTCAAGATTTTGCACATCATCCTAGCGATTGGTAGGTGGCTAGATTTCATGGGTTTCTGATAAAGACGTATCTTCGAGAGATATGGAGGGTTAAAGCTGTGGGATGGTGTTGTTCTGTAAAGCCACGAGGCTGGTACAGTCAGACGCAGCTGGGCTATATAATTTTTGCATCTGCCTTAGCTCATTGGTTTTGCTTCATTATAATGGATGATTCATATTTTTATGCATGTAGCTGTTTAGATGTTGACTTACTGTAGAAGATAAGTGTTTCAGTGGCCCTTACCAACTGGAAAGGCGCGAAAGTTGGTACATTGTGATATATCGTTTAGTACAGAATGACAGATACTGCAATGGTAGCCAAATAAAGAGAAAAATGTGTAAAATCATTTAATGAGTTATTTATTAAAATGCAACTTACTTAATATAAATATATATTTTATGTAGGCAATAGAATATGTAGTTTTTATGGGGGACATTTCTAATAGATTTGGTCCGTGTGTTTTTGTAAGGGTCATGTTGAGGGATTAAAGTGTGATTCATGTATCTGTATTGAACACAGCCTGGAAATTGTGCTGATATTATAGTTTTCATATTCCAGATCGGTCAAATGGAAATTGTAGGAGATAGTTATTCACTTTTCCAAGCATGCTTTAAGTTTTTTTCACCTATTATTGATTTATTTCATTAACAATTTCATACTGTTGTAAATGTCCATGCTTTTCCTGCATTCAAGAAAGAAAAAATATATATTATTTTATTTATTTATTTTATTTATCTATTATTTTCTTCTCATCATCGAAGTGAATACGTTTTAAATTTAAAATGTACAAATTTAGATAAAATATTATTTGGCAGGTCTACATTTAACTTTTTTGACCTATTTTTCTCTTTTTATTTGAATTTCTTTCTTTCTTTCTTTTTTAAGACGATGCAAGTAATCTGTGGTCAGTGTGGCCTGGCCATCCTGGATGAGCAGTGCTTTCGAGGACTGTCCAACCTGAGAATGCTTGAGTTTTGGTCAATCTCAGGTTCGTCAGCCCATGAAAAACTGTCTCGCTGAAACCCACACGGATGAACCAGTGGTCCTCCAAACCACATTTCACCATAGCCAGAGTGAAAGCCAAATCACTGTACATCTATGCATGGCACATACTGTTATAGTGTTATATTTTTAGAAGTTATCTGGTCATTTATTTGTAAGTTACAAGACCATTCAGTGCTACGCTTTTGTAAAACCTAGTTTATATAACATGTAACTTTACAGATTTACAAGATGTTGTATTTTTTATTTATTTTATAAAAAAAATGAATGAATAAATTTATTCAAAACCCAGCTAGCGGTGGAAATGGAAGTCATTGGGTAAAACAGATCAATTCACAGTCACAAAATGTTTCGTAAATGTATTTATTTAAAGTACGACCATAGATATGTGCAAATGCGGATACGCTGCATTAAAAGGATTTATTCTGAGATTATTGTGTTAAACTAAACAAATACCACTAAATGCGCATACCCTTATAATAATAAATGTTTTCATTCATATATTAATTGGTTTCACTTGAAATATTTTTGAACCTTTAATTACTGGTTTTAAAACTTTTAAAATCATTTTGATGGACCAAATGTATGGATTATCAATTAAAAAAACACATATTTGTTGACCGCTGTTATAAATAATGACATAAACCTGTCTCAAAGTCTACACCGGTTGCGGCCATGTGCTATCTGTGTGTGTGTCATCTACTATGAATGAGTTATTTATATATCATCCTCACATGTAATATTTTCATAAACGATCTCAGATAGCTAGCGGCATTTATTTACCAAAATTCTCTGCATTATTTGTTTTCAATTTTTTATTTATTATTGTTATGATATGTGATTTCTGTTGCTCTCCATAGACATCACTGACAGATTTTGATCTTTTAGTGTCTTTAAGTGTCAATCAAGAGAGAAATCGCACAAAAACCAAACCAAATAAATAACCCGTAACTTCTTACACCTTAACCAAAATGTGTTAATAAGACAAAATCTGTAACATATTTGTTCTGTACTGTAAATACAATTCTTTGATACGGTGCGTTAAGTATTCAGAGCGGTGTAATGCTTCTCAAACACCCTTTATCTGCAACTTTTCCGCTCAAATCCTCATTTGTGACTTAAGGACACACTGTGTTAACAGCGATTGGTGTGGCAATCTGATAAAGAAAAGAGAAAGCCACTTATACTGGGTCACTGGGTCAAAGGATTTAAACCTTCAACAAAAGACCAGAGCGGTGAAACAGCAATCCAGCTGACGCATGTCCCCTAAACAAGCTTAATTAAAGAAGCTTTCCAAGTGCCTTAAAACGCTTAATGGTATAGTTTTATGCACATTTTCCCAAGCATTAACCTTAAGCCCCAAAGTCTGTTCAGCGTCATTCTTAGAATCAACGATAAAGCTGTTATGCACACGTGAAGGGTGCAGAGACAAACACGAAGAGCAACGAGGATTATGGGATAGTTTGCTGAAACATTTGACAAGATAAAGTGGTCTGTTAATGTAAATTATTATGAGTGGGAAAAGGAAGTGTTGAATTCTTATGTGGAATAATGAGGGAAGATATTTGATGGAATCAGAGGGTCAAACAGAAGCTTGGAGAACATGTGCCGCATCTGTTGGCGTCACACACACCTAAACCTCATGCACCACTAGAGGGACCATATCCATGTGGGATGATACGAACTCTTGCTAACCTATGAACAGCACTGCTCAGATGACATTTACCAGCATTTCAGCTGCTTGACAAATCTAGTTTCTAAAGAAGGAAACACTATGTCCATATAAAAGAGATGTTTCTGGTTACGGTTTAGCAATATTGCCAGCTCTGTAGCCTGTGTGTAAGATTGATTTAGTGAAATTGAATCCGTTTCTGAACTGAGCAAATTACAATACACTAACCCTGAAATGTAAAGTTTGCAACATTTGTTTTTTCTCTTTGCGAAGCATTTTTTATTTTTGAGGGCGTCTCCAAAAAGGTGTGTTCAGCTTATATGAAAATGTGCACATTTTCAGCAGTTTTGTCTCAATAAAAACAGCTTAGCACAAACTCCCACACATTATATACAGGCTTATGGGAGCAATACGTATATGTGCTATATTTTATCAAATAAACCATAAAATAAAACAAAACAATAATTTTACAAAAACACACTCACACACACAGAAAAAGTTATGAATCTGAGCTACTTTAACTAGCTTTTTATAAAACAGTATATGTTTTTAATTACAGTATATATAGAAAGTAAATATTGTCAGCTTGTGAATTTGGGTAATCAGTATTTTAATTAGCTGTAACACAATAGAAGTCTGTGTTATGTCCCTGTTATGACCGTCACGCCTCTAGCAACAATTCCAACATCGCTAGGGCAGTACTGATATGCAAATACGTCATATTTATAAAGTAACTACTATATATTACGCCAGTAGTTCCTAAAGTTCAGGACGCGTCACCTAGTTTTCGAATCTTGTCGAGTTGAGGAGAGGCGCGAGGACAGCTGACATGCGCGTTATCTTCCGCGCCTCTGGGTGGCGCTCTCTGAACTGAACTCGAGCTAATGGTGGAAGACACGATTTGAAGAGAAAATAGGTAAGTTACAGTCTATTTTTCCACAAACAAAAATAGAGTATAGTAGGCTTAACAAACACGAATCATGTGGAGATACAAATCACCCTGGCAAGGTGTGTGTGTGTAGTGCTGTCAATATTCACAAACTACCACATTCAAAGTTTTTGTTTATATAATATGTATGTGTATATAAATACATATTCATGTAGCCTATATATTTAAGAAACATGTGTTGCGTTATAAATGATATACATTATATGAATATAAAAATATACATGTAAATGTGTGTGTATTAATATATACAGGCCTACATGATAAATAGCCTATACACACACACTCCACACAACCACATATATATATTTTGGATGCAATCTACTGTGAGTTTATTTAACTTTGGCTTTGGTTATGTGACACTGTTTTAAATAGGCTGACATTTGGTGAAACGTTTGTGGAAGGACATTTTAAAAAAGACGTGCATGGAAAAAGTCAAGTGTGAGCATGACAAAATCATTTAGTTGTTATATCATGCACATGATATCATGCACATGATTTGCGTAAAACAAGGGAAGACACTTTTTTTATGCTGGGAGCATACTTTTTTTACTGCGTGTCGTGCAGGTGCATACTTTATACCAATTATCTGACTGAAAAATTTATAAATAATACAGTACGTGTCAGGTGGGCCTATAGATTATAGAGGAAATGAAGAGCAGTCTAGATCCTCTTTGAGTTCCAGTGTTTAACAATAGGCTTTATCCTCAGGGGAACAACCCTACATGAGCGTGTGTGTGTGTGTGTGTGTGTGTGTGTGTGAAGGGTTGGGTCTGTGCTCATCGCAGTGTATTTAGGGTTACATTTTGGGTAAGAAGTCCATATACTTTGGCTTAAGAGAAAGATGCATGCTTGCATGTGTGTGTGTGTGTGTGGGCGGAAGGTTAAACACCATCTGGATAGATACGTTTGAGAGATCATGCATGTTTGTGTGTGTAAATAGGTTCTGTGTATAACAGTGACCAACATCTCTACTTCTCTTTCTTCACTTCTCTGAGCTCCACAAACGGCCTCCACAAACCCAGGTCGAGGGGAAGAGTTGGCCAATGAGTCTTTTGTTCTCTGATTTTGAAGGTCTTTCCACCAGCTCTCTTCATTTTACCTCTCTGCTCGCTTTCACTTGAAGGCAAAAGGTGCTCTGCATCTCAAAAGGATTTTTAGGTCATGGGTGCCTCTTCATGACAGGCCTTGTCTGATTTCACATCCTTCTCCCTGATGAGAGAAAGAGCGTTTTGTGTTATAAGGGCAGCTGTTAAAGTTTTTGTCTGCCATGAACGGCTGGAACATGAGCTTCTCATGAAACGAAAACGTGCACAAGTGGCAGCTCGTGTAACTGTTGTGTAAAATAGATTTTTTTGTTGCGTGTGTTTAAAGCACACTGGGTTTAAAAGACATTCAGGGGCAAAACATGCCCTTTTAATTTTCTCAGTATGTGAATAGCTCAAAACACCGTTACTAAAAGCCTGTTTGTCGCTATGAACTGTGAAACTTCCTGGTCATCGTGCACAGTGACAATACACTTTTTGAAGTGATTTGATCCAATATTTAGCCATAATTGGATTCCTGAAATTGTACACATTCAACATTCATTTTAGTTTTTTTAAGAAATAAATACTTTTATTCAGCAACAATGCATTTAATGAATCAATGCAATAAAATAACAGCATATCAGAATGATGCAATACATTCAGCTTTGCATAACAGAAATTAATACAATTTTAAAATGTTTAAATAGAAATTAGAAATACATGGGCCAAAGATGTCAACATGTCCACATCACAAGAAATTGACATGTGCACGTTAAATGTAAGTATGTCTAGTTTTAAGGTTTCAAATACGTTTTTGGAGAATAAAATGTCCAAATTTGCTTGTAATAATGTTACTTTGTTATTTA
Organism: Enteromius trimaculatus; assembly: GCA_032361065.1. Lineage (NCBI taxonomy): Eukaryota > Metazoa > Chordata > Actinopteri > Cypriniformes > Cyprinidae > Enteromius > Enteromius trimaculatus. The sequence continues at coordinate 13,562,308 of JAUMHP010000062.1, read as the reverse complement.
GTGTAGCACAATATTTATATAAAAAATAATATATTAAAATATATAAAACCGTAAGGAAGCAAGCATTAGCATATGGTGGTGCATTAGACCTACACCAAACTGGGTCCAGGGTGACACAGAGGTATTTTGGGAGTCTAGGGGTAAATATTTAGTTTAATTCCCAGTATCATGGTGGGGGTCCAAATACAAAGCTGCAACTTTGATACAGGTACTGTAATAGTCCTCTATGACCGCATCTGGTTTTAAAATGATGAGTTTACAGTGGTTACATATCTACTAAATAGGGCTATTAGAAAGTCTGCTGTATTCGTGTGCTTTGAGAAATGAACAGATGTAATATAAGCATAACAAATAAACAGCAATTATAATATACAGTAGGTCTTGCTTGTGAGTGAGGTCCCAATTTATTTACAGTACTGTATATTATATTAGCAATCTTAATTAGTATGCTAAAATAAATACTAAGTATTAATATGAGCACACACACACAGATATATATA
>JAUMHP010000062.1:13514547-13535676 GCA_032361065.1 Enteromius trimaculatus | reverse complement strand
AATAGCAACCTACTTTTGATCCATTTTGCTTGTAAACCTCCTGAACATACACATCGACTGTTTTTAAACGTTTAAAACATAATAATTTGCTTAATTAAGTTTCGTGCTTGACGATTTTAGTCATGTCTTCACTTTTAATAGCTGCAAGCTCTTTGTCTTCGGTTGGCCTCCAATATTTCTGATAAATCCGTAATGAATTTTAGAAAGCATTTTGAAGTGATATTTCAGTTCTCAGCTGGACACCTCAGACACAAAGGGAAAGGTATGAGGCTGCCTCAGGGGGGCGAGAGAGGCTCCTGCCTGAGAGTTCAGAGTTTTCCAGAGCACTTACGATGGACGTTCTGTCTTTATACGGCTCGGTCGGCCCTCTGAATTGCATGTAAATACAGGGGTAACACTATGAAATCACTTTTATTAATAGCATATCGACAAACATAGATCAGTAATTCACGTACATTAAATTTGCACTATATATTGAAAATATGTAAATCAATGGTTCATGACATTTCTTAGACTATTGAAATGTACATTGAGAATGTACGTTAATGAGCTTTACATAATATATACAGTAATATATATAATAAATAATATATACATGTATATAATAAAAAATATAGGATATTATAAAGCGTTACCAGTGTTTTTAAATTATAAGAACAACCTAATTGCATTAAACACTTCTGCTCATAATATTCGCAACTTAAGAAGCCTTATAATTCTGCATATCCAATTTATGGTATTTTAAGAAGTTCGTGAACTAATTCCTAGTCATAATTTTCAATTTACTAATTTAGAATTTTTGAATACGGACTTAATAAAAGTAAATATGAATTATTTATGTAGGCTACTTTATTATTTTTTCTTATCGTATTGCTTTGCCTTTGAATCGTTGGTAAAATATAAACACATCGAGCTATTATGTGAGCATATAAAATGTCACACATTAACTCATATCTTCTTCGCCTACAACACCTAAACAAATAAATTAAAGTGCACTTGTTGGTAGGCCTAATTGTAAAATGTTTCACGTTTACGTATAAAATCCCCTAATATAAATTAATTTTAGATATAACTCCGAATATTAAGATTTTTTTCTGAAGGTTTTACACTATAAATATCCCAAATACAGTTGGCAGGGCAATGTATTGTCAATGAAGTGAAAAGACTGATAACACGAACTATATGAGAGGCCCTACTGGCCAGCAGCCTGCATAAATTAATGAATGTTTTATACATCAAGTACCCACGTCAATCTGGAAAATATACAAAACACAGATGTGTTTTTGGTCTTTTGAAAACATCGAGGAGAAATTGGTTATTTAGCCTTCATACTCTACTGGCCGTCGTCGGAGTAAGGCTTTGGGTCATAGACTGTTGGTCTGGTGTGAAATATCTCTTTTGAAAGATAGAGTAATTGTAAAACACAATGTTCCATTAAACATAACACCACAAAAATGCGCAAATTGACTGTCTTAATTTATTACAAATGTAGTCTTTTCCTCAAAGAATATGCCGCTATATCAACGTCATCGTATTCATAAAAACCCCTTCTGCTCGAGTCAGTCTGAATTAACTTCAGAAACTCGTCTGTGGCTCGCTGTAGGGCTCAGTCTATTGTTATACAGAAAGAAGAAAACGAGGCAAATGAAATATTATTTATTTGTTCCTGTATTGTTTTTATGAAGTGCTGGAGGTAAACTGATCATGTTGTCTTCTCTATTTCCTTCAAAACACGATTTATTAATTAAGCTGTCTAAAGAACGTGTGTGTTAATCTCAAAATTACAGAATATATATATATAAGGTTAATGTGAAAATAAAGTATATAAGGTTAATGTGAAAATATTATCAACCTCATATCAACCCTATCCAATAAAGAAAAGTCCAAATTGAATTAAATATCCATGCAAAGACATAATAAATGCATAAATAAATATATAACATCGACTGTGGTAAAACAGTTATACATATAAATATGTCTACACAATAAAATAGTAGATAAGGTCGGAAAAAATAAAAAGGCTTGTGGTTTGTTTTAGATTCGAGGCAAGACATGTTTCGTGAATTATCTGGGGCCTATTCTACAATGCTGAATTGGATTTGCTTTTGTGCATGTTGATAAACACACACACATTCAAATGTGTTCAGTTATGGCATACACACACAAAGCTTTTTTTAGTTTTCGGCAATTATGTCACCCACAAAAATGTAGGATACATTTCGCCATCATACAAATATTATTCTTTAAACTCATTATAGGCTTCTACAATTTCACTAACAAACTCTTAATCAACCTTTTTTATATTATCCATAACGATATAAAAATCAGTCGACAGATCTTAAAGAACACGAAAACTGTGTGTGTATATATAGTCTACTACAGATAACAAAATACAAAACTGTTTGTTACATGCTTCAAAATAATGTAACAATAATACGTTAGATCAGGGAAATTGCTTTTATTTTACACACTGAGAAACAATAAATAAAAAAACATTTTTGTATCAGAGAACATGCTTTACAAGGGTTAAATAAATTAATAAATAAAAATACAAAAATGTGTAAATCAAGCGCGATATAAAAAATACGCTAGGGCTATATAATAATTTCAGCCTGTTTCAGTTCGATAACCCGAGTCGCAATATGCGTGGATTTTTATAAAACAGCACAGTGTAGCTTGTATCCGTTATTTCAGGGTATTTCGGTTCAGATCATTCAAATACTATTTTATAAGTTTAAATTTTTACATAAGCTAATTTATCAAGGCTATAGGCTTTATATGCTGACTATGAAAACAGCACCGCATGTCTGGCTGTAGATCGCGTTGTAATAGAGGTTAGTTTACAGCTTGTGTATATTAGCAATGATTCGAACAATTGGACTCTTAAGAAATTTGTGTATACGCAATTACTTAATCATATATGAGCCTTTGACAACAATCAGTAATATTATTTAAATATAAGCTAAATAATTAAATCACCGTATCCCACCTTAATAGCAATGCGACCTCCGAGACATCTTCTGCGTATAAAACATCCTTGATGTAAAAACGACGAATTTGTTCAACCACACAAAATAATATTTTTTAGAAACTTGATGTTTGGCGCGATTACTTTTATCGTCACAGTATCACGCGACTAATATCCCAACTCAAGCAGAAGAAAACAAGCGAGCGCGACATTCGAAACTCGCGCCAAATTTTCCATCTCTTGTTGGTCATTATGACGCGCCAAAGCTGCAGCGCGTGCTGGTCTAGTAGTGCTATTTGGAAACATTTACAAATAGTCGACATCCGTGACCATGTTGCATTACGCCACGAGAGCGCTGCGCGGGGAAGAATGGTCATGCTCGCGTTGCCAAATGCCGTTTATTGTCTTTTTAAAAATCACATGTAAAAAACGCTCTCCGGACAAAATTGTCAAATAAGCTATCTAGCCCTCCCTCTGCTCCAGACGATGCAGTCCGCTCTGCAATCTTCCTCACTGTTGTATTCCACAGCGACGATCTCAAAAAACGCAAGATATTTAACGCGTTGCATATCTTCCGCTGTAAGTGCACCGTCGTCCATTTCCACTACGGGCTTTGATGCACCAGAGGCGCGCCATTCTTCTTAACGCAAATTCACGGGCGTCTTTAGGTAGCAGGGTTGGAGAGGAGTCGTGCAAGGGGATCTCCCCTCCCCAACCCAGCCGCTGAGGTGGAGAGGGGGAGGGGAAACCCGCTGGATCTACGGGAGGGAGCCCTTGGCCAGCAGCGCAAAAAGGAATTCCCACCAAACGTAGCCCAGATTTAAGGGGGATCCGTAGACTCGATAGACACAAACAACTGCCATGTTATACGTGCATTCCGGTCGTGCCACAATTTTATTTAGACCTCATAAAACACAGCGTTGGGAGATGTTGTTGTAATATACAGGGAAAGGCGCGTGGGACGTTTATAGATAAAGTCATTTAGAAATGAATGTGATCTGTCCACAAATACATTATAAGGCGATCATACGTTGCATAGTCTCTTATTCAGTTAGAACCGACTGAAATGTAGCGGAATTTAAATTCGGCTCGAGCCCATTTTTGTTTAAAAGAAAACTAACTCTGTAGGAGCTTAACATCGTGTCCACCTTAAAACATGTGCACACACACTTCAAATGGAGAGAGCTCATGATGGTGCTGGTTAATGCCCTGGTCAGATGTTCTGCTTGGCCACTTTTTGGAAAGCTAGGATCGTTTGCTACCGCATCGATTTGTAAAAACGATAGAACTGGCAATATAATATTATAAAAGTATTTAATGAAGCCATTAACAGATCGCACACAGTTTTGGCCAGTGATCTCTTAAACATTGTTTGCCGTAAAACTCTTATTAATGCTGTAAATGATTCATTTTTATTTATTTTTTTTGCACAACCTTACTAAAAAAGTCGAGGTATGGCTATTTGGAAAGTATTGTGAGTTGGGGTTTCGCATTTCAAATGAATTACTCTCGGCTTTCCAACAGTCGCAGTTCACACCTATGTAAACGCACCCCGGAGGGCAACAGATTTATTTGCAAGAGAACTATTTTACCCCTCCTTCTTACCCTCGACTCGGTGATGGATGGACGATCTCTCTTTGTCTAAATGCAAATAGACTTTAACCCTGAATTAATGGATAACTCCGTAGAGGGGTGATTACTCGACTTTCGGGTTGATCTGCCTTTCTCGTAGTCCGTCTGTCACCAGCTACATGACAATTGATCATTTGACGCACATTTGGTGAACCCCCTGAACGTGCGAATTACTACCACTCTAGACGGTCGAGTTGAATTGACAGAGTCCCTCTCGCACTGGATTATTAATCAACTGGACTATCTATCTATCTATCTATCTATCTATCTATCTATCTATCTATCTATCTATCTATCTATCTATCTATCTATCTATCATCTATCTATCTATCTATCTATCTATCTATCTATCTATTTTTGTTGTAAACAGAACATGTCCACTATGGAAGGACGAACAGTCTGGTAAATAAATAGGCCTAATTTTTATTTATTTATTTTGTTTTACCAAAACTATGCTACATTTTAAACTGTATACATGTATTAGCTGAGAGTTCTGCATGTCAGGATTACTGTGCAATAAGTAGCCAATAATATTTGGAATTTCGGATGCAATCTCCAACTTTAACTCTGATAAACATAACATGGCTGTCATTTACCCCTGAGCTAGCTGCAGACCCCCTGTGGTGGTCTGTAAGGAGCCCCATTTAAAAGCTATAAAGAACACAGCAGCGCGTGCAGAGAGGGGAATGGGGAGGCATTTTGGATTTGATTTGAAGTTTTAGGATCAGACAGTAGAGCTGTTTTTGAATGCAGAGACTTTTAAACCTGCTCTAAAAATGCAGAAACCTTATTTGTCAATTATCATTTGACTTTTATTGGCACAGTTTACCAAATAGAATAATTCACTTTGTTAATTTTCTTTGTGTGTGTGTGTATTATGTGTAATGTGGTTGATTGCATACATGCTGAAACTTGTAGCACCGGGGTTGAGCATTTATTGACAACAAAGCAACAGATAGAAAGGTCTGAAGATGTGTGTGTGTGCAGTACATATCAGTGTGTAAGTATGTGTGTGCAGTTGTGCCCTGGTCTTCAGCACGACTTTCACATTATTACCAGGGGTACTAAAATTTTATTTCCAGCTAACATTGTCAGGATACAGAGTGTGTGAGAGAATATGTGTATAACAGCACTATTGCCTTTTGCCAAGGGGGGCGTTTGCTCATGTAGCTTGTAAAACTCAATGTCTGGGCACCCTTTAAGCCTTCCCTATGAAATATCACTCGTGTTCTTGCTGTCCAGTGATAAAAGAGCCAACAGGATTTGGAACTGGTCTACAGAAGAGGACACCTGTTGCAGAGGACAAGAGAGATACAAAATGAATCATTATTTGTCGATAACATTATATGCCACGTAAGTCTTCATTTTGTTTCGCTCTTTAATGCATGTGTAAAACCGTATGTGAAGGGTTAGGGGTAGTAAACACGCTACAACAACGACGACAAAAATAATAATTCTGTCATCATTTATTCATGTTGTTCCAAACCTGTCAGACTTGTCTTTGATAAACTGTTCTTTTGAGTGGCCTTCACAATTCTTTTACTACTGTTTTTTTAAGATAATTAAATATAATTAAAAGCGCGAATGTGATATGAAAGCTAAGCAGATCAGGAGGTGTGCAGGCCCACAAACTCACTTCATCCTTCCCATCACCCCCTCACTTATTTATTTTTTCTCTCATTCTGTCCTTAACTCTGTTCCCGTCCATTTTGCGGCGGATGGAGTCGGTTGTTCATTCTTCTCATAAAATCAAATCAGCAGTGGTCTTGGGACCTTGGTGTGTATCAGAGGGTGAACACAGGGTCGTCTCGTTCTCTTTGCTCATCTTTAAAAAGAAAGCTATGCCCAAGGCCTGGAGATAGAGACTGATAAAGGCAGCAGAATGGGAGAAAGAAAGGAACAAGGGATAGTGGGGAGAGGGAGGAAAAGACATGGTTCATTGTTGAGTGGGCAGTCCCATCACTTGATGACTGTGGCACTCCTCAACCCTGCAGCTGGGTTCTGATGCCCTCACAAACTGTCTTTCTTCTTCCCAACAACAACCATGGCTTCGGGGGGTCACAAAAGATGCCTGCCCTGCCACGTGATGGCGCTACAGATGTGGTGAGGGAACTTCTTTAACATCCAGGGCAAAATACGAATGCGTCAGATACAAAGCGAGGGTCACAATACTGTCCTTGTGTCCTTCTCCCAGCTGCTGTATTTAACAGCTGCAATAAAGAGCTTATTTGAAAAACCTAAAAAAAGAAGAAATTGAATGCCTCAGACTTTTTAAGGGATGGCTCTGTTTGTCGTCCTCTCTGTACTACAACATCTAATGCCTCATGCATATGTATGCAAGTGTTTAAATCAGACCTCTAGCTCTGATCTGAAGATAAAAGAATGAGCACTGCTCAACCCTTTCACATCTATCAACCTTTGCCCAAGTCATTCTGCTGCGGAATTGGAAGTGGTTTGATGGTGTGAATTTGGCACTGGATATTTCTCTTTATTTTCTTATTCATAAACATGTGACAAATCAGGGATTTTAAGTGTTAGCTAAATTTTCGAGTCATTCCCTCGGTGCAGTGTTTTTGCTATAGTTTGTTTTAAAGCATTTTGACAGTTGCACATTTGACACTAGAAAAATTGGTTACTAATTTATTTACAGAAAATCTGTGTAGTGGATTTTTGTTCCACGAATCGTTCGCGCATCTCACAAATGCCGGGGTCGTGCGAAGTTGGCAACCATCGCAGTGACGTCACTCTAGCTTGGACTCTTTCACAAATATTCACAAATATTGATTTAGTTTTTCCTTCACTACAGTTCCTCACACCAACCCTGTTCAGGGTTGTGAGAGCGCAACAGATTATGAACTAAGGAGCATAAAACACGCTTCTGTCGACGGTTTTGGGCACGAGACAGCTTCTCCTATTATCTTATTAATATTTGCTCATAAATAGCTCCAGCACACGAATTAAATTGGTGTCATCTGTGTTTTCAATCTGGTTGTGGGAAGTCAAAATGTTGCTATGGCTATAACTAGGCCTGTGTCAATCATCGATATTTAATCGACAATCGCTTATGTTTAAATAGTCTTTACGTCGCCTATGAGTGGTTCTTTGTCCACTAAAGCAGAGAATGGAATCGCACCTACAGCCTACTATGAAAAAATCTAAAATCTTTGGAAAATCATGGTTCCTTTAAAGTTTTCCGTTCATTGGATTCTCCACAGCTTTACATTAAAAACAGGGAGGAATTTAGAGTCTTATTTTTCTAACCTATTACAGCTGTGATCACACTGGACTAAGCTAGGACAGGTTTACTGTGATTTCTCCAGTGGGGAAAGAGATACGCCAACCTGATCTCATGGCAATTCGTACATATTTTACGAGTTGCCTAATTCGTACAAATTCGTATGACCTCACTCGTACGAATTAATGCGATTTCTTTTAAATCGTACGTATTTTATAAATTGCCAATTCGTTTAAATTTGCACGAATGACCTAAACCTAACCCTGCCCCTAAACCTACCCGGGGTTTTAGACAAATCATGCAAAATTGCAAGAAAGCTGTACGAATTTGCACAAATTTGCCACCTCATACGAATACGTACGAATTGATCATGAGACTGTGTTGCATACGCCCTTAACATGTGATAAGTCTGTCCAAAGCAAAATCGAGGGCCTAAAATAGGAACGTAAATCTGTATATGGATTTATAATCCATAGATTTTATTTTTACATTGATTTTTACCTTTTGAAGTCAGGACACTTTTTTTTACTGCTTTTCCCCATATTTGTTTATATATATTTATTTAGGTTAGTGAACCCTTACCTAAAATTGAATTCGCTTAAGCCCATGTCTTGTTTTCAAAAGTCCAAAACAATATTTTGTCGTCCCATGGTATTTGCCTGTGTTTTCTTTAATCCACCATTCTGATTAATCTGTTAATCTCATCATCTCAAAGCTGGTCTGGAGGGGCTAAATGATGATTGAAAGGCCAATGAGGATTTGTTCTACTATAAAAGTTACTATATTAAATTACATTTTTAAATAGATTTATACATTTTGTTTCAAATATGTAATATACGAGGGGAGGGCAAGAAAAATCTATGTACAAAGGGATTTATTAGATTATATTTCAAGTTAAATAAATGGAAAATGTACATTAATGCATTCCAGTATCAGTCACATATTTGCATCTTCTGACACTTATTCTGGTAGCACTGGGGAACAAATAAGAAGCATGGATCTTAAGTTTTGTCACTCTGTAATTTTAATTAACGCGTACATACAAGACACTGAAAGGTTAGGAGTTTGTAGCAGGATACTATCATTCATGCTTTCATGAATATGGAGAGGTTGAGCTCCACCACTTTAATCTTCTGTTAGCTGCCCCGAAGCTTGCTTAGCACAGACAATAGTGTTAATTATTCCATGCTTCTCTCCTTCAAACACTTACCATTCACATATGTTTATGCAACAAACAAAAATGTGCCCAAAACACACAGTTATTAAGAATATTCAACACAAAAGCAAATGATGCTTATAATTTCTGTCATTGCAGTCAAGCCAATGACACTGTTTTTAATGGCAGGGTCATTTGGGGGTAATGAGTTTGTGTCCATGAAAAGCACTAGGCAACTGTCTTCTCTTGATTGATCCCTTTTGAAATTGTATTCATAAACGCATACGAACATCTATTGTATATGCAGTTTATGTAGATGTGCTGTGGGGTCTGTTCTGTCAGCTTGCTGTTGTCCCCAGCCTGGATGCATAACTGTTTAAATACACTTTGACTGCTAATTATGGGTATGCACACGTAAGCATACAAGCAGATAGTCTTTGATTTGTTTGTCATTTAGAGTAGGCCTCCTCACTGAATGTCCATGTTTCATAAATATGATATGACAACCGTAATGAGTAAAAATATTATGTTCAGCACCTTTCTGACCTTCACACACTTAATAAGTTCATAAGCAAGGTTGCCTGGGTGTTTATACTTTTGAAAACATCTTGGCTGAAAGGTATTTATAAACAGTGAGGGTTTTTGAGGGTTTTTTTTTTTCAGGGAGACATAAAACCATACGATAAAACTAATAAACAATTGCATCACGTTTTTAATTAATTAGTTTAATATTTTCTGACCGTTGATCTCTCATAAACACTATTTTGATGTTAAAAATAGGCTCACTTTTGACAGTCTGACATATTATAATCTCCCCAATCAAAAACTTTGTTTACTTTCTTTTGCCTTTATTTTGTACAGATGCAAATAATAGTATTTGTACATACACTGTTCTTAATTTTATCAGCTAATATTATTACAAGGATGAAAACTCTTATAGGTTAATGAAAAACTCAATACTGCGACTTTTCTTGTTCTTATGAACATATATAACTTGTTGTTAATTCTTATCTTTATGAGACTCTATATGTCACTTTAAAATTATTCATCAATTAAAAATATTCTCAAAAGTGTCATGTTTTGTGTGTGTGTGTGTGTGTGTGCGTGAGTAAAATGTTTTTTTGTTGAGCCCACTTTTAAACTACAGTTGTAACCCAGGTTTAAAAGTTTGTCTTTCGGCATGTAAGTGCATTATATCAGTAGACTACATATTTGTGTAAAGCTAAAGTTTTGGCTGCATCGCTAAAAAGCTCTCACTCGACCAGTGCTCTCGGGACTGAAAGTGTTAATTTCCTGACGTCATCATTCCCGGGGCGGTGACCTTAAAGGTAGGGGTGGGGGCAAATTTTTGCTCCGGGGATGAGTGGGAAATACGCCTCGCTTTCAAGGCAAATAGCCTGTTTTGGATGTAAAAACATAACTTGTTTGTAAGAGTCGGGTTTTGCTTTTCTTTCAGGACAACATATGTGTTTTGTAATGGATTGCCTGTGTTTCCTCAAGGTAAATCTGCAGTTCTTTAAGTAAACGACATATTGAAGCGAATGTGTGTTTTGTGGTGTTTCTATATTACCACCTCTACATATCTTCTGTTCGCAGACCCGTTGGATTTATCTAACACATTGCACCGACGCCGAGTGTGTCTCTTTGCAAAGCACAAATGTGCTTCGGTTTAAAACAACAATGTTCTGTAGCCTACAGTTATCGATGTCCCGGTCGCGCTCGGCTCATGGTTTGCCTGCAATGTCTTTAAATTACCTAAGTTACCACATGAAATCGGCTACTGTGGTTCGATTAACATAGGTTTTTTTTTGCAGACCATGTGGAAAGTCCAATATGGTGGAGAAGATATGATTAAGTGTATCCAAGGTCTGTACGAAGCGGGTCGCTTTCTCCCAGTCTATTCCAAGGTCCCGTTCAGTGCAAACATGCTAAAAAGTAGAATAGTTCAAGGTGTGTTAAGGAGTTGGGGTATGCTCAAGAGACACGTGCCCTCTCCCCTAATTAAATGAGGCAAAATGCAATGGTCTGGATATGACAGCAGATTAAATTTCGTTCGCCTCTCCATCAATTTTCTGTTTAATGTCACTGAGCTCCATTGTGGGAGAAGAGGACGCGTCATCCAGCCATAAATTTGTGATTATAGAGGCTCGAGGAGGCAGTTGACTCTATTCGGACGGATTTGCTCCGTACCTTCAGATAGATCTTCAACAACCAGAAACCATTCAAGTGCTCTTTTATATACAGTTTAAGCTTTAAAGACTTTAACCGGACTAGACTATGATTAAGTAGTCACGATAAATTAAATAGCCTCTATTTGTTAAGATTTGTTAGGAGGCTCTGCGCGAGGAAGGGACACTTCAGACGGCGTTTTCTTTATCAAGATTTGAGTCCAGATCTCTGGCGCATTTTCTTTTACCCCTTTTTGCCAAAATCAATAGTCAGTCCTTATTCAAAAATATTTTCTATCCGGATGGACTTCCACGTTTTATAGGTAGGTGTTTTCTGCTCATCTGATTTTAATTCCTCGCAGCCATCAGGACTTCTGCAGAAGTATTTAGAAGATCGTGCTTTACGTGTTTGTTTGTGTCCATTATGCAGAAAGTATATGAAGGCTTTTTCAAGGTTGTTCCTGACATAACAAAATACACTTTTCATGTCAGATGCACTGTTCGAACAAGAACTATTTAGCGTTTAGTAAAAAGTGACTTTTATAGCATTTTTGAGAAGCCTCTTTCTGAAACCGGTTTTACATTGGCTTTGACTTCAATGGTTCAAAGCTTGAGCAATATTCTTACATGTAGATATATTTGATATGTGAATTTTACAAAGATGCCAATGTGTTATATCATGATTTTATCACTATTTATTGGGGTACAAAAGACACGCCGTTCTGTGTAATGTGGAAGAGGGCCCGATATTTGATTGTTCTGACTTTTCATTGTTTGTGCTACACTCTCAAATCCCTTACATAACAAAAAAGATGGATTTTTGTAATAAATAGAAATTATATTAAATTAAATATATTTTATTTGTACTTTTTCCCTTGTTGTTTTCGTATATGTGGCAAATATGTATACTTTTAAAAGCAACGTGTGCACATGATCGTTCAGTCATTCATTCATTCATTAGAATTTATTCATTTGTGTTATTGCTTTGCTCAGCAACGCTGGGTCACAAGGTCAAAACATTGTTGCTGCTTAACGAAACCTAAAGTGATGCTGAGTGGTTTTATATTATTTCAGTCTGTTTGGATGGAGCCGTTCGTGAAATTTAACGCTATACATTTGTTTATACAACCAAATTAAACTCGGAATTACTTATTTTTGTTCCCATAATAAATCAGCATGTATCAAGGGCCTGGGCTTTCACGGAGGGACACTGAGACTCGTGTAGCTGATTGATAACAACGTGTAACACATTGAATACATACCTGTGAGAGGAACTGTGAAGATCTGACACCCACCAGGCTGTGATACAAGCATATACTCTACATACACGGTAGGCTACACTCGGATCAAGACCGTGTCCCATGTCAAAACCGAGTGGGCCACTGACAATCCCTTAAAAGCATGTGGCTGAGCCATCCCCTTAAGGATTTATTTGAATCTTTACATAGACTCATTATCTAAGGATAATGCGAGTAGTAGATATATGATACTGCGCCACGTGACTACATCTCTCACAAGATTTCATATAATGTATTTAATTATGATTGTACTACTTTGTTTTAGATTTATGGCAGCAGAGAGCAATATACCATCTCATTCCCCTCTATTTGGATACCTATTACAGTTTCCTAACTTGTATCTTGAACTACGGTACAGTACGAAGATTACTTGAAATAGGTATTAATGATTTTATTTACTCATTTTCTTCTAATTAGACAACTCATCCGATTAATATTCAATTTCTTTAGTCACGTTAAATTTGAGAGATAAGCTCCAAGGAGACATTTTACGAATTATCACAGAATTTAAACTGAGGTATTTATTAGACAATCTTATTAATGAAGCACTATGGGGGCAGTCGACAGTTTCTTGTTAATTATAAATGGGTCAGTCAAGAATTGGTGCCTAACAATGGCATAGATGTTTATTTCCGCTCATCTACGCTGTTTTGTGCTTCTTTTTTCTTAAGATGATCACACCAGAAAGTTTCTTGGGTCATTTTTTGTGTAAGCAACGTTGTTTTAAGAAATTTTAATTTTATTTTTGTATTTTGTTACATGTATTTACCTCTCTATAGTTTGACTTCTAGCTTTTACAATAAAACAGGTCGTAATGAGGTAGGTTTGTGCCATTTATGGGGGTGAACCAGTACTTCCCTTAATTGGACACAGATGGGCTTTTTCTATCGATAACACCATTCCTTGGAATTTATAAAGGGCAGCTAGTCGGTATCCACCCTTATTGGGAGTTGTTTTTCTATCATTCACAATCTGCCCCTAGGCCCGTACCACCCTAAACCTAAAGTGCGTACTTCGGTTTGTAGGATTAAGTTTTGACTATTTAGCGTATCTTCATCGTTTCAGGTAGAATCTGACTTCGGTGTCAACTGTGCCTCTCATGATCCTCTCATATAGGCCTAGGTGCAATATGTTTCTGCAGCGCTATGATTTCATAAGAACTCGCTGCTCTTGTAAAGTTCATCACAAATAACGCTTCGGTCAGCGTCGACGGACCACATAAATCCAAATCTAAATATTCTTGTAAGTGCTTATTTATAGCCGAATGTCAGTGTTTTACATAGGCCTACAAGTCCTTATTTCAGATACATATACCAGCAGTGCTAAAGAGTTTGTCCAAGCCGTGTGCTTAGCCTGCGCGTCCCTTTTGCCTTACACCAAACAGAGGCCAAGTCATTTCACAAGAATTTAGCATTTCTAAGGGTTGCAAAATGCTCAAAAGTAGGTCCAGTGATATTTCACTTGGATATCAAATGCATTAGCCTAACTTAATAATCAAAAGGAAAGGAGATGTCACCAAATAATAATCAAACTAATTTCGGGCAGTGGTTGAAACGTCAGTGCATGACCTCAAGTTATCTGTTTTAAATAAAATCTTTTTGAAGAATAAAATAATTTTAATGCTATTGTGTAATTTTACAGTACAATAGGCATTACGTGCATGCTAAATGATCCAATGTTATTAATTATTAAACGGTTTCAATAAAATACAGTTGATTATAGCACGTTTTTCTCGCGTAATTTTTCCAGCAGACATCTCTGGCCGTTTTACTGGGCCGTGAGCAAAATGAACGTCTTGACTGAACATGCTTCATCCTCATCACCAGCTATGGAGTACACTGTCACAATGATTCATCCAGCGGACGCGTACATAAAATCCCCTAACCTACATGGACGTGTAGGCGCATGTAAGGACCGTTTATACATTCGCATCAGAGTGGGCTCTGAATTCAGGCGTCCTGTCTGGATTATTCTATTGCCAATGGCAGACCAGGGCGATCTCGCACTATCTAAAACTGGTGTGCAACTTAGGCCTGACAATAACTGGGTCTCTGCGCACCCTTGGCCTATACGCTGGTGACAAACGCCCCGTTCCGGTAGTTTGAATGTGGCTGGAAGATGGAGGGAAAGTGTCAATCAGAGACGCTTCATTGATCACGGACAATGCCGTTCGCGGGACTGGTCTGTTTCGAGAGCAATCAGTCACTCCGCATTAATTATCCCCGCGTCCCACAGTAGGGCAGCTCGCGCTGGCACATGGACAGTGTGTGTCTGTTTGTGTGTGCGTGAGTGAAAGGGAAAAAAAAGAAAGAATGTGTGTAAGTGCGCGCGTGGGGAGAAGAGATTGTGTGTGTGTGTTTGTCAGAAAGAAAACGTCGCTGAGTTTGTGTTCAGGTAAATATGTATGTATATATTTAGACGGGTCTGTATGCGAGTTATTGCCTTTGCTTGCGTGTAAATGTGTGTTTGCACGAGCTTCTTATGTGTGTGTGTGTGTGTGTGTTATCCGAACACCACTAAAATGCACCCCACCCCACCTTTCAAGTTGCGAAAAGGAGCCAATAAAAACCCAACAATAAAAGGGTCTTTCTTGTCACTAAATAAATTAAGTGTCGATATCTGCTTAAAGCGCTGCACCTCTTTGTATATTGCAGAACAGAAATCTTTATTGCCCCAGTGTTATTGCTTTTTTTCCAGCATGTTTTTTATTTTTATTTTATTTTTTTTGATGGGAAGGTCGGTGGTAGGCCATAGCACACTCTTTGTAACAATTATTGTAAAGTTGGTTAACACAATGACTGGGTACTTTGTCATATTAAGAGCTTCTGCTTGGGTCGTTTGCATAGGCCTACTTGATTTCAATTTTGGTTGAATCTGATTAACAGTGGCATTTTTTTTTTTCTTTTAGGACTAGCCTGATTTCTCTCTTTATCTGTCTTTTATTTTCTTTACAATAAGCCCCACGCCTATAAGACCATAAACAATTTATACATTAATGGAATGATTTATTGATAGGTCGATTATTCATTGGTTACACCTATTGCAATTGTCTTATTACATAATTTAAAAAGTCACTGTAATTATATAGTTTTTTAGTAGGACTACATCTTTATCTCTCTCTTCTCCCCAAAGTTCAGCTTAGTTATAAAAGTATAGGCGCATCAAGATTAAACTATGTAGTCAAATGTAAAATAGTCTATTTATAAGGAGAAGCGTTTTTCAGTTAGCAGTGTAATATAACAATGTTCTCTGTATTGTATTGTTATTGATTGGGGTACATGTATTTTCTTTAACCAAATTGAACAAATATTAAAAACGTAGTAGCCTATTATCAACATCCACTATAAAGCTATTTTTAACAAAAAGATTTACATTCCAGTAGGCCTATATATTTCATATGATTAATGATTAAAAGTAAACACATCGTTTGACAGGCAACAATATTTTTTAATATTTAATTATAATGCAGACATTATTACATAAACAACTACTAGAGTAATTGAATACATTCCGTTTACAATCGTCTTCCAGTTTTTAACTCACCAAGGTTTTCCGGAACTGCATTTGCACCGAAAGAAAGAACGGCGTTTAACATTTTCCGTATTAGCGTGTAGCCTAATTGTTAGTTTCTATTTTACAGTCGTTTACTACTTACGGTTATTAAATATCCAGTCAAAGTTAGAAGTCGCAGTCAGTGTGAAGTTTTTACATTTCATCGTAAAACAAATCCTCAACACGCACGCTCGTTTTTGGTCGCTTTTGTCTTAATTTCCAGCCTCGTCCTGTTTTAGTCTATTAGATGTCCATGTATTAGAATTATCATGTTGCTGTTGAATTAAGCGATATTAATCCGAGAATCTATACTTTAAATTTAATACAACATGTAATTTCCCCCTTTTTAACGCATTCCCTTTGATTAAGTCACTCTTGACTCTCCTTTAGCTTTGGGGCCAACGAGGTTCGCCTAGGGGAGGCCTTGAAACCGCCCCTCCTTATCTCCTTTCATCATCCAGCTCTGGGCCGCCTTGAAACCGCAAGGCCAGTAATTGCTTTTTTCAGGCAGCCCAGTGCGGACTGGACAGCAGCCAATCAGAGCCTTGTTTACATTCTATGATTGACAGCGCTCTGGCAACACGCCAACCAATCAAACCATTTTCAGAACGAGGCCCAGGCTTTTAACCCTTCGTTCGCCATTGTACCGTAGTTTGGGCTTTAACTGATTATTTACCATGCTGAAAATTGTTCTGGCTTAAAATAGTTAATTTGACTGGCAATGTGATTCTAAACTCTTTAAACGTAACGTGCAGTGACGCGCTTAAAGTTAAATAATATTGTATGATTCAGAAATTGCTTAAAAGAATAAAAAGTTTCTTTTTGATTTGAAGTTTATTTACTTAAGCGGTTGAGTTGTTCAGTGGCTTCATTTAGGTTTGTTCAATTAGATTTATTATACTCCAGAAGCTGGCTGTCATTTAAAAATAATAAATATATGTGTACCATGTCTGCATAAATGCTTACTTTTCCTTAACTTAAAGCAGAGTTAAAAAGTCAAATGTTGTGAAATGCGTTTCCTTTGTTTCAAGTCATTTAAATAATGACACTCCAGGCTGCATAAGTAACCATGTGGTCGTGCCTCACACTGAACTCGTCGCGAGACAGGAAAGCTCAAATAAAGCGCCCGCCGTTTTGTTTAGTTGATCCAGCTGACACGCCATTGGCTCAGAGCGCCGTCCAATCGGAGCCACTGTTTATCCTGGGGCGCGCTGCACGAGCTTATTGACATGTAGGTATTAGACCAATGGGCGCGACTGCTCCCCCAGTCACCTCCCCCTCTTCTTCTTGAGTGGCACTAGCAGATTCAGGAAAGAGCCTCTGACTGCTTGCACGGGGCTCGATTCAGCAGAAGCGCTTACTACTACGGTGCATCTCCGAACTTCTGCACTGCATACGCACTGCAATCAGCAGACTCTAGGATGTAACCATTTCCATATGTTTTTATTCTGCTTCTGCTCTTTTACGTATTTTTTTGTATCATGTTTTTTTAAACCCATTTATTGTTTTGCAAGGAATAACTTACCAGTAAGTAATTCGTTTATATTGTATACATTTATATGCGTGCAATAATAAACAAATGCCTTCAAGAGCTGCTCTTACTTTTTTTAAGAACATCTGGCGTTGTACAAAATTATCGAGTTTGTGTTGCAGGGGGTGGAAAAAAGCTATCCATTAATTTTGTCTATTGCTTTCTTTGAGCAATAATAGCAATAGTAATGACATCAACAACAAAAACAATTATAGTGGCATTAAATAGCCTACTCATAATCATAATAATACTGAATTGCTGCCGAATTCCTTCATTATTTTGAATAAAATGGAATTTTATTTAGAGCGAAGATCTGTGTCTTACTGACTAATAAAGGATAAAATGCAAGTGTTAACAATTCCAATCTTTGAGAGACATTCAATCGCAAACTGCTATATGCAATGGACGTGATGGCAGAAGTAAGCTACATAAGCGCTTTTACCTTTCTACATGTTTACTAGTTTACATGTGGAATGAATATTAGGCAGCTGTTTATGAAATTAAAACTGGAAACCTTTTTTTTTTATTTATTTATAAAATTTTAGTTTTTATAGGCTTTTATTATACATACGTGTTTTCCATTGATATACCATTGTCTGGCTTTTATCAGAGGACATTTCCTACCACTCAAATCCTTCTTTAGGAAACCTGTTCTTTCATGCGCTCCTCCTCACCTCCCATCCGTCCTCCGAGCCAAATCTAATAGATCTCAGATCCCAATAAATGTTAAAAGTTCGGCTTTGGTTAATAGTGGGAGTATACCACCATCTTATACCACATGCTTTAAAATTTGTGCCCAATTTCTTTTAATGGTGTCACAGAAATGATGCATGTTTGCTGGAAATGGCCTTTGTCAGAAAAAAAAATGGTGCACTACATTAAATTCTGTGCTTTAGAGAGCTTATTCTTGAGGAATTTCAGCTTATGGTCATTATTTGAGAAAATATGTAATTTCAGGCACGTCAATTCACTCACTATTCTATAACCTCTTTCTCTTTTCAGTTTTTGTGTTTTTAATGAAGGCGGTAGGGCTACAGCAATTTGGCATTGCAACCATCTTTACACTCCAAACTGGGAACTTCCACCGTTTTAAGGCCTCGACCAAGCAATGCGTTGAAACACCCAACACGTTCAGCCTTCTGAATGTCAAATATCCGGAGATCCAGCCTATGTTTTTCGTTCATAGTTTGAAATTTAGAATAAATGGAAAGCTCAGCTGGAGATTCAAACTTGATCAAAATTTCTTTGTTTCCTTATCTTTGATTCGGTGTGATAATGAGAGCACTTAGGACCGTTCGCACGAGCTTTTGTAATTTTGTTTTGCAAACTTTCCTTTATAGCCTTTATCATTTTCAATAGTCATGCATTTGCAAGCATGTTTTGAAGCAAATCTCGCGCCTTGGTAACGTCGCATGGCAATTCTCTCAGTGCACCATTTTGACAAGACATCTGCAACAACGTAAGATCATACTATATTGCTTGTACCCGTGATTTAGGAAACTTAAGGACTAGAGACCAAAGGTGAAATATAGACGCCATCATCCGTGTACATTTCCCCCATATACAATGTTATGGAAAACCTAGTTCGGATGAACAAAGCAGTTTAATTAACTGATCTGATTGACAAAAAGGACAGAGGAAATTACATTTATAGTTGGATGCATTAAATAAATTAGTGTTTGTAATGAAAGCAGTCAGGCCAAACGTCAGCGATTATAATGTTTTTCATCTTGTCAAAAAGACTGATCTGGCTTTGTCAGTTTTCCGTCTTATTTGCTGAAAATGTCCTTGAGTTTCCATATAGGCTTAAGGATACTGTAAAAACGTATTGATCCTGGCATCTTTCTGTGAATGCTGTATAGCCTGCAGTGAGTCTTCTGTGTAAAAGTGGAGGTGTGCTGCAAGCTCGCTCAATTGTGGTGAGATGAGAGAGACGAGCGGAGAATTTGTGTTTAGGCAGCAGTCGCAGCAATGGACGCGCACACTCGCGGTGTTTTCAATGAAGGATTACCATTACACATCTGAAGGATACTAACATGATACGATCTTGTGGATTTGCATCACTCACTCGTGTAACTGGTTTGTAATTTAAACTACGTTTTATGATTTTTGTGTTGCAGAAAACATGACTGGGACATACTTTTTTGGCCGTCAGAGCCAAAACTGTGCTGAATGCAAGACCTAAGCGAAACTCTTAACGGGATTATAACATCTGGGCGGCGTTCGGTTCGGTTCTCGTGGTTTCCCGCTCTGGATTTCGGATTTATCGTTTTTTATCGGGATGGAAGGCCGGGATTTCGCTCCTCCGCCGCACCTTCTGGCGGAGCGAGGCGCGCTGGTTCACAGAGGCGCCTCGAGGATCACTCCTGCCGGGCACACGGCTGTGCAGCATCCCGGTCACTTTCAGCCTGGGAAATATTACCCCTCACACATACCGATGCCTCCACATTCAGGTAAGTGTTATGTTTGTTTTCCCCTGTCGATAAGTGAATTCCTTTAAAGCGTACTTTTAGCAGATTCAAATTGCTTAACTTCACAATAGCGCATTGACGCGTACTTAGCCAACGCTTACTTTTTTATTGGGGAATGTTTTTTTTTTTTTTTGGAAATAAGCAATTGCTACAGTCTGCTTAAAGTCAAATCTTACTGCATTGTGGCGTTTTATCTGACAGTTCACTTGAATAAAATCTGACGTGTTGCGAATGGATGGTCGTTTCTAGTTTAGGAGCAGTGCGTATCAGAAGAGAGCGGTGAGAAAATATATAGGCTACCTTAAACATTAATTGGTAATATTATTGTAGGACACCGTAATTTATATTTAGTCCTTAAATTTATTTCTGATGATTAAATGAATATACATTTTTGTTAATAATGAACAGTTACATTATAGCTGGATTGCCCTCTTTGTTTCAGGCTCATTCAGACATCTAGTTTTCTCTGACAAAATAAGTTGTTTGGTAGCATCTATTCTAGTAAAACCCCATGATTTTCTGTTAATTATTAGGGTGCATATTTGAGCGGTTTGCTGCCACAGCTGCTTTAAGTTAATAACACAAGCTTTGGTGTGTGTGTTAGCTGTGGTTCGAGAAGTCTCCAAGATTAGGGTCAGTAGCTGTGTGTGTATGTGTGTGTGTGTGTGTGTGCTAAAAGAGGCGTCTGTAATACCAGAAAATCCGGTTTCTATATTGAGCGGTGATGTGACGGGGTGCGAATGAGTTGACAGTGCATGCATTAGATTTAACAAGTGTCTCCAACATTCAAAGTACCTTTGGGATAGAGGTACACTTTGCATTTGGGTTATTAATGAGATATAAATTCATATAAAACGTGCACACGAATACGTCCGCCCATGAATGCTTCAGTTTCTGCTGTTAATCGCAGGGAATATCACATTTTGTACGTAATTCCACATTTTCCCCTTATTTTATTATATATATAACATTGGTTGATGTAGCCATCCTTTTGGCTGATGTGTTGTTTTAAAGATTGTGTTCAGCAGATTAGTTATAAACAATTAATAAAACTGTCTTTGGTGTTGTTTTAGTCGGTGCTGTTATATTATTTTTTCTTTTTTTGTTTCTTTCATGTA
>JAUMHP010000062.1:13477097-13514206 GCA_032361065.1 Enteromius trimaculatus | reverse complement strand
TATATATATATATAGGCCTATATGAAATATTTTCAAATGACGTTTCATTCGCTCATTCACTGTGATTTAAACTTAGCTGATGTATTTTCAGTCGAATTCGTATTCGATGCATACTGTTCGCTGTGTAGTACACTTCAGAAGCGAGATCTATCACAGCGCTCGCTGACCCTGATGGTCCCCGGCGCACGGTGAATGCGCGCGGATACTGATGGTGTCGTTAGCTGCTGTCTTTCTCTCCGGCCTCCTGCTGCTGCTATACTCTTACCCACTGCCTTCTTTAAGTATTTCTTATTTGTTTCTTACACAAATACCTCCGTCTTCTTACCTTACACAGAGACAAACTACGAAGGTCGGCAAGATAAACTCTATAAAACATTTAGTCTCTTTTACGATAGCTGCTTTCGAGTAAATGTACATCTTCCTGTCGTTATTTTTCATCTCTAATGTATTGAATCGGTTCATTGTCTCTTTCTTCGACGACTGTCGCCGAGCTGAATACGTTTTAAAAGCCGCACCGCCGGTAGATTGATGGATTTTGTTGTGCTGCTCGGGTCTCGCGTGCACATCAAATGCTGCTCTGGCAGTGCGCGCGGATAATGTGTACAGTAGGATCTCCTTTTCTTCTTTCTTTTTCACCCCTCTCTCTCTTTCTTTTCTTTCCTCCATATCCTCAGCAGATGTCTGTAACGTCTGCCTCAAGGCGGACGCCAGCTCATGCCATACAGGTGCATCATTACTTTTGTGTGTGTGTGTGTGTGTGTATGAGTATGTGTGTGCGCTCATATCAATTTCTTGTTCTTCCGCTGTGGCTTTTTTAATCAACACAGGTGTCTTTTCTGCTCATACAGAATAGGTAATACACGATGATACTGTGCGTATTATTTTACATCATACACTGGGACAAAAGTAATTTATATAAGTTTTAGACCATCCTCTTTTTTGTTCGCGTAGGATACGCATTTAAATAAGCAGATATCATTATATAGTTTCCCTCCCCTTTTCCTTGTGTTTGAATTATTTTATTTCTGATTATTTTATAAACTATTTGATATCCCTATATTCCTCTTAATTGAAATGTATTGCTTCAGACAATCACACACGCACACATTTAGGACTACATCTAAACAGTAATCCCTGTGCAGCCACAAAGTCCCTTAATGATAGTGAAAATACGTAAGAAATGCACTCTGGTAGTCTTTTAGCCGGGGCTACCCTTTAACTGTGGCATCACAAAAATAGCTAAATTTGATCGAGAGACCGAATATTTAGTTTTTCTCGGATACAACCAACAGCAACCCGCAGTTCAATTAGGTGGCACCCCGTCTGTCACAGTCATCCACCTGGTGATTCGCCCTCACCCTCTGCGTTACAGAGTGGTTTTGTAGCTCTGTGCCACAGCAGTCATGTTTCTGCAAAAGCAGTGGTCTGCCCTGTCAAGCGTTGGTCGGCCTTCTTTCATATCACTTCTTCTTCTCTCGCTTCTGTGTGCCTTGAGTCCTGATTTAACAATGCTGTGTCTGCGCTGCTGTTGATCCTAACCCGTCTCACCCTCCCCGTCCACTCGTTCCTCTGCGGCGCAGCCCAGCTCCGCGCTGAGGTACTGCTGCCCCCAGGCCATTCGCCTTTGATAGGGCTTGTAGTTTAAATTAGTGCGTTCGCTTGAGTCTAGTTAGTATCTCTCTTCCTTTCTCTCTCTCCTGCGCCTGTCTCTGCACTATCCCTGACTTGCAGCGGATCGCTTGTAGTACATAAATGCTAAATTAATTACAGCGTTCTTGGAATAAACGTTTATGTTTGAGTCCACCTTCATCCGAAAACTTCCGAAATGGCATGCGATTCCTTAGCTGCTCCAAAATAGAGTGAAAGTGACTAAAAGAGAGAGAGGGAGAAGAGGAAAAAGAGCGGCTGAATGTTTCCACCTGGTTGGTAATCTGGCCCAATTACCTCTGCTTGGTAGCACAGAGCCTGGCGTGTTCCATCGCCACTCACTATGCCTGCCAGCTGAGTGCTGTGCGCGAGTGTACGACGCTCTCTCTGTGTGTGTGTGTGTGTGATTCAGCAGAGCCTCGTTGGCAGAAGCGACATCGTTCCCCCTCCCCTCCACCCCACAGTCTCTTCTTTCACAGTTTGATGTGCCTCGGTAGGCTGAGAGAGTCCCAACGCCCTGGCCCGACTGCACCCATCACCGCTGCCCCCTCAAACAATGCATCTGCACGTCATCAATCCCGGCAGAAAATCATTTATTAATATTTGATATGTACACCTTCTTATGTGCACCTATAAAATATGTATTACCCGCTTCAGCGCCCGGAATATCATCACTTTCTATGCCTGTGACTATTGATCAGGGCCGCGTTTCCCAAAAGCACAGCTGTGCCGTTAAAGTCGTGGGATCAGGCCAACATGGTGCTTTCCAAAAGACGCTGAGGCAGCTCACCTGCATTCTTCTAAAATAGTTCTGTCATCATTTAATCTTTTATAATTTACTCATCTTTGTGTCATTCCATTTATGACATTTTACGACATGAGTTTATGACTTTTTTTGTCCACATAGACCTGTGCAATGAAAGTCAACGTGGTCTAATTTGCAGAGCACTAACTTTTATGGTATGAAAAAAAAAAAAAAAAAAACAGTTCTTCAAAATCCTTAAAAATCTGTTTATAACATTAAGTGAGGAAACGATGATAGAATCTTAAATCATTAATTGAAATATATGTTGATTAAAATCTGTACTTAAAAATTATTTTTTGTTTATGCTGACAAAAAACAGTTTGCTATATAATGCAAAGCAGGAGGATTTAAATGGGGAAGTGTGAATGCATACATGGCACCTATTATACACCTGACATATGATATGTTGTTGTTTTTTACACCAAATCTGAAAATTGTCATCCTTCCGATTTGGATTTGTGCAACTGATACTTGAGAACTGACTGGGTTAAAAAAAAAAGGCTCATTGGGAGGGCTTGTAATATGCACACAGACACAATCACACACAAACACACATAAGCTAAACTTAATAACGGATGCAAGCAAATAAGTGTAAATAGACACTAATGCATACACACACACACACACACACACAGTTCAACTTTTAAACCCTGGGTTCATCTGCTGTGCATTGGATCAGCACAACAATGAGGCAGTACTCTGGGGCGCCATGAGCTACAGAGCTCATTTATACAGCTGTCAGGCTCCCTCTTTCTTTCTTTCTTTCTTTCTCTCTCTCTCTCTCTCTCTTTCTCTCTCTCCCACCCTTTCTCAATCTCCTCCTCCTCTTCCTTCTCTGTTTCCTACTGGCTCGCATTTTCACAAGAAAACAGCCCTCCTGACTCGTCAACATTGCTGTTTGGATTTCATCAGTTTAACACCCAGCATTTTTTTTCTTCTTTTTTTTTCATTTTATTATTGTTTTGTTTAGCATGTATATGTGATTCTTTCAGTGATATCTCACTCATTTTGACACATTTATTTCTGGATGTTACACAGTTCTTCTCTAAAATTTGGAAGGGCTTTCTTTAGTTTTTTTTTTTTAGGAAATTAGGTTATTCTGCATATTAAAATAATTTTTTTTAGATTTTTATTAAATTGAATTTTCAAGATAATTTATATATTATTCAATTTAATATACAAATTTGCTATATATATAATTTACAGTTTTATTTAACAATTTGCAACAAACAGATAAGTATTTGAAAAATATATTCAGACATTTCATACGCTGACCAGGGACAGCCGCTATCTTTTTTTTTTCTTAAACCCTGAAAATGCACCAGCTTTGTATGGGGTTTGAACAAAATATGTTCTTTCATGTGTACGTGTGTGCGCTTGCATGCTGCTTGCTACATCCTGTGAGCTACTTTTCATTGTGACACCTCGACTGATGGACTCAACCACCGCAGCATATTATAACCATGTGGGGAATCTCTCTCTCTCTCTCTCCTCCCTTCGCACTGTCTCTAGCTCCGCTGTCGTTATTAAGTCCAAACTTTGACTCGGCCTGCAGCCAGCTTTTGTAAATGAGAAACGATTTTGGGATTTGGCTTAGAAAATAAAAGCCCTCCACACTGGCTTTGATGTCTGATAGTAAGAGAGAAATGACATTTTAAATAGGCTGCAAAAACAAAACCTTGAAAGTGCTTCCATTCTGTGGTGAGGATGTGTGATTGGACGAGGAAACTAGTGACAGGCCTGTGTACGCTAGGAGGAACTGGGAAATCCACTTCCCTTTTTTTTGGATTGTGCGTGTTTGTGTGTGTTTTGAATCATGGCATGGATGCTGTATAATTTCTGTGTGTTTGTGCATGTGTGTGCATACAGTCATCGATAATCGATCAGTCCGTGTGTCCTCAGCAAGGTCGGATCGTCCCGCCTTGGTGCATGTAATTTCACATTTGTGCTGAGCTCATCATCATCAGATACTTAGATGATATCAGGCAATATCATCAAGGATTTTATGCTGCAATGGCATCTGACACCTGTATGTACCAGGTGCACACACACACACAAGATGTGTTCCCCGCTCAAGATGCAAGCAGAATCCAACTCCCTTATTCATGCAGTTACCATTTAATACATTATTTTCAATGCTTCTTACTATTTTGCATTATTAAACGCATTTTATCTTACCATTCATGTGACTATTATAAAATGCACATTCTGTATTTCGATACTTGGGTATCTTGAGCAGTATGTGGCAGCATGTGATCATGCGAGGGTGGGATACCACACAGCAAGACGAGTGCACCAAGTGTATGCAGAGCCTTCATTAAATATACATAAAGCACGCTTTTTAAGGACACGACGGCTTCCACACCAGTAAAGGAAAAAAAGCACAAAACAAAGATTAGCATCAGGAATTCAATATTAATCAGTCTCAAGGGACGCACACACACACTCTCTCTCTTTCTTTCTCCTCTCTCTCGTTATTGCGAAGGCTTTAATTCGAGAGGGACTTGTTGCTTTCGAGCCGCATGTCTGAATATTTTCATGTTCTCTGATTAAAACAAAACTCCGGTTGACGCGTCGCCTTTGTCTTTGCCCCGTGCTTTGATTGCTTGTTGAGTTTTCCTTGCTCACTTTCATCCCTCCCTAATCGTCTTCCTGAATCTTTTTGTTTGCATTTTTATTATTATTATTTTTTTTTTCTTTTAGGCAAGAACTTGCTTGTTTTTTTTTTCTTTGTCTCGCTCTCTGTCTGTCTCTCTCTCTCTCTGGTTCTGATTAGCGTTTCTCAGACTCAGCAGGAGGTTGGCTAGCTGTGGGGGAAGACAGTGACCACCGTGACCACACAGTCATGCCTGAACACGGAGCCAGCCTTCCATGCATCCCATAATAGCCCCTGTTCTATTTCTGGACTCCGGCCTTGCCATTTTTACCGAGAATGCACAGAAAAACTAAGCCTTATTTGACCACACGAATTCTCAGCTTCACTCCTCCCACAAGTCAAATTCTGCGAAGCGAACAACATGTCAAAACATGCGGGTCTCATTCCAATAATCTGAAAGAGTTCTCCCTCTCCGCACCACTCCGGCCCCTAAAATGCATCGATTTAACACTGAACTGTGTAAACGGATGCAGTATGGCTTGGCTTGCCTGCTTTGTTCTGTCCATGCAGCTGATCTCTGGTCAGGTGTACTGTGTGGTCGCAGTCGGCTCAATTAGGACACAAATATGCTCCGTGGCTATCAGCATGGCAACATAATGACTGTGATTTGGATTGAAGAGGAATGCATGACTACATACAGAGAGGCTGTTAGTGCGTGGATGTGTTTGTGTGAAAGTCTATATGAGCCTACCCTTATCATCACTCTTTTCCCTTAAACAGATCTCTAGCTTTGAAAACAAATGGGCTAACGTCAGTAAACTGGTTTGTTTAATTACTTTCATTTAGACCCACACACACACACACACTTATACAGGTGGGTATTGGTAGCCTGGTGATAATAGCTCTGGGCTGGCGACCCAAACAGGTGTGATCCCAGATAGGGGTGACCCACGAACCGCAGCGTTACTGAGAATCATGGTGCCCTTGGGCAGGGCGGTTAACCTGAGCTTGCTGCAGGGGAATCGTCGCTGTAATTAATGTACTGTAAACAGCTTTGAATGGAAGCGTCTGCTTATTGACAAGTAGGCAATTATAAAACAAGTTCCTTTGTGTAATACTTTAATTTTTTAAAGATGATGCAGCTTATGGGGTTGGCGCTCATGAGAGAGCATGCTGCTAAAAGTCTCTCCTGAATCAAAGTTTGCAGGGTGGTAGAATGAGACTCGGGGGCTGCTGGTAATCCCTCTCTGGGCTCGGAGTTTCTGAGCCTCGCTTTCACACTGATACTGGTTGGTTAGAGGGGGATTAGAGGACTTCATCATTCACTGGACCCCGGAATAGAGGTGTGGATCAGGGGGAGGAAGGAAAGGAAGAAGGAAAAAGGGGAAAAAAATTGAAAGGTGGGGGAAAAACAGAAGTAAAAAGACAGTAAGAGAAGAAAAGGAAAACACTATCAAAAAAGGATGAAAGGTGCGTAAGAAGGGAAAAAAAGTAGAAAGAAAAGGAAAAGGTAGGGATATGGATGAATGAAGAAGGAAGGAAGGAAGGAAGACAAACTGGTAGGGGTGGTGGGGTGGGGTAATGGAAATAAGGAAGAAACAAAAAGGAGGAAACTTAGGAAGGTAAGACAAGGTGGAAGGAGAAGAGGAGAAAATGTATGGGAAAATGGAAGTAATGAAAGTCTCATGAAAATATTACAAAAAAGGGAAAGGTAGAAAAGGAATTAGTATTGAAGGAAAAAAGGGAAGAATGAAAGAAAATAATTAGGAAAAAGGGGAAAAAGGAAGAATGGTTGGAAAGAAAGAAATAAGTAAGGAAGGAAATAAAGAAACATACAAAAGAAAGGGATGAGGAATTTCCTGTTTGTTAGAGCAAGAGAGCAAAACCAGTTTAATGCAGCAGAGTCCATGAAGAACAGACATTAATATTCTTTTAAAATAAATCAGAAATCGATTATTGACTCTTCGGTCAGTGGGGTCTATTTATTTATGTATTTTTTAATAGTGTCAGTGTGGGGACACTATTTTTTAGTAGCATTGAAAAGTTTGGGTCTGTAAGATTTTCTTTTTTGAAAAGGGAGCACTTTGGACAAAGATGCATCAAATTGATTAAAAGTAACAGTAAAAACTTTTAGAATGATTACAGTATGAATGATATATTCATTATATTATGTATGATATAACACCGCCGGCAAGTTAAGCACCAGATTCTTACTTAAATGTCTATATTATTTATTGTTTTTGTGCCACCTGTACACTTCTTTGTATATTGTACACTATTTTGTATATTTGCATATTATTCTTTTTATTACCTGTGTCTTGTCTTGTCACTGTCATTCTGTTGCACTGTAGAACTTTGTCACAAAAACAAATTTCTTGTATGTGTAAACATACCTGGCAATAAAGTTAATTCTGATTCTGATAACAAAACAAATGTTGAAAGAAAAGGAAACTGGAAGCAAAGGAAGGAAGGAAAAGGGATTTTTAAGAATAAAGGAAAAGGAAAAAAATGAGTTTGAAAGGAGGTGGAAAGATGGGTGGAAAATAAGAAGCAAATAAAAGAAGAAAAAAGGAAAGCAAGAAGGAAAGGAAATATGGAAAAAGAGGAAGAGGTGAACAGTAGAAGGAAAAGGAGGAGAAAGAGTAGAAAAATGGAAGGACAGGAATGAAGGAATAAAGAGGAAAAAAGGAAATTAGTTCAAAAAGATGTTAAATGGAAAGAAAGATAAAAGAAAGGAAGGAAAGCAAATGGAAATTTGGAGAAAGGAAGGAGGGATGGATGGCCTGGAAGAAATGAGGAGGGAGGGAAGGCAAAGACAGACAAGAGAGGAAGAAAGCAGGTGATATATGTGTGAATATAATGTAAATGCGTGTGTGTGTGTGTGTCTTTCCACTATGGTTTATGCTTCAGCGAGAGTGCTGATGTCATGTAGACACTACCAAGATTAAAGTGCTGCACCCGCTGTCTGGGGTGTAAACACCGCCGGCACGTTAAACACCGCAGAGAGAGAGAGACACGGTGGGATGGGGTACAGGGAGCCATGGAAATGAAAGACAGAGAAAGACGGAAATAGCAAGAATGAGCAACAGAAAGCGAGAGTGTCTGATTAATGAAAGGGAAAGTTGTGTAATGACTCTGTAAAGGCTCACGGCAGTGACATCAGCAGCAGTGCATGTTCATTAATACGAAGAGCGTTCCTTTCACAGCATTTACATTGTGTTCACTCCAGCGCTGTAATTAAGATGCGCATGCATGAGACACGTCAATGTATCGCGGCTTTAGCTGCTACAAGAGCCCCATGCACGCTACGCAATAGATTATTGCACTCATCAGGCGTATTTTGATTTGATAATTCTTGCATTCCTGTTCTTGTCCTTCAAATCAACATCCTGCATCTGATTATGAAGGAAATAAGCAGTTCTCAGGGAGCTGACGGAAAGCAGGCGGAAATAAAATAGCTACATAAATAATTGGTCTGCAGTTTAGAGATTCTGTGTTTGCAACGATAAGGAGAATACTCATCCGCTTACCTTGTTTTTTCCACATAGTTTTGTCTTCAAGCTCAAGTTTATTCCTCCCTGAGGAACGTTTCAGTGCCTTTTTAGCTCATTTTGGTTCTCAGTTTGGTTTTACCAACCTGATCTCATGGCAATTCGTACGTATTTTGCGAGGTGGCTAATTCGTACGAATTTGTAAGACCTCACTCGCACGAATTCATACGATTTATTCTAAATCCTACGTATTTTAAGAGATGGCAATTCGTATGAATTTGTACGAATGACCTAAACATAACCCCGCCCCTAAACGTACCCATCATCACGTGATTTATACAAATCGTACGAAATCGTACGAATTAGTACGAATTGGCACAAATTTGGCACCTCGTACGAATATGTACGAATTGCTCGTGAGACTGTGTTGGTTTTACTGAAATGTCTCAGATATTAAAAAATATAAGTCAATTTTCAACATAAATGAATAGTTTACAGCTATAATGAATGTGGATGTTATAATATAATGAGTAAAAGTTGGTTTCACTTTATTTTAAGGTGTCCGTGTAATTATACATTTAAGTACTGAGTAATATTAATCGACTATATGTACTTACTATATGGTTAGGTTTAGGACTAGGGTTTGGTTTACAGTTACTTGCATGCAGTTAAGCATAAATAATTGCTGTTATAATGTGACAAGGATATATGTAAATACGTGATGCCAGAATATTGTTCTTTTTTTTGGGTGAAATATCCTTTTATTCCCTAAACATCTCAATTTGCTAATCTAGGAGAAACAAATGAGATGCTAAACAGATCTCATTTATGATTTTTCTTTCCTAAAGGTCATTATGACCATCATGTTAAACCTGTCTGGGCTTTTCGGTTTCTTATACATGAAGATGAACATTTGAAAAGTCTGTGTGTGTGTGTGTGTGTGTCTCAGTGATGTATGTTGTGTGTGTCGGTCTGTATTAGCGCTATGAGTGTATGCATGTCATGCTGGCTCCAGTCGCCAGCGGTTATCAAAGGCCTTGCGGGTGCTGTGTTGTCTCTCAGGCTTTACGGTCGTTCCCTCAGCACGTCTGGCTGGCCTGGCCTGTCCTCTATCATGCCTGCCAGATAGTGGCTCCTCTGTGCTGGGCTTTGTTTGGAGGTCAGGAGCCTTACACACAGCTGTGGACACAACACAGAGGCAGTCAAAGTTCCACAGTCCTCCCCTATCATCTCCCCCTCACACAAACACACACACACACACACAAATACGCTCAGGACATGGAGCCAGTCCAGCCTGATGAAAGAGGGGAAGATGTGAGGCGTGAATCGAGGCTATAGTGATTCCACATCTCGGGTGCCAGGAGCGCTGCTCTTCTCGCTCCTTGACGGATGTCTAAGGACAGAACGAGCGTCGGTTTGTATGAAAGTTGGTGATTCAGATCTTTTTAATGGTTTAAACTCTTTTCATAACTTGGCTCGTCTCGGTGAGGCAGCTGTTGCAGCGAGCAGACAAACACGGTGAGGTGGCCCAATGTTATGTTTCCACTGTAAAGACCATTCAATCAGTCTTTAATTCTCCTAATAGCCCAGAGACCGGCCTATGATTACACTTTGGCTGATACACACTTCCCTTTGGCTCTGATTCAGCTCTCTGTGTGACTCTGCAAGTTGTATTTCTCTTTCGCTCACTTCTTGTTCTCTTTCTCTCTCACTTCCAACTGTTAGTCTGATACTCCGTTTAAAAGTGCTGTTTTGCTAATATCCGTCTTGTTGTTAACTTCGCTCTCACAACCTCTTTCCAAAACCTGAACGAGCTAAACAATTTACAGTCATAAATTATGCCGATTGGCTAGAAAAGTACTTACTTTGAGCCTAGAGCTGTCACAGAGACAGGTATGACTTCTTTGGACACCTATTTAAGCAAAGTCTGACAGTAATCACATTTCGTGTCTCGTATTGCAAATTTTGCTTTGAGCACCTTCAATGCACTTTCTGTTTCATACTAATGCATGTGCAGACAAACACACCTTTGTATTGCAGCCTTGATCCTTAACCTATAATCTGCAAAAGTGATTCAATTTCTTTTATAGTCACACATTCACTCCCCTCTGAATATTACTAACATTATTCCTGCTCATGCCGCTCGCTTCTTTTCTCCTCCATCTCTCTGTGCCTTTATTTTCAGTACATTTCTCCTTGAGTTGTCGCACTTTAATACTTTTTCAATAACTCTTTATCCTCTTTGTGGAGTATTGGTATGGGCCGGAAGTCATGCACTTCAGAGCCACCCCGCCTCCCCTCACTTGTGCAGAGAATTTATATTTAAATGCAACACAGACATTTAATATTCTTTTAAAATCAAATCGGAAAATTATTATTGGGTCAGTGGGGTGACACCATTTTTTGCGTTTTCTATTAATTTATTCAAAAATATAGTAGCATTGAAAAGTTTGCAGTCTGTAAGATTTTCTTTTTTAAAAAGGGAGCACTTTGAGCAAGGACGCATCAATTGATTAAAAGTGGCAGTAAAAACTTTTAGAATGATTACAGTATGATGCTGTTCTTTTTCAGCTGTGACAATAATAAATCTTGCTTTAGCATTTTAGAATGATTTTTATGGAGCATATGACATAGAACTAGAGTAATGGCTACTGTAATTTCATTAAATACATAAAAATATTTCTAAAACTGTTATTATGTAATAATATTTTTACAATATTGGTGTTTTTATTGTATTTTTGATGCATCCACAATGAGCATAATATATTTTAGCCCAATCTCACAACAATTTGTACATATTTTACAAGGTGGCTACTTCGTAGGAATTCATACAACTTTGGCTAAATCTTACGTATTTTACGAGTTGCTAAGTATGTGTGCGTATAACCTACACCTAACCCCTCCCCTAAACCAAGACAAATCGTACAAGTGAGGTCGTTCAAATTTGTACGAATTAGCCACCTCATAAAATATCTACGAATTGGTATACAATAGATTTAATTTTCCCACTTCCATAATAAGCATGTTTTTCCATTTCCAATTTTTAAGGAAAAAGTTAAAAACATCAGGGTGGTCATATTTTTGTAATAATAAAAAAAAGCCTCAAGTTTTGAAAAGAAAGTTTTATTAAGTAGCTTGGTACATTTTTTTATATTGTTGTTTCTTTGAGCAAAAATAGATGTTTAGATGTTTGCATTTAAATTCTATTTGTTGCAGATGTTGGTTCATGTGCACATTCATCTGATGGATGTCTGTTGTTCATTGCAAACTGCGTTTTTTAAGATGCGAAGTAAAAATAGTCTTTTGGCAAAATGTGTCCCAAAAACCAAAAATTGTCCAAAATCACTGTGTGCTCTGTTGACACAAATTGCTGCCTGGTGAATTAGCACAGCGTTACCAACCACAAATTTAAAATGAGCTCCCAGACATGTTTGTGTATAGTTTGTTATTTTTTTGATATTTACATGTTTTTATGGTCAATTGAAGTGTAGATGTGGGGTTAGAGAGAGAAAGCGCTCAATGCTCTGCTGTTGACTCCCGTTCAGAGTCTCAAAAGAGAGTTCTCACACTGGCCAGAGTCTTTACTACTGCCTCTAGTATACAACAAGGGTTAGGATGAGGTCAGTAAATTGGCCGTGTTTACTCTTTTATGTTATTTTCTGTGCGTGTGACTGTCCAGGACTGGAAGGACTGTCTGCAGGTGGCTTGTTCAGGTTCTTCTGCAGATCTTGCAGGTCTGAGCTCACCTTTGCTCCTAATGAATCGTATTTTTTTCCTTGGGAGAAATCGCTTCTTTAGTGCTTACTGGAACACACGCAGTCTCATCTTTGCGGCATTGTGTTTTCTCAAGGTTACAGCACTACAGTTGCTCTCCAATCTTCTCATTTTCAGAGGTGTTTAACCTCAGATCTGGGATCAGCCTTGCTTTTCCTCATACAGTGAACGTTGCTTCTACAGTAGTTCAAACAGGGGCATGTTTGTGGCCTCCAGGTCGGATCGAGAGGAAGTCTGTTTTCCTGCCGTTCGCTCTCTCTCCATTTTGGAGCCATGCGAGAAGAAAATGAAACACATTTATCTTGGGTTTCCCTCTTCTCTCAACCCTTCATGTGTCCTTCCTTCTGCTTTTATTTGTCGAACACACACGTACACAAACCCCTGGAACGATGCACCCATGCAGCGCCGTCGATATTCAGAAGGGCCCTGAATGGATGGCTGGCATTTGCATGCATTGATTGAGTGCATGTTTGCCCAATATTTCAGCGCAGCTGATGGCTTTATTAGACACATTGATTTAGAAGGCAGATAGATGGAGGTGGACGACAGGGAGGGGAATGAACAGAAGGGAATGAAGGAGGAAAGAGAGGGAACATTGTGACACACATGCTGAAAAATTCAGCTTCCCTGTGTATCTGGCAAACCTGAAATTGTAATGAATTGTGTATTAATCACAAATAATAATATATAATAAATTGGTTTTGTATCGAATTAAGAGTGCACACTATGACTTTTATATTCTTTGTCTTTCTGGTCAAATGTGCACTATTTTTTTGTGTTAATACATGAACTTTGAGCTATTGATTTAGTTTATAAAGTTTTTAATTGCATTTGTATTATAATCATTTGTATTTGATATATATTTATATATTTGATTTATTTATATTCAATTTACATTGGAAAATATTAATTTTAAAAAGCACAATAAAACACAAACCATAAAAATCCAATGCCGTCTTCATTAATTGTGAGTTTTTATGTTTGTTTTTTTACATTTCATGGCATTTCATACTATTTTCAAAAATGTAGTCATACAAATAATAGGAAAAAAGTAGACGTGAAAGAGAGGAGGCTTTAGACAGTGAGAACTGTGTGACATGTTGACCCATATGTGTGTGTGTCCTGAAAGAGTCTGATTAGGAGGACGGTGTTGGGTTGTCAGAGGAAGCGGTGGCCTAACGTGGGAACTCTCACCTTTTCACTGACTGCACTCAACTTAGCGTGACCCTATCCACACACACACAGAGGCATGAACACAAGATGATTAGGGGTCATCTCTCTCTCTTTCTATCTCTCTTGCTTCACGTTGCTGTTCAATGTGCCTTAAATCAGATTTTTTCCCCCTCACATGTGACTCAGATCTGACACACTCTGAACTGCTAAAACCACACTCATTGCTACAGTTTCCATGACCTTTCTAGTGATTAACATTTACTTGTTAAGAACTTTCTCTTCATTTATTTTGATTATATTCCTAACTATTTAAAGTGTAATCATTTTAAATGATGACATTTTACTGTACAATTGTACTCAGATCCTCAGCGCACTTAATAATGTTGCTGGCTCACAGTTTTATTTTTGCACAAACACTCTTGAATATTTAGTAAGTTTTAGAGGAAAGAAAAATGTGGGGGCAAAAAAACAAACAAACATTTTTTTATATTTTTTTTTATAAAAAGAAGTTATATTTTTTCTAGACTCTAGAAACTTTCTAGAAATTGTTTATTTTTGTTGAGCATACACTAGTAAGATTATTTTAATAAAAGTAATATTTTTTTATTCAATAAGGAAGCATTAAATTAATTAAAAACGTTTATAATTACACAAATTACAAAAGATTTTAAATACATATAATATAGTTCTTTTGTACTCTCATATCACAAAAAATGCAGCATCAGTAATAATATTTCTAGAAAACCAAATCAACATATTATAATGATTTCTAAAGAATCATGTCACACTAAAGACTGGAGCTCCTGAAAATTCAGCTTTCCACCGACAAAATAATAAAATGCATTTTATAAATATGAAATACATTGTAAAGCATTTTACATTTATATTTTATATTTTATTAAAATAAAATATTTTCACAATATTACAGTTTTTACAGTATTTTTAATTAAATAAATGCAGCATTAAAACGTCTTTCAAAAGCGGTATATAATGGTAGTATATCAGTGTTGTGCTTAAGGTATAAGAGCATCACCTGTTCAAACTGATATATGACATGGCACATTTAAGAAATCATGTAAACAACCACATGAAAAAGTGAACTTGGGCAGAAAATCGTAATTTAGACTCTTGGGTTTGCGGCGTGAACACATCCCCTCTGTCATTGTCTCTCTCTGCATCTCTTTTTAGCCCAAGCCATACTGAACAATTCCCTCTAGAAGCAGCCCTTTCCATTTGATTTGAGTCTGCATGTGTGTTCAAGCCAAGCAGATGTGGTTTTTGGTTACACTTCTGTTAAAACCCCCCCCAAAGGAAACTGCTGCATTTTCTCGCTCCCGTCACTTATTTTGAACATGGGAGGGCTAGGGTTTTACCTCAGCTTTGGGGTTTCAGGCGTGCTTCACGCTCTCTTGCAGAGGCCAAATATAGAGGCTTGTTCCAGTGTGGGTGCAAGACACCGCCAGACCTGACCAGACTAGACCCCTCTACAACAAGTGCTGCTATTTCCACTTTCCAGCAGGAAACCAGCTGTGTGGCTTTAGCTTAGCAAGGGCTTTTTGAGTTTGTGTGTGTGTGGAAGAAAAAATAAGGAGGGTTTTGATGTCATGGGCGCATGTGCAGGTTAATCTCACGTTGGACAGAAGAACATTTGTGTGTGTGCATATCGGATGTAATGAGCAGTTACCGATGGGCGTCAGAGAACAGGAAGCTGTGCTCCTCTGTATCTGCTTTCTCCCTCATCGCTCACTCCTCGTTTACTCTTACAACAGAGTGTCATTGTTTGTGAAGCTGCAAAAACGACCATTGTTTAGCTGCGCTTGTGGTTGGAAAAAGGCAATTTAATATCTCTGATCAGCATTTAAAGTGTAGCGATATTGTGCTGATAACGTTTACACACACACACATACATGCACACACACAAATCATGGTGGGGACTTTGTTTTGACCTCCATTGTTTTTACTCTGACCTAATTTATACCTACTCCTATGCCTAAACCCTAACCCTCACACAAACATTTCTGCACTTTTACGTGTAGTTTTTTGTTGTGCATGCAATTTTTCTGCCTTTTTAAAAAAATCTTTGCTGGGTGTTCTGTTCCCTCTGGTTTGTAACGGTTCTAGTATTTTTTTATTCAGCAAGGATCTATTAAATTGATCAAGGTTACATTTATAATGTAACACAATAATTTTATTTTGAATAAGTCTCCTCTTTTAAACTTCCGTTATAAGAATCTTGAAAAAATGTATCTCAGTTTACAAAAAAATATTAAGCACCACAACTATTGACTATTTAGCATTGATAATAATAATGGTACATGTTACTTGCTTATTAGAATGAATGAATAAATTATATTTTCATTAATGTAATAAATTACATGATAACATATTACAATATAAAACAGTTATACTTTTTTCAAAATATCAGAAAATCTTACCAATCTCAGATTTTTGAATGGTAATGTTAATAATCACACATTTAATTGCTGTCCTGTGGTTAATATACCATATACATCTTTTGCTTGTTATATAAATCTAATTAAGTTTTTTAATTAAATGCAAACGTTTTTGCATAACTTGACATCATACATTTGTTAGCGGAAGGAATTATTTATTTATTTAAAACTCTGGTAGAAAATAACTAAATAGTTTTTTTGGTTTGTTTTGTTAAATCCAAGAAAAGGTTAATTCTTCCTTTATTTATCCATGCATTTTTCCCAAAGTGAGTTTTTTTTCTTTCTTCCTCAAATATAGTAAAGTAAACATATATTCCTATTCCACATATATTTAAAAAAATAATAATTTTACTTTTAAGAACACCCCCAGACATTCCTAAAAGGAGGTTTTATCATATTTTGTTAACGTGTGTGAACAAATAAGTCTCCAAAGTATTACTAAGCAAACCCACAGACACACACACGAGATCATAAACTAAACATCCCAAGAAAAACTTAAGTTTTAGCAAACCAAGAAAGACAACAGAAGCAAAACCACATATATGTACACATGCTTTTGCATACACACACTTACACAATGGGAGGGCACAGAAATATCATTATGGGTAAAGAAAAAAGAAGACCAAAAAGAGCAACCTGAAGGAATTAGCGAATGTGACTAAAGTAGCTGAGATGAGAATAGCTTGAGTAATTCATCTGCAGGTCTCTGCATGCCTGTTTGCACAAGCTCTGGATGCGTGTGTGCGTAAGTGGACACATACCTAGAGCAGCGGAAAAAGTCATTTGTCTCTGTGATTACTCATTAATGATCAGGGCCTATACAGCCACTCCTGTTTTGTTTGGTTTCTGTGCATGTGTGTGTGTGTGCATATTTGTGTGTGAGTATGAGTGAATGAAGTGTGTTTGCTTTTCTCTCCTCCATCATGGTTAATTGCCCTCTCCTCCTCCTCCTCCTCTTGGCTTAATGAGGTGTCTGACCCCTGGTCGCCTCCAGCACCATCAGAGCCTTATCATAACACACACATACACACGCACACACACAAACGTACGCATGCTGAACATGGCTTCTCCCACAGTTCCTGTTGTTCCCGCAGTCTCTGTACAAGAAACTAATGAGTTGTAGGTACGTCTCCTCGGGGTCCGCATTCTGCTTGTGTGACTCCCTTCAAATGTGAGTCGTGCTTCCGCTGGTCGTCTTTGCCAGCCAGCACCGAGACAGATGCCAATGTCAGTTTGTGCCGGAATAAGTACTGATAGTTGATTCTCGTGGCATGTTCAGACGAGTCAGTGTAATTAGGCTGCTGGATTATACCAGGAAGGAGGCGTGCGGCTCACCTACGAATCCAGCATATGTGATTAAAGTTAGAATGCGTAACTGCTGTTTCTGGCAGCCTGTTTGTGTTAGTGCTACAACAAACACCTTTAAATATCAATGTTATTCTGAAATGATGTCTCTGGTGATTACGCTTAAAAACGTGTGGTTTTTTGAAGGAGTATTTTGACATTGCCATTGTTTATCAATTTAGCTTGTACTATGAATATATAGTGTGTAATATATAGTTAGTGTTATACAGCTAAATTATTTCTTTGACTATATATATATATATATATATATAGTAATATAATATACAATATAAATTTATTGAATATATATTACTTTATTATTTTCTTGATTTTTGATTTTGATTTTTTACAATATTTTTTACTTTATAATTTATTATTATACAAATAGCATTTTTTTGCATTTGAAGTGATTTTAATTTTTTCTTTTGAACAAATGCAGTATAATTTTTTTTTTTTTACTGATAGTGTAACAACTTTCACAAACAAGTATGAACAAATGGCAAGTAACACTTGAAATATTGAAATGGAAAACTGAAATAGTATGTTCTTGTGAAATGTACTCCAATATTTTTGTTTTATTTACAACTTTACAACAAAATAATTTTTACAGTTTTTGTGCATAACTTTGACATTTCATTACAAATTTGAAACAAGTCATTTAAGTGCAGTCACTTTAACCTATACCTCACAGTTGTTTCTACATGGATGTGTTGATGTGAGATGAATTTTGTTGGTTTTGTGGTGCATGCTTGTTATTACTGCCTTCATGTTAACTGCCATTTTGGTGAAACTAATCAACCTGGTGCCTGGACCCCTGCAGCTGCCTCTGATTGGTTCCTCTCTTCCGCACATCACAGGAGGAACACAAACTCCAGCTGACTTGTCAGCCAATCATCAGCTAAGTTCTCTTTGAGACGACTGGGAGAACTTCTTTGTGTGTGTATGGGTTAGCTTTTGCATGAACCATATGTATTCTATTGGCATAGGCAGTGTGTTGGTTCTTATGCATCTCGTGCCCATTTTCCTGCATGCTAATGTCTTTTGGTAAATGCATAACTTTGCATTTCTGTGTTGTGTAAATGCTTGTATGTGTGTATATGTGTGAGTGTGTGTCTGTGTGTCTAGACACACAACCACCTTCCAGTGTGTGAGAGATGCAGCATGCACTTCTGCCCTTGATGATGTGAGAGCGTCCCCCAGTTCCCCAGACACACTCATCCACCCTCTGCTCCTCCCTTCCTCTACACTCATCTCTCTCTCTTTGTCTCTTCTGTCATTCTCTTCTCTGGGGGATTCTGAGCTCTATAGTCTGGGGTGTCTCTTGACAGGCAGACGGATGAGCGCTTGAAGGACTGCTGCGTGATTTCTGTGGCAGTGTGTGAGAGTATAGGGGCGGATACCTGGAGTGAACTCTCAGAAACCTCCAGTCTGCTGCCAGAAGCGTTTGAGTGACAACTGCTGAACCTATACAAATCTCTGAAGAGAGAGTGGGAATGTGGAAACTCTTAAGGAGAGTTGTGAATCTGGAAACAAAGAACTGTAAAAGATGTAGTGTTAAAGGTGAAGTGTGTAATTTTTGCATCACTAGTGACACCAAACAAAGTTATAAAAATAACGACTGCTTTAAACATGGAATTGCCATTGGCTGAGATCCAGATCCTGCCTAGAGATGGAAATCAAGGAATATTTCAAGGAATATTTGGGAAAAGATTTGGAACAGCTGTTAAGCTAGAATAAAATGTTGAAATAAATTCATTCATTTTTTATAAAAAACTGTTGACAGTGTGTATCTGTAACACGCTGTGATAAAAACATCTACAGTTTGTATGTTCGAGAAGCAGTTTATGGTGTTCACATTGCATTTAAGTAGCTATGTTGTGTTGCTGGATTTCAGGAGTATTGGCGTATTGCAAAACATGGACAGAAAATGCAAGCGCGATAACTGATACAGAACAAAATATGACTGAATAAGTTTAAGAAAGAAACAGTTCCCCTTCAGAAACTCGAGCCGCGTCGACAAGACGCTATGGGGAACACCTACAGCGTGACACTCTTAATAGTATGTGTAATCAGTCCAGTAGATGGGTGAGACGTCATAGACGGATGACATCATTGGCCAGGAAGCATAAAAGCACGTGGATTCAGCAAGCGCTCTGTGTGTGTCAGTCTTATTTAGTGTTGTCTGTCTATTATCACTCCCTATTTAAAAATTACGAGTGAAGGCAAGGGCGAGAGTGGGCAGCATTTCGGGCCGTGTTGTTCCCTTCCCAAACTACGTTACGGGTAGGGATACACACAGTTTTGAGTGTTGTCAGCTTTGCTCTCGGAGGGCCCTCTTTGAGGAGAGAGCCTTCCTCATGGTGCCAGCCCCGCTTTCAGTGAGGTGGATGCGGCATCTGTGCTCAGTGAATCGCGGTGGAATTTGGTGGAAGATGGGCGATCCCTATCCTCTTCCTTTCTCACTAGATCTACTTTATGTGCACAATCATGTTGTCTATCATTACTGTTAATAAATGAAAAATTGAGCAGTATTCTGGAGAGTGGAGGCATCTAAACCTAGGATCAGAAATCCTGTCAAGGCCCAGGGAATGGATGCTCCACCCCGAGGTGGTGGAGCAGATCTGGAGAGTCTTTCGAGCAGAGGTGGACTTCTATACAGCTCTAGAATGCACAATGTTCATCCAGCTTCTCTCTTGTTCGTTCAGCTCCATTGGGCCTGGATGCCATGGTACAAACGTGGCCGAGGCTTCGTCTGTACGCCTTTTCCCTGATTGCTCTGCTCCCAGGAACTCTGGAGAGAGTGCGCAGGTCAGTCTACTACTTGTAGCGCCATTCTGGCTGGGCCGAGTATGGCTCTCGGATCTGATGGCCCTACTAGACGGCTCTCCGTGGGAGTCAGGAGGGACCTCCTCTCACAGGCAGGGGAAACTATCGTTCACTCTCGCCCGGAGTTGTGGAAGCTGCGAGTGTGGACCCTGAGGGGACAGAACTCATAGCCTTCGATTTCTCAATGGAGGTTGGAGGTTCTCAATGGATCCAGAGCTCTATCCACGAGGAAACTGTATGCCCTGAAGTGGAAACTTTTTACTTCTTGGT
Organism: Enteromius trimaculatus; assembly: GCA_032361065.1. Taxonomy (NCBI): domain Eukaryota; kingdom Metazoa; phylum Chordata; class Actinopteri; order Cypriniformes; family Cyprinidae; genus Enteromius; species Enteromius trimaculatus. The sequence continues at coordinate 13,493,827 of JAUMHP010000062.1, read as the reverse complement.
GTAGAGAACGCCGGATCCTGCACGCCAGATTCTCCACTGGGGTCACCCACTCCACCCTGAAGGTTTACGTGGCGGCAATATTGGCCTACTACCTTATAATAAGTTTGGCAGTTGGTTCCACTGTATATTTTTGATTCACTTAAGAACCATCTAATAAGACTCATTCAGTCAGGAATTAGTGGTTTTGATCCACTAAAAAGAACCAGCTCATAACAGCCGTTAATTTGGCAAAAAAAACAAAAACATAATTTTAAAACCAGGCATTTTTTCTAAAGTTATTTGACTCGGGAATAAGTATCCAACAAGCTTGTCTCATGAATGTTTGTATCATCATCACATAATTTTCATAAATACAGGAAGACATTTTTATGGGTTGTAAAGACAAATGATTTCAATTTCCACATTTTAGTAACGTAATAGTAATATTATCAAATTCATGAACCCAATTTATATTTATGCATATTATTTTTTTTCTATTTTTATTTCAATTTAAGTGTAAGCTTTTGAGTTTTGACCAAGTCGAAACTTTTCACTGGTGGTGTGCAAAGGATTTTTTCATATATTTCCTCATTTTGACATGCAAAGCTAGGCTGCTATCAGTAGGGGGCGACATTGCAAGAGGGGGCGCTGTAGGTAGTAAGGTGTGAAGGGGGTCAGACTTGCGGTCAGAGTGTTTACTGTAAACAGATTGTTGAACAAACAGCAGCTAACATGCTCACCGGCAGACCCGCTGTCCACTGTTGACTTAACTGCTCCCTTATCAGAGAGAGCAGCACACGGTCAGCCCTGAATAAACATTCCTAACACAGGAGTCCTTTGTGTGCATGGGTGCATGTGTATGTCTCTGTATGTGTGTCACTGAGCACAACTCTAATGAGGAAATACTAAGTTTAACTTGTCCGTACAGTGCGTACAGCATGCTACTACAGCCTGCGCAGTCGCATGCAGATTAAAAAAAAGTTAATGATCTAGCCAAATGCGCGGGGCTGAAGGCCAAAGCCAGCCCAGCCAGATCCACAAGCTCTGAACCTGCACCGCACTGATACCACAGCTCATCCCTTCAAATAGCTTCACATAACAAACATTACACAGATCAGAACCACATTGGACCAGGACCAGCTCTTTTATCGCACTGTGCTGGCTGTAAAGCACCGCGGGAGGCCTTTGATGTTGTCTTGACTATGGGAGTTCTGTGTAAACCTGTGTGAGAAAGCAGATATCATGATTCATCAATAACTTTGTATTTTATCTGCTTCGTAGATTGTTTTTCTGCCTTTATATATAGATTTATGTAAAATAAAATAAATATACTGTTCACGTATTTACTTTTAAAAGTTAGGAGTTACTAAATTGTTCAAAAAAGTCTTATGCTCAAGAAGGCCCCAGAAATAGTAAAAATATTTAGGCTATATAATGTAAAATATTAGTAACGTTTAAAATGCTGTTAAGGTAACACTTTTTTGTGATTGTCCCTGTAACTTTTCATCTACATGTCAGTTAGCTGTCATTAGCGTATTAGTAGACTGCTTTATATCTTCTAACGCTTTATTTTGATGGGTCCTCAACATACCGACTATGAGAAATTTTGTGTGATTATGTGTCATTGGGAAATTATGTGTCAGCTTATTCTACTAACACTAAACCTACCATAGATCTACTCTGAGACATATGTGTAGTTACAAATTAATGACAATTAGTTGACATGTAGTTACAGAGTTACTTTTAGTTAGTTGAATGTTTAAAGTGGACTATTAAAATAAAATTTAACCACTGTTAATTTTATAATTAAAAAAATTGTATTCTATTTGAATATACTTTTATTCCTGTAATGGTAATATACATTTTTCATCCAGCATTATCCATTCATACAGTTTTTAGTTTCACATAATACTTCTTAAGGATCTTATTTTTTATTGATTTTATTTAATTTTTAATAGGTTCAAAAACATAGTTTTTTTTAATGAAAAATATTTATTTTCATAAATGTGTGGAGAATAAAGTATTTTTTATTTTCCTAGATAAAATAACTAAATGATCCTACAATATCTTATGAGACAAGCTAAAATTCATTGAAAAAGTGCATTTTTAAAGAGTGTATGAATACATTTGCATTGAGTGATAAGTGACAAATGTCTAAACCCTTATATGCAGATTATTTTAGTGTGTGTTTTGTGTTGAGTACATGCTCCTTCATTTAGAAAAACCTAGATTTATCAACATTAAATGATAAGAAAGAACAAATCTATGTGCGAATGCACCTTTAGTGAACCTGGCAAAAAAAGAAAAAAAGAAAACTTGAATCTTTTTAGTGTGTATGTAATTATAAATGAATAAAACCCATTGAGGGTCACATAATTCTTTTAACGCTTTATGTTCGCATCCGCGAAACAAAAAGTGAAAATTAACGATTCTTTCCTAATTACTTTTAACTGAGGGATTCGCCGGTGTTAATAAGAATTCAGTCCTGCGTTAATGAGCCTGTTGCATTTGTGTGTGTGCTTACGTGCGTGTTTGCGTATGTGTGTAAGCACATGAGATCAGGCTTCCTGTCTGAGTAAGTACCCCTGTCACTTGTGTTGTTGCTTTATGTCAAAACATCTCAAAGCAGGGACTGCGCTCTGACTCTCAACACACTCACGTACACACACACACACATGCATACACACACTTTGTCGGTACGCAGCTTGCTGCCAAGTCTCTGGGTGGTTGCAGAGCTCAACCTGTTAAAAGGTTGAACTCTTGGGAAGGTGCTGATCTGAGCGCACTGCACAGAGGCCCTGTGCTCTCCCGTCAGCCTGCAACACACACACACACATAGTGAGCTGCCTACGTAGGCTGCATTTTAAGCAATCATAGGTGTGTTCCCAGAGCGAATGCTTTTCAAAAAGGTCCAAACTTAATTACGCTCGTTTTGGCTGGATTCCATGTAGGCTTTGAAGAGAAGGCAGTCCCAGGATGCATTGCGACAACTCTCACTATCTCTTGGCACAAAAACGCACAGCTGTGGTTAGATACATAAGGAATGCCTTATACCGTTTTATTGTGTTCTCAACTGACTTTTTATATGTTGTAAAGGAGATTCTGAGATTTTCTTCTGCTGAAATATGGCAGCAGTTTCTCTCCATTACGGCAACCGGCTCAGGTCCTCCCACTTTATTTCAACAGATTTATTTACCTCACAAGCCTGGAAGCATGCAGTAATTCAACACAGGTAGTGCTGTGTTTATGTGTGAAAAAAAGAGAGAATGAGACCTAATGGAGGAGATGGAGAGAGAAAGCGAGAATGAGAAAGAGTGCCTGATCAACAAGTGTGCATTTGTAGAGACCTTGTTAATTGGCATTTGTGACAATAGAACACTGGCAGTTATTGATTCCAGATCGGCCAGGGATCGAATATGCAGAGTTTCACTTCCCATCATGACTGAACTCACTGTGAGCACGTGTATGTGCGAGTATGCGGCTTGTGAAAGTACATTCATTGGTTTTAATCAGTGAAAATAGTGTTGGCTATTGATGAAGCTCTATAATATCTCAATGGTTGCCATATTGTTCCTAAATAGCAGTTAGATTAAATGAAGTAAATATTGGGGTTTTTGCTTTCTGTTTTCTTTTGGTGTTATACAAAAATTAAAAGCTTTTCTTATTTAAAAAGAGGTTTTTGACCTGATCACACCTTTTAAGACTTTTTGGAGGGGAAAAAATGTGTGATTTTCTTTCTTCTGTGGAACGTTAAACCAAAGGTTTTGAAGAATTTTAGTTTGGTTCTATTGATGTTCACAATATGGAAAACATACAATCATTGAGAACTAAAAGAACGTGGTTCCTGACAAAAGGGTGTCATAGAAAAACAAAAAAAGCTTTCCTTATTGCAGAAAAAAGGTTTCAGTTAAATCCAACAAGAAGATGCATTTACTTAAGGAACTGGGAATTTAGTTTTTTTTAATAAAAGTGTATTTTCTGCAGTCAGATTTTGAATGCTACAAAAAAGTTTTGTGTTTTGTTCCCATTGACACTCATTGTATGGACTACAAATGGAAGTCGATGAGAATTAAAAGAACATGGTCCCAATGTGCTTCTTTTGTGTTCTGCTGAAAAAAGAAATCCATACAGGTTTGAATGACATGAGGGTGAGTAAAGGATGGCAGAATATTCAGTTGGGGGTGGACTGCCCCTTTAAATATAACTGAGAGATCCATTATGTCTCCAGCTGAGCTGTAGAAGAGTGACCTCTGAGCAGTGCAGGTATTGGCTGATATCTCAGGCAGTAACGTCACGAGGTCAAATGACGCCTCTGTGTGTGCGCTCCCCTGTGAAGATGACCTTTGCTGTGAATGTACAGATTGCAGGAAGTGCTCCCTAATTTTACTCCCCAGCTGGGAAGGCTTGCTGCTTTATTTCACCAGATGTCCAGCAGACATCTGAACGTTACGGATGAATGCGGCTGTGTGATGGAAGGCGTAATTCAACTTTAGTGCAAGTCAGATTCAGATGTGTCTCTGGTAGTGCTTTACCAGCCTCCGACTCTCCATTTCGCCCCCTGACTGGAGTCCAGAGGCTGGAAAAACATGAAAGAGGCCCCTGGGCAGGTTCACTGTAAGGAATAAGGGGGTAATCTTTAGGCCTCAGTAGAGCAATGATGAGGAGAGGAAGATAAGACGACTGTCTGATCTATGTATATGAACCTTTTCATCTGCATGTGTTTAACCCGTGTGGTTTCTAAAAGCACCTGCTCTCACACACAAACACGAGTGGAGGAAATTATTGCTCAGAGGTTGCTCTTTCATGGCTCAGGAATCTTCTTAGAAGAGGTTTTAATCAATGAGACTGTACATATGTTAAGATTTTGTGACCCTGAGACCTTTTCCCAAAAGAAAAATCTGAAAAGCAAGATTAAGCAAAAGGTTCTTCCATTTCCGTTTTTGCAGCCAGTGGAATTAATTTGTATTACATGATATGCTTTTTTGTTACTGCTATTTTTGCTATAACTTTTTCTGGCTAAGACAGATGTGGTCTGTGCAAAATTGCAATATTTCGTTGTAAATCAAGAGCAAATACCTAATCACATCAAGAATTCTAACCATTAACTATAAATTTAATTGCATCCATGCTGACTCACAAAGTGATCTGCTACTTTAAATGCTGGAGCTCTTTTAATTTAGGCAGATTCTGATTGGCTCAATGTTTTGAAACATTTCAGCTTCTGTATCCAGTTGCTAGCGCGAAACCATCAGTGTTTCAGTGTTTTTGAAAAAGTACTTGGAACGTTTTAAAAAAGCAGTATATGAAATTAGTATTATTTCTGCGTTTCATAAAAATACAAAAAATAATTTTCCGCAAATTAACTATGCAACGCATCTGATATAAATAGAGCTGTTTCTTCCGGCTTTGGCGCGCAAGATCTCGCGATATCAGAAAAGTTGATTTGTGGTAAAAAAAATTGATAGTGCTTGCTTTATATTGTCTAGCACAGTTTCTTGTTGCACTGTTATCATTTACAAGCATGAAGCACGTCTTCCTTCTCAGCAGCTCGGCTCACAAACACTGCCTCTGCTTATGCCATGAGCACGCCAGCGTGGACGGCTCAAACCAGAGATTGTCGACACAAGCTGATGCCTCACGGTCGAACATAAACGTTGTTGTATTGGTGGACTGATCAAGCTGGAGCATTGCACACGTCAGTGTAGACCACTCCAGTAAGAGACCCTCACATACACGCACAGCAGCCGATCCACAAAAGTCGGCGTTCTTGCACCCGCCAGCGCGGACAGCTCCAGCCGGAGACGGTTTGATCATGATAGCTGTCATGCCAAGTGGACTGCCCAACCAGGAGCACTGCACCCGCCAGCATGGACCGCTCCTACTGAAACCATACACCATCACCCTCATTCTACATCGTACATAATACTTAACCACCCTTTTTTCTACCTCCACTCGTCCAGCATCCCTCGTCCTCTGCTTTGGGGTCCTCTGTTCGCTTCTTGCAGACTTTGTAGACTTTTTTCCTCCTATGGAAACGTGCAAACTTTGCTCTGAGATCATTTAAATGAAAGCACATTTACACACAGAAACCAATGGTTGATCTTGCACCTGGTCATCTGTACCTCGTTCACCTTCACTCCCGTCCTCTCTCTGAATCGCTCTTCCTTTTCTGCTCTTCCTGTTTTTCTTTCTCCAAGCCCAGAAGAATCTTCCCTCACCTCCCCCAGAGTATACGCCAGCACCAGGCCTTGCACCGCAGGGCGGAGAGTCCTTGGCCGGTGCAGCCGGTAGGCTTATCTTCTCAGCTCTGCTTTCAATCTGAGTGCTCTCTCACCCCCGGGGAGATTCCACCAAGGGCTGGGCTCTGAGCAGATGCAGGCGGGTGTCGAGTCGTGGTCAGCTCTGTCTAGCGTCTGCTGGCCTGCTCTGGATCTTCTCACTCACAGGAGTGGGAGTGTGGCCCTGAGAAAGCTCAGGTCTTGATACCAGTGCAGGGCATATGAATGTTTGCTGTCGTTTAAAAAAAAAAACCCGATCTGGCCCATGCTTCAAAGTTGTGTAAATGTTAGGACTGGGCTAATGGTGGGAATGGGTGATTAGTGTGGCAAAACTCTCTCAATAAGTGAAGTTGTCTCATGTGCTGTTTATTTCTTGATTTTTCATGAACTTTCATCGTCTGGCTTTTTGGAAAGTGACTGTGCAATTTTGCATCTGCCTGAAATCTATGACACGCATTTTGAGTTGCTTGTGTAAATACTGACCGCTGATGATTTGTCAAGAGTTGAACTTACCGACTCCCTCTAGATTCCTTTTGACCCGGTTTACTCTTTACAGCTTTATGGAAAGTTTTAGAAGGTCTTGTGAGTCAAGGGCAGGAATGACTTCTCAGTGAGCTGTCAGAGCCGTGTGGGATATTTGGTTCCTCTGTGAGGCTGCAGTCTGGCAAAAAGGCCTCTGGAGTGATGATGTGGCCCAGGGTCAGGGAAAAGAAGCCTGGGAAACTGGAAAAGTATGAAATATGCTTTATAGATCATTGCTTTGATTAAAATGATTGTTTATTTTATTACTAATCACTTCTTGACTACACATTGCAATGTCTCATCTCTCTAAAAAAGGAGCTTATTTATTTTCATACCAGCTTTTTGACACTTATAAGCGATATGAAATGTCACATAGTAAATTGATATAGTTTTTTCATACTGTACATGATAAGGTTCTGATGGCTAATTTCTAATTTCTAACAAATATTTATATTCCTATAACAGATGAACAACTTTAAAATAACTTTTAAAAATGTAATATTAATGCATTCTTAATTAGAGAGATTTTATGTATAACATTTTACCTCGATAATATGTTAACATTTAAACATCTGTTAAGGTTAATTTGCATACTTTTATTTATTGCTACCATTGTTCATAATGCATTTATGTCAATCTATACTACTTATGGTTTATTAATTCATTTTGTAAAAAGAAAAATTAACCAAGATTAATAAATGGTATAAAATATTGTTTGGTCTTATTTCTTGCGAGCAATCATATGTTAACATATTGTAAATTGTTACTATCATTTAATTTCCTAACATCAGCCCACATAAAATCTCATAAAATGGTTAATGTAATTATGCTTTCAGGTAAACGGTAAGATTTTAGTTCTTTCAGCTCAAATACATCCCACAGAATTCTACTGTGTAGAAAATGCAACAGAATATGTGCAGAATCCATGTGGGCCTAATGAGCAATAAGACCACGTGCATTGTATGCTCTTGGTAGGACTGGTGAAGACATTGAAAATAATCAAGATGGACATTGATTAAAAACAATGATGATGTGCTTTGTGCGTAAGAATCAGCCTGATGGGAAGGGCAAGGGCTTCTGGGAAGGAAGGGATGAAATGAAAGATTGAAATGATAATGAAAAAGACAGGATCTGGGAATTAGAATGAAAGGGAGTGAAAGATAGATGGATAAGCATCGTCCTCCAACTGTAACCTGCCAACACCAAAACACTATTGCTTCGCATAATTTGCTCCAGCTCTACTCTCTTTTCTTCATTCCCTCTCACACTTGTTTTCCCTCTCTCTCTTTTTGTTCAGACAGTGCGTGTCCTTGATTTTGAAACGGGTTGTTCCTTAGGGAGAATTAAGTCCTGTGCACTGGACATACTGTGTGTATGTGTGTACTGGCTGAGTGGCCCCTGAGGCTGCATGCTGGGAGCCCACCCAGCTGACAGTCTAGCCCAGCCTAAAGTCCCATCCTCCCCAGCCAGACCACCCAGCCACCTGATCCCAGGACTCTTCAGATACAGCAGTGGGCTCATGTGGGTGTACATATGTCAGGTGTATTTTATTTTTTGGCTTGCATATTTATGCATGTGCAAAATTTCAAATGCTCTTTCAGTTCATGAGATGGAATTACAATTTTTATAGGTCTCGACTTAAAAAAGTTGGAATCGAATTTGAATTGGAACGAAAGGAATTTAGTAAAGCTGTTTCAAATACATTCATCAGATATGGAATTTTGGGAAATGATGGCCCAGTTTCACAAACAGGGCTTAGAATAAACACACAAGGCTTAGGCCTGAGTTCAATTAGGATATTTAAGTAAATTCTATTTAAAGGTTTTAGTCAAAACAGTAGTGGTGTGCATCATGAGACAAACCAAAAAGCACTGATATTTTAAGAAGAGTCAGTGCAATTTTCTTTCATTAAAACAGCTCAACTCAGAATTACATTTTAATATGGGACTAGGTTTAAACCTTGGCTGTGAAACCAAGAGGGATGCGTTTTCTTCATCCTGGTTCGGAAATCTGACCGTATGCCTATAAATTCTTCACATTTTTATTTTCCAACATTGAAAAATTATCTTAAAAACCACACTTTTGAACTTCTCCTAAAATTAAAAATTCAGATTAACTTCCTATATACCACTATACAGAATTCAGTTCTGAATGATGCACAATTCTAGTGTTTATGTTATTGTTAACGGTCAGATGTTTCTCCTAAACTTCCATAAGAGAAACAATAGAAACACATTAGAAAGTGTAATAAAGCCATACAGTTTATGTTGACATCATTGATAACTCAGACAACATGCTGGTGAAAACATTTATGAGAAATCTCTTTTTTAAAAATCTAGTGGAGGACTGTATAGGATTTGTAGGATCTCTGAGATGCAGTGGACTCGCATAATCTCATTGCAGTCCAACACATGCACATTTAAGATGTCATTTGTCATTTTTCTCTGCCATGCCATGTGGCAACTTGTTGTCAGGATCGTGCCGGAAAAAGCAAGCTGGAACGATACTCAGAAAACCAGAGGGGAGACTATAACGCATGCACGCGCTCGAGCTAAAACCAAAGAGACGCCGCCAACATGCACAAACACACAGTGGCGTGAGGATAAGCAATGTATTAGTCATCTATTACAGGAATCAGTCTCATACTGGGCCTGTTTTCCAGTCTCGCTGGATGCCTCGTGAATTTCCACCCATGAAATAGAGCGGCTTTCTTCCCCCAGACTCAGCTGACAGAAACCCGCTGCCCACGGGAGACGGCTCTGGCCTGGCAAAGAATCTCTGCTTACAGTGGGTCAAATTCTCCACCAGCGGTGTGGATGATACAAAACATAATCCAGAAAAGAGAGGCGCAGCGAGTCTGACTTCGCCTGTGTGAATGGACTGAATGGAGGAGTGTTAGACGAGCCAGTCGATTTGAAAGCATGCACCTGGTGTGATTCAGGTGTGTGTGGAGGGTATTGTACATGCTAAATGGATTTCTCACCTCTCGGCTTTTTGTGGAATGGACAGAGCGGCCAAATCGCCCTCCCTGAGTGCGCTCTCAAGGCCTTGGAATATATCCTCCCTGCCGAGAATGAAAGAAACGGAGTAAGAGTCCGAAAGAGAGGGAGGAAAAAACCGAGGGGGGTGTGTGTGTGAGAGAGAGAGAAGCAAAGGGAAAAAAAAAGAAAACAAAATAGCGTTTACGGTTCAGGCTGCCTCTGAAATAATTTTCCATATCAGTGCAACTGCATGAGCCCAGTGGGAAAGGGAATATGATTTTCTCCATACAGTGCCAATGGAAAAGAAGTACTCGAGTCAAAACAAGAGAGAAGAATGCTGGGAAGAGAACGAGACAGGCACTTGCTGGCCCTTACATGAGGAATCCCGTACAGGGACTGTTGTTAGTAGGTCTTTTCTGGTTAGAAAACACACAAACCATCATTCAGTCATCCTTCCAGAACCCGTTTGGTCCATCCAGCAGCCCGCCTAGATCTATTAAGCTTCACCCTCTGCCTCCAGCTTTTTTATGCCGGGTCGATCCAGAGAGCAGAAGAGCTTGATTCCATGTTAATTCCGCCCACTCTCCCCGGGTTGCTCCCATCTCGCCCCTCGGGTTGGGAAGCGTCTTTCCCTGAGCCCCAGGTTTTGGACGCTGTCCTGTCATTAGTTAATACTGAGAGCTCCATCTGATATTCCCTGGATAAGTCCTTGCCTCTTTTCCCATGCCGACACTCAGCATAGAACAGAGGGTGGATCGGGGGGACGTGGAATGATATTCGGCCCCTGAGCCAAAGTGCTCTTGTGACAACAGGCCGATTAGCATGAAAACAAATGCTCGTAGCAGACAATTGAATCGTTCCCTGTTTGGAACAAATGGTGGCTTTGCTTGTTGCATGTAATTAGCCTAGCCGAGGCGGGCTGACAGCATCCATATGTCTGAGAGGGTGCAAGAGCGTGTGTGAGTTTACCGTAAGCACTGGAGCATAGAGCGCTAGCCACTAGCGCAGCATTTTTAGCAGGAGAGGAGCCGCAGGAAGCGGCAAAGGGAGGAAGAGAGATTTAATGAGGTAGAGAGCACGAAAAATGACAATTCAACATAGCTCATGTTTGCTAAGATAACACAATGAAGTGATGGCGACAGCAAGATGCTGATCCCTGGGGGGAATGAGCTCAGGTTTTCCTCATTAAAGTCCAGGGTGTTGTGGAGGGAGGGTGACGGGCGAGTGTACCTGTGATCTGGCCAGCTGAAAATCCATGTAGATAACGTGGCTACTGAGGTTGAAATCGATGTGTCAGAGAAATAGTAGAGTAGAGCAAGTATTAAGAGAGAAAGAAGAAAGTGATTTTTTTTGTCCCACTCTGTGAGTGTAAGTGACAACCCTAGAAGTCTCAAAATTAAAATAACTAAAAAGACTTATATTTCATAATTCCTAAGTGACATTTTATGTGACAATTTCAACTTCTCATATATATGCACCTTTATATTGCACAATATGACTCTACATTACTTAATTGCAGCTGTTTCTCATATTTGCAGCTTTGTGTTGTACAATGAAACTTACAATGTCACATAACTGCTACTAAGTAGCTACTCATTTTTGCAACTTTAAAATAAAATAATTGCAACTTTGTTGTAAGTGTGACAATTTTGCACAACTGCAACATTGTTTTCATGTATGCAAATTTATACTAAACTATGTAACGTCTTACATTTGCATCGTTTATTGCAGTTGTGGCTTTATATCTCTTGATTAGGACCTTGCATGCCACATTCTGAACATATCTCACAATGCGGCTTTATATCTTGCAGATGCAACTGTTATTTTATTTCATATTTTAAACTTCATCTTACAGCTACTTTTTTGGAGGATTAGGTTTCCTCAGATTGGAAAGAAGCAGAAAATTGCTCTATTCAGATTCAAACCATACCAAGTATGGTAGAATGGTAGAAACCTGGTTCACACACCAGTGTACTAACAAACACCACAAAACTCCACATATGCTGGTCTTTTTAGCAAAGGTGGATTAGCATGAATGTAGCAGAAGAGATGACTTTGCCCCTCCTGACCTAGTGTTCCTGCCATACCATGGTTAGGAGAGAAAGAGAGTTTATTGCTGTCTGTGCAAACTCATTTTTGGACAACGCTCCGTCTGTATGTAAGCCTGGTGTCCTATCTGCGAACCCTGAGTTGACCCAGACTGCCGTGTTTGCATTGTAAAGCACTATGTGTGTGATTTTTATATGTGTGTATGGGTTTAATGTTTGACCTTGTACTGCTGTGTTTATCCCCTCTCGCTCTCTCTGTGTTTTGTTCTGAAGGTGGAGTGATTTTAGAGACCTGCTGATCATAGAGGGGTGTTTTCTCACCCAGGGGGGTTGATTCAAACATTCATGCATGGAAATGGAAGGGCGGCAGTGCCAGCGGGGAGCTGTGTGTGTGTTGTGTCCTGGAGTGTGTGTACGTCTGCTCATCACCGCTATTGTTTCGTCTGCTCTGTTTGACTCTCATCTCTGAGTCTCACATGTACGCTTCCACGCATATACACTCTCAGGATGTGTACTTACAGTAGTCTGGGTGTGATTTTTGATTGACAGCTACTGTTTGAATTGACTGGGTTCTTAATAAGGGGGCTGAAACCTGTCGCTGATTTAAAGTGATACCCGTGTGAGTGCTGGCTCATGTGAATGCTTTTAATTGATCCGCAATGGAGGCGTAACAGCTATTTGTCATATTTGAAAATGCGGTTGGACACGTCCTCCCGGTTTTCCAGACCAAAATTATATGTAGTTCGAATCCAACATCTGGAGGTGATGAATAGCACCTACTAATTTTTATAAAAGAGAGAGACAGCCTTTCAATTTCACCAGTGTTTTGTGGCCATGCTGGCTTATTAATGTTTTGTCCTTGTGGTTTTCGTCAGAAAATAAGATCGTAAGTTTCTTGCCAGGTCAGAACCGTTCTTGCCAAGCAACCGTCTCTGAAAATAATCTTAGGCCAGTACTCAAGAGCGATAGGGTTACCTTCAGGTGACTGTGGCATAAATCTTGGATGGTTTGTTTTTCAAGTTACTAACTATGTAAAATATAGAAAGTAACTCAGCAATCTTCAAACTGTTGCTCAACCATGGCTATAGCGGCTCTTGTGGTAATTCAGAGAATCCTTTGTGCTTTGATTCTTTGGAACATCACATTGTGAGTAATTGAGCTTGTATAGCTACACTGAAAAAAAGGTTAATAATTGCAATAATTGCGAAGGAATCAAAGGAAACACATTGATTTAAACTTAACAATTTGACGTAGAAAGTGTTTTTTTATTAAACATACTTTAATATCTTTGTTTTAAGTTCAAAGTTAGCTGTGACACTGTCTGCAGCAGACACGTACAAAATACAAAAGAATCTAATTTGCTTTCTTTACTGGATGCGGCGCAGCGCGACTAGTTCCTCACAGAAAACTAATGCTGCATTCTATTTATGACGTATTGAGTTTCAAATAATTTTCAGTGGTTGCTTTTTTGCATCCAGTGTAGACAGACTTATAGCTGTTGCGGTGCAGTGCGACAGCTGTGTCTGGTGTAGACACGGTGTAAGATTGAGCTATTTAGCTATAGTTTAACTATCTTTACATAATAGTGACTTTTTTTGTTACCAAAAGCCAAATTTTCAAGTTTTCAATTGACCAAAAAATCCAAGCGCAAAACAATTTTGGTGATTAAATTGGGGTAATTTGACTCTGGTGATAAATTAAACCAATTTTTTTTTTAATCAATGAGCTACTTCTTAATATTTCAGCCAAACAAATGTTACATATTTCTACTCTAGCACCATTTTTATCATGTTTATGAAACAGACGCTGAAACAGTCAAAACACAAGAAGTGCTAATTAAATGTCAATGTTTTATTCAGTGATTTAGGCACTCCAAAACTACTTTGTCAACAAAATGTCAGCAAGCGAAAATACTTGGCCAGAATAAAAAAATATAAACGCATGATTTCAGACAAATATTCTCTGGCGCATAGAAGTGCCCCTGTAGTGCCTCTTGTGGCAACGTGAGAACACAACATAATTGCTCAGCGTTGTATTTTGACACATTTCAGGTCAAACTTGAGTATCGAGCTTGTATAGCTAGAAGTATTTTCACGTACTTGCATAGAGTATCTTACAGGGCTAAGCATTTATCTTACCAGAAAACAAATGTTAGTTGTTGTTTTTTTTTCGTTTGCATTACTCATTCACTTCATGGTGTTGCTTCTAGACTATTCGTCATTGTTTTCCTTTTCTCTTTGGGTGGTGTGCAGTTCTGTTTCTTAACATGCACGATGCACTTTTACTGTCCAGCAAACGATGCTCCGTTGTCCCCGCCAGCTGTGCTGTCTGTGCCTACACAAACACTCCGACCCGCAGACCTGGCTGTCGGACTTCGGCTATAGATCTTCAGGCCTTTGGTTTTCTGCTGTGTTCTGTGAGCTTTCTGTCTGCTCTTTTCTTTCATTGTTGCCGGTTTAAAATTCCCCCTTCTCCTATTTGTCTTTTTCTCAAATCGCCTATCGTCCTCTGCGACATATTATTCCATGCCTCTGTGTGAGTTATTTACTGGGGTTTGACGCACCTCATCCTGAGAAGCTGCATAGCTGTGTTTAATGATCCAGCCATAGGACGACCCACACGTGACACACAGACACACGCACCATTGTGATTCTGCGACTGCTCGCTGCCAAAAGTTTGTGGCGGTTCTGGGGTGTGGTGTGTCCCAATCCTCTGGGAATTAACTCACTTCCAGTCTGACCTCCTGTTTTAAAATACACAGATGCAGAGTTGCACACTCACACACATACGAGACCATACGGCCTCTACCCGATTCCCAGGAGAAGATGCTTCCTCTGAGTTATAATTTAATTCATGACCAGGGAATACCGCGGATGGCATATCCACACACACAAACACTACAGTCAAAGTTTAAAACATTTATGCACAAACCAATGATGAATTAAATGAGAATGTACACGCTAAAGTAGCAAATCTGCCTTTTTGGCGCTATATTCACAAGTGACATCATTAGGGAGGAAATTCCACAGCAGCAGCCCATCTCTGGCGGTTCTTGGAAAAATGGAGCATGTTCTTCACAGTGTGAGCTATAGTTAACCGGTCCACCTTTTATTTCCTGCCTGTTTTGGTGTTCACTCGCCGAAAGTAGAAATGTGCTTCAGCCATTGTAGGTGTAAGCTGACCTTGAGTCTTGCTTCCTGTTGTAGAGTACAATGTGAAGTTGTGATGTGATTAAGCAGATTTCTCTATAGCCCTGTAACTAGTTATCCCTGAGGGGAGTAGGGACATTTATGTATGAATGAATACATGAATGTAACCTTGTCTATTTATTTTTTCAACAAAACACTTTTTTTAACAAAACTAGTGTTCACTATTTTTTTTATCAATACAAAATATGTTAAATGTGTTGTATTTATTTTACTATGAATGTATTGAAATGGCAAAAATCATGATGATCTGAATGAGTCATTTGTTCCGTTTGAATCAATTGGACTGATCTGATTCTTGAGTTAAACATACTCACTCAGTGATCTGTTTGCAGCAGTTCCCAGCTCATCAGAGGGGAAGATTATCAGCGAATGACTTAAATTTCAGTTTGTTCATCACGCAAAACTATTATATTATTATATTTCTTCTTGCAGCATCCATACGAATGTAATTTTAGAGCGCAACCTGGGGATAGGCCTCCAGCGAGAGCGGGGTTATACATTCAGTGTCATGTTCACTTAAATCCTTCCTGTCTCTGCCATTTCTGTGTTTAGGACCAGAAATGATTAATGACTAATGCTACTTTTACATGTGGATTACCCTAAATACTCCCTTGTCAGTTTAGACTCATTCGCACAAGCGATCGGGCCAAAACCAAACGACTTATATCCTCTTGTACAGCACGATCCCAAACTGACTGAGTCACGGCGTAGAGACGCAAAACAAACAGGCAGTGAGAGAAGTGCGCTGTTTCTGCAGACCCTGCCCTTCCTCCCTCCCAAAGGCTATTTATTATGACTGTGAAGAGAGAAAATATTGGGGTTTTCTGGAGTGGCACATGTTTTGGGGGACAGCGAGACGTGGGGTTGTGTGAGAGCGTGGAACCCAGCTGTGTAAACAGTCTCACAGTCCCCCGTTTCACACACACACAGTAACCACTCCCCTGACAAAACCCTTCATATGAAGTCTCTGATTCCCATCCTCCACTAGCTCTGCCATCTATGACAGATTCCAGTCATCGCTCTGATGCAGCTAGATATTTACACTTTTTGTGATTTTATGGAGCTTGCTTATTGCTTGTTTGGTCACTCACATTTGCATGTTTACCTACCTTCTCTGAGAGCATATCTGTTGTCCTTAAATAAAGTATTGTATTCCTGTACCTTATGCGCCGGAATCCAGTTTGTCCTATCAGGGAATATTTTGCAATATTGACCGGCTGACTGTATATCATCCCACGTATTGCACAGCTACTTAGGCATGTACTATATTGATGAGAATGAGTTAAATTCTTTTATTGTTTTATTATGTGAGGAGAAAGAGGATACAGAGTGATACAAGATACATGAAACTGGCACAGCTATGCTGAAAATCGTCTGTATATAAAATATTTGACCACACACTGACAAATCAGAATCAGGTATTTCACTTTTTTTTCCTTTCTGTTTATTGGCACAATATTGAAAAAATCTATTGACAATAATTAAAAAAAATTTATACATAATAATTTTCCCTCAACTATTTAAAATATTACATTTTATATTATGTGCATTTATGTAACGCATGTATTATTATATTACAGAAATACATTGCATATATTTAAAATATGTAGTTTATTTAATATTTTATTTATAATATATGTTGTATTTTTTATTTTTTATTTGTTTGTCAATTCATTTATTACAAGACATGTAAAATGTATAAAATTATGTTTG
>JAUMHP010000062.1:13419102-13476906 GCA_032361065.1 Enteromius trimaculatus | reverse complement strand
TATATATATTTATATACATTACATATATAATTACAATGCAACATGGACACATTAAAATAAAGTCTAAAAAATTTTACTTTGCATTTTTATTAGGTATTTGTCTTATTTATTTATTTATTATTTTTTATTAGAAAATATTAAATTAAATAAAAAAAATCATCTTTTTATTTTATTTTAAACTATATCATGTATGTATGTATATTTAATTATTAAATTGAAATTAAGTAACATATATATATATAGAGAGAGAGAGAGAGAGAGAGAGAGAATTTTACATAGTTTGGGTATATCTCTATTCTTCTCTCCAATGTAGTTGTGGCAGCTCTTGTTCTATCTCTGTCTGTTGAACTAACTACTCAGCACCAGTAGACATAAACATCCTCCTGTGAAGAGAGCGAGACTCAGAGAGAGGGAGACAGCTGTTGTAATGTATACACACAGACCCATTAGAACCTCGAGCTGTTGTGTCTGCTGATGGATTGCACTTTATTTGGATCTCCGATTTAAACAAGTAACACATAATCCAAACCTCTGACTTGACTTTTTTTCCCACATCATGCTCTCTCTCTCTCTCTCTCTCTCTCTCTCTGTCGCTCTCTCGCACTCGTCTTGTTCCACTGAAGGGCAGCGCTGGGGGACTCTCATTTGATGACAAGGCTGAACATGCACTTGTGCAATGGGCGGTTACGTGAGTGTGTGTTTGTGTGTGGCAGACACACTCGGGACTCCCACTCTTCAGGATTCTTCCTTTTAATTCCTTAATTGGATTAATGTCGCTCTGAGCCTGGAATCAGGCGATTAGTATGCACATGACCCGATTTCCTTAAGCGCTCACACAAGAGTCACTCTCTCCCGTTCAGCCACGTTTCGCGCCACGGACGTAAATAAACACACATTCCCGTTGGGGATCTGCCTGACAAGACAGCATCATCCT
Source organism: Enteromius trimaculatus (assembly GCA_032361065.1). Taxonomy (NCBI): domain Eukaryota; kingdom Metazoa; phylum Chordata; class Actinopteri; order Cypriniformes; family Cyprinidae; genus Enteromius; species Enteromius trimaculatus. The sequence continues at coordinate 13,475,972 of JAUMHP010000062.1, read as the reverse complement.
TTATAGCTCACTGTATTCCCGCTGTAATGACTCTGCCGCTGGTTTCTTCACAGCGACTGGCCTTCCCCAGGTTCAGCGAGCCGCCCCGCACACGTCGTTTGGACGTTTTTTGGGCTGTTGCCCTTCTTTTTTAGACCTCCCGCCATCCTTCCCTTTCCTCCAATCCCTCTATTCATGTATCAACAGCGTTTCATTTCTGGAGTTTGGTTATTAGAGGTGGTGGAAGGAGGGGGAAGTTAGTAGGATGGGCGCAGGCAATAATTTCAGCCTTTGCAGCTGACGCTCGGCCCACGGCGTGCTCGAGACGGAGGAAAAAAGAGAGAAAAAAGTCAATAAAGCAAAGCAAACAAGAGGAAACGTTTTATTAAAGGGAAGTTGGCGGAGGGTGCAGAGGAGAGGAGGAGCGAGGGCTTTATATGCTGTTCAGTACAGTGGGGGTAGTGCAAAACAGACTTCTGACTTATGGTGTAAAGTCTGGTCCACTTCGCTGCATATTTTGGCCAAAATTGAACGCTGAATTCAGTTTGCTTTTGTCTGCATATGGCATTTAAAAGGCGATCTGGTGATTTGTTCTTCTTCTCAAGCTCTCATAATATTAACTCGGTGCCTTGTAAACACTGTTTTGTTTCCCTCAGAATGAACACTTGTATTGCTATTGCTGTGAGTTTCATTAGTGTTTTGTAGTTTTGTGTTTAGCAGGCGGTCAGTGTCAAGTGGTCAGGCCTAAGTGGATCTGGTTTCCCTTTCTTTCTGCTTTCATTAATTTTATTTAAATGAATTATAGATCTAATATTTAGTTTTTCAGAAGTGTTCAGGGGTTCAGGGCAGAATGAACAGCTATTTTCTGTGGTTTTCTGATGTTTAACGTATAATGCTGTGCTAATCTTGAACAAATTTACTAAAAAATTATGTTTTTGTCAACCAGATAAATAATTGCGTAAATCTTAATTAAAATATGTTGATTATTTTCTTACAAAGTATAATTTAATTAGTGGTGTCAGATTTTTATTATTTAGTTTTTTATAAACAGATATCAATTTATATATGATTTAGGCTAAATATTACATGTTCTTGTCAACTAAATAACTGTATTTTTTTTTAAAACAATGCTAATCTTGTCAACAAAATTATTGTCAAAATAGATTTTTTTGCAAGTGAGGAAAATGTTAATTTTAATTAAAATATAAAGTTTGAAAATATGAAGTGAAAACAAGTAATTTCTTTTTTTTTTCTTTAAATGCACATAAATTGTTCAAATCTTTAATGTTCTCATCAATAAAATACTTTCCATTTTAGTCGGCGTAAAAATTGACCATAAATAATAAATGTAACATGATTAAATATTGAATTTATTCTTTGACTAAAATAAAAACATACAGACTATGTCTATAAAAACAGATTAACTCAGTCTTATATTTTTGACTGAAAAAGACCCTTTTAAAGTGGTAGATTGTGCCAGATTTGAGGCGAACACACCCATAAAGCACTGGCGAGTAGTGACTGCAGTGCTCTCGGAGAACACAGGCCTTTCATTTCGGTAGTAAAGCCCGTGGGAAGGTGGTGGGGACATTTGGGAGGAGAAGACAGTCGTAATGTGCTGGGAATTCTGTAGCTTCGATTATACCGTTTCATAAAGCGGGAAACTGTTCCTAGACCAGCGCAGAAAGCCTGCTTGCTTTCATCCTAAGGCGAGTGAGTGGGTGAGAGGAGACAAAGTGTCTTGACGGCTGTGATCCCAGCATCCACCCCGGCACCAGCGGCCTAACGTCTTTCCAGACCTGTAATTCGGCTGGTCTTTTCCTGCTTTCTTGACTTCCCCCCCACCCCCTGCTTGCTGTCGTTTGTGCCTGGGGCTTGAGCTGTGGCCTGGTGCTCTGTTTATCTTGTGAGAGCAGTCATTTAGTAATTTCACACCCATAAACGTCTTCCTTAACCTCATCCCTCTCACCCACGTTAATTAACTTTTATCAGTTTAGGAAATGAAACCACACTCGCCTTCACCTCGCTGTTTAATTGGTGGTGTTGGTTGTTTTAGAGGACACGAGGGCAGAGTCTTTGTCAGGGGAGACACGCAGGAAACCGCAGCGGTATGCGCTGAAACTAACATCACATGTGTGCTGGGTTTTTTTCGTCGGCGCAGAATTCGCTGTTGTTAATCTTGTAAATGTTACGCAGACATCATTTTATTAAAGTCCGTGTTTAATAGGCTGATTTGACGATTCTATATGCTGCTTCGTCTCCGGTGAGCTGCCTTATCTTTAAATTACATTATGTAAAGTTTATTAAAGCCGTGCCTCTGTTGCATATAGGTTAATCAAGCTTATTGGAGCATTGCAAATTCGCTTTGTTTCTTTGGCTGCTGAGGAAAACAAAAGATGTGTGTGGAAATATAATGAATGTCCGTTTGGTTTGTATGTAGTGTGCATGTGTAATGGATTTGATTTAACCCTTGTTGGCTTGAATGTATAAAGTCTTGCACATTTTCCTTCAGGGATGAATAAAGTTGTGTCTCTTTGATGCGCTTCGATCCAGGGTTTGCTCATTATCATTCCATCACCCTCTTTTTCACTCTCTCTTTTGTGTGCATCTGTGTTTTTGGGTGATGTAGGTCAGTGGTTCTCAACATGGTTTTGCTTCAGGACGTAGATCAAGTCCATTTATAAAAGTCGGTTGTTTTCTATGCTAACTGTGGTTTTTGTAGCATTTAGCATTATTTTGTCAGTTGGAAACCCACCTTTGGGTGTCATGTGGTAATCATTATTTGGATGAGAGTGTTTTACAGCCTGTTTCTTGTTCTCCTTTGTAGGTCTTCGCAATGTGAGTGTGAGTGTGTGTGTGTGTGTGTGTGTGTGTGTGTGAGGCTACAGCACACAGATCACAGGGACTTCATTAAGGAACAGTGCATTAGAACATACCGTGTACTTATATTCCAAAACTCTCTCTCTCTTTCTTTTTAGCGTCTCATATCCCCACTGTCTCTCTCTCTCATTAACTTTTATTCTTGCTAATTCGTTTAGTCTTTCCCCACAATCCGACTCTATTTCTGTCTAATTTAGTTAGAATGATTATTTTAGGCTGAATGTTAGAATTTGGTACATTTATCAAATCTTTCTGTATTGTCTCTTCATAATGGCTGCACTGTAATTGTGAAGGTGTGCTTTATAATTTTCAATAATTTAATTAAGTAATACTGTCATTTTGAGAATTGGTCTGATTTTGTACCATTTTTTAATTTTGTCCTGCAGGCAGTGGACTGATAGGGAACTCTACTGCCTCCTTCATGGGAACGTTTCTGGCCAGCAGTCTGGGCTCTCCTCCCTCCCACCCCAGCGGACCCCCATCTTCCCCCTCTTCTCCGCCCTATCGCTCCGGACCGCACTCCACAGCTGCATCACAGATCTGGTTCCCACACTCACATGAAGGTGATCTATCCGTCTGTCTATCTCTTCTACCTGTCGTTCAGTTTATCATTTTATGCAATTCCATCTCTAATTCTAAGCATCATTCTATCTAATATATCTATCTGTTATGTCTCTCATTCTGTCTAACTATCAGTCTATCATTATATCCCTCTTTCTGTATCTGTAGTTATTCTATGTATTGTTTCTATCGATCTATCGATCTATCGATCGATCTGTCTGTCTATTGATCTATCATTCTCTTTCTGTCCATCATTCTATCTGAAAAATCTATTGTTCCATCCATCCATTTATTCTGACTGTCTATCCGTCTGTCTCTATCAATCTGTCTGAGGTATCTGTGTAAATATCCAGCATGCTTTCTAATACAGACAAAAGCACAATTTACAGTACGTCTGGGAGTCAGTGTGCTGTGCTATATTAGAATACAGTCTTCTTCTTTTGTGTTTATTTACGTATATGATATTGAACGTGTTTTGCCCTCGCAAGCACTCGGTATGCTTATTTTTTAATTACGTCCATAATGTGCAATATGTTCTTTTGAATGTATATAGCTCTTTATATAAATGTTTATGCCTGAAGTGTGCGCGCGAGCATAGCGTGTATTTGTGTTAACATGCGCACATGGCTGTACTTTTTAAATAGTATGCACAGCTGAGCACTTGCTATTGGTATTTTCACAGATCCATGTACAACCGTGAACAAGTGTATGTGTGTGTGTATCGGTGCGGGTTAACTGCTCTGTATCTGCGGAGCTCTTGGCAGCTGGCAGAATGGAACAGTAATTGTGGTTGGCAGCGAACACAGTGGTGTTACTGCTGGCACCCAGCGCTACTGTAACTGAATGACTGAACAAATCTGCGCGTGCGAGACGGAACGAGAGAGTTAGAGGGAGAGAAGAAAAAAAAAATCCAGCACCGTAGCCAACCTAGCGCATATCCTGCAGCACACGGAGCTTTATATAAACCATCAATAACCTTACACCCACACCGATAATCATAACTGTAATGATGATGCTTCTGATTACCACCATAAAAATAATAATAATAAAACTAATAACAATAATATTAATAACAGAATGTGTCTATAATGATGCAAACGGCCCCATCGTGATAAGAGCTCATTATCTGAATCAGTCTTTAATTGTGCTTAGCCCCTCGAAGCAGCTGATTGGATGGCTCCCCCCCCCCCCCCACCCGTGTCCCTGCGCTCCCTCCTTCATTTGCATAAAAAGCATGTCATCAAAACGAGCCATGCAATTACCCCAGCCCCGTTCCCCTGGAGACGGTCCAGCTACCGATGATGTGACGCCCCACCTGACCCATTAGACCAGGGGGGTGAAAGGGGGAGGACAGGAGAGAAAAGCGTTAGTTGATTGGATGCAGCGGGTTCTCCTGTGTGGTCCGGGAAATTGTTAATTAATATTCATTAACTTTATGAGGATGGTGCTGTAATGTCTGTCGGCAATTTAGTAAATTACCTTAAAAGCAAGAAATAAAAAAATAAAGCGAGGAAATGCATTTTGAGCATCATTGTGATGTTTTTTTTTATGGGGAAGTTGGGTGAGGTTGTCTGGTCACCTCACTGCCAAGAGAGGCTGAACATTAGAGGCTCCTTATTTTTGGGGTCTCGTGACCCTTACGGTTAAACCCAACAGCAACGGTCTACTTCCTGCTCAGACAACCGACACTCACACAGGGGGTGTGCATCTGTGTGGGTATGTAAATGCGGTTTTAACTGAGAGATGCTGAGGGTTAGAAGCATCACCACAGGGAGGTGCTGGCTTCCGGACTCTGCTAAGCATGTATGTGTGTGTCCCTTTTGGCCCCTCGGCTCCTCTTTTGGCTATAAACAGTTTGTGGTCAGGCACCGCTTTTCAGTGCCTCCTTTATCTCCCCCGGTCAGGTGTGTGTGTGTGTTAACGCGTATCTGAGAAAATTTGTGTTTGTAGTCATATCATAAAAATAAGCCAACGATGAGACATGCTGGCTCAACCTAACTGATGACCAGATAACTAAACGCCCAACCGCCCCGTGGCAGACAGATCAGCCAAGGGTGTGTGTTTTCCAAACAGAAAACACAAGATATGGCGTGGACTCAAACCGTTATACTCAAAATATTCAAAACATGCTTTTTTTTTCTCCAATTAGAGTAATTTACAATGCATTTTCTATAAAAAGTAAATATAATAACTATCAAACTCCAGAAGGGACATATAAACATCATAAAAATTGTTGATGCCAATAACTAAATATTTAAAATATTTCAATTTCATGCCAGTTTTGAGTGCTGTGACTGAATCGAATGAGTTGATTTTGAAAACAGAATCTAGTTTCCACGTTAGTGAATCATTTCAAAAATAGAATTTTTCTAACAAACAATCTGAACAACACAATTTATCGATCCATTTGTGTCTGTCATGAGCTTTCAAGATTTTCAGTAAAAAATGAGTTAATTTTTGGATTTGTTTACACTCAAAGCTATCGTACGATTTGAAAGTATATAGAACACGGCCCAGGAATTATATGAATCACTTCTATGATACTTTCATGGTGCCTTTTGTGGTTTTTGTAACTTGACAGCCCCATTTGCATTCATTATACTGATCATAGTGGCCAGGATATTGTTAAAACAATCTTCTTTTAGGTTCCACAGAAGAAAGAAACTCATACGGTTTAGGTTTCATAAATTTTTCATACAATTTGGGAGTGAGTTATCCCTTTAATTCTAATCATGTTTGTCAGAGTTGTGCTATTTTTAACCTTTTCCATAAATGCTTTCCTGTAGAACTAAAGTGAGGCTGTGTGAATACACACATCACAATCAAGTTAAAAGCAACCTGGACACCTGTTTTCCCATCTGTGTGAGCCCTCTGAGAAACATCAGACTGTGATTGTGTCTGACCAGAGGATCCTTGTGTTTATTCTATCCCTCATTCTTTCACGCACACACACAATTGTGCCCTCTAAATTCTCTAAACAAGTGTTGTGAGAGGCATTAACCGCACAGCTGAGTGCTTCGCTGGGTGTTAATGTAAAACGCCTGGAGCAGGTAGAAGTGAAGTCGAAACAGCGGAATCTCTACGATTTTATATTTTGAGTGTGCGTACGGGTGTTAGGTAGGTCTGCGCAGTATGTTTGTGCGAGAGAGAAAAGGAGAGCGAGGGAGCTGGCTCAAAGCAGCAGAGAGGGGATCACCTTTGAAGTCCCAGCTGGTGGAGGAAGCCAGGCTCGGCTTGGCACGTTGCATGCAGTGACTGTGAATACGTGTGTGTGTGTGTGTGGAGTGTGTTTAGCCTGGGAAAAGACATGGAGACAGTTTGTATATTTCATAATAAATGAGAGCGTAAGAGGAAAATAATTGGTTACAGTAGCTCATGTACACCCGCTCAAATATATGTTCTCCCACACACACACACACACACACATACACACACTCTGTCCAAATGATTGTTTTTAAGGACTGAATCCAGGAAGCCCCAATCGGCATGCTGCCAGCTGGCCAAACTCCAGAGTTGGGCACCTAGCCAACACACAGATCTGCCACCCGAGACTCTCTCTCTCTCTCTCTCTTTTTCATACACATACTCTCTTTCTCTCTGTCTCATTGTCCATCTTTCTTTTATCTCTCACTCATTCAATACCTGAGTTCTTTCTCCTTGATGTTCTGGACCACTCTTCCTCTACGTTAATGTTTTTTTTTTTTCCAGTTCTTTCCTTTTTTCCCCCACTTTATCCACTCCTCTTCCCTTTTAAAACTTTTTCCGTCATTTGTTGCTTTGAGGTTCATCTTCTCTTACTATTGATTATCGATAGCCCATCATCTCTCAGTTTTCTTTTTTCCACCTCCTTTAATTCTTTTACTTTCCTTTTATACAATATATATATTTATATATATATATATTTATATGTACAGTATATGGGTTGACATAAAATTTTAACTGTGTCTTATGGTGTGACATTAAAAAAAAACCCGTAACATACAAATAAAAAGAAAAATGTATCTTCATTCTTAGAAATGGGTTTATTTTAATTAGTGTTTTTGTTGGGTTGACTGACACACACACACACACCTTTCTGATTTAAAATGTAATTTTAAATGTAAATTGGGTGAGCTGTTTTAAACAATATATCAACATATTTCTGAAGGAAAAATGTTAATGTCTGCTGAAAATTTAGCCATCCCAGGAATAAAATGCATTTTAGAATATATGAAAATAGAAAACATTTATAATATTCTGAAAACAGTGAGCACCACATTTTTTACATGCCTTAAGTTAAAAATAAGTTCAGCTGAATGTTATCTTAGTCCACTGTTCTCCATCTAGATTTTTTTATTATGTGAATGATCCTTTATTCTGAACTACGTTTACAATATGAACTATATGAACTTACTAAAAGGAATTGTTTGTATAAATTATATTCATTATTATTTTGTAACAATAAACAACCACTAATTTAACATTTATATTTTTTATTGTATTTCTGTTCTTGCCATTTCATTAAAGCAATAAGGCACCTGAGGCTGTACGTTACAGTGGTTTTTACAACAGATTTGAAAGAAAAGCTGCCTTGTGTGGCTTATTGCCTCTTTTTTTTTTCTCTGCAACCACAGTGGCCGCATTCTGCAGCCGTTGATTCAGCACATCTCGCAATTAACAGAGCTGACAAGATCCCCTCCTCTCCTCCTCCTCTTCCCCTCTCTGTTCTGCTCTCTCCTCCCTCCGTCTGCCTGCTTCGTTCTTCTGCTTCGCTTCAATTAGAGGGTTCGATGGGCACGTTTGAGTCAGCCCCGTTTCCTTTTTAATCGTACTTCTTTCTTTCTCTTAAAATCAGTTTTATTGACAAAATATGTATTGCAGAAATAAAATGCTTGTGGTGTAGTGTGAACATATGAAAGCAAATAAATGACACAGCAAATAAAAAAGACTTTTGTTAAACAATTATTAGGTTAAGTAAGGAATCTATAAAATGGAGCAAGCTGTGGTAATAACTGTAACAGAGAAATGCATCCTTCTGACAGTGCCTCGTTCCTTTTTCTTTGTCAGTAATCTTTGTTCACGTATGATTAGAGAGGTGTGTGTGTCTCCATTGTCCTCTTCCAGCAGGTCGCACGACTTTGGGTTTGGGTTTTGTGCTTTACATGGATGTTTTTTTTTTTCATGTGCATGACCGGCTGTAATCTGATGCGCTGTATTGTGCCTTACATGTAAAGTATATGACTGTGTCATGGGTGCCGGTAAAGCTGTTATTGAGTTACACTTTGAGGGAATTTAATGATTGGAACAGACTGACTAGCTATTACAAACTCTTATTTAATTTTATAACTGGTACTTTTTTCTCTCAGTTTTATATTTATTTATATTAAACAGTCATGCCAATAAAGAATTTTTCAACTAAAATGAGAAATTTGAGTGAAAGTGGGGGTAGGTGAGGTATGGAGTGGCAGCGAGAATTTGTTAATAATTTATAATAGATTAAAGAGAAAAGGACCTCCTTAAAACAAACATTGGCGTTCAGCTCACCAGCGTTAATGTCTGTATGTATATGATTGAATGGGTAGATCTGTGTGGCTCCATTCCTCCTCTTTCCTTCTCTATACTCACACACACACAACCACAGATCCTCTTTGACTTTGTTTGGGAAACTGTCCAACACTCCCCACCTGTACTTTTCACTGCTTCTCAGTCTTACAGAACAAAAACAGTGTCTTGGCTTCTGAGCCGAATCTCAGTTTGATCTGGCACACTGAGCTACTGTGGCTCCATCATTCTTCATTTAGATGAATACAGTTTTCATTCAGACTGGGGAGCTGTAGTTTACAATAAGTGTGTTTGATTAGTTGTGTGTGTGTGTCTCGTTCCTCTAGCCTGTAATGGTCTTTTCTGGACTGCATTTATTGCTCATCATTAGAGTGTGATTGCTTTCAGACTGCCGTGCCGCTCTGCTCTAATTGTTACCATTTAAATTAATTGTTGAAGGGAGGGATTGTGGTGATTGTTGCCTCTTCTTTTTTCTCTCCTCTGGTCTGACCTCAACTGTGGTGGTATTGTCTTGTCTGATCTGTTCAGTTCTCATCTCCTTTTTGTGTCTTTTTTAAGACTATGGGAAAGTTGGGGGTCAGTAAGGAAATGAGCAATTTTATTAAGCACCGATGTATTAAATTCATCAAAAATGCCATTAAAGACTTTTGCATTGTACAATGCTGGTCTATTATGTACTATTCTATTTCATTTATACTGGAAAAAAAACAAAGCAGTTTTCACAAAAATATTAGGTTGCTGTTTTCAACATTGATAATAGTTTAAAAAAGCACATTGGAATGATTTCTGAAGGGCCATGTGACACTGAAGATTGGAGAAATGGTTGCTGAAAATTCAGCTTCGCCATCACAGGAATAAATAACATTTTCTAATATACTAAAAAAAACCAAAAAAAAAAAAAACCCTGCATTTTATATTGTGCTTAGATTTCAAAATATTACGTTTTTACTGTATTGTTATCAATTAAATGCAGCCTTGGTGATCTTAAAAGGTTTCATTCAAAAATATCAAAAGAAATCATATCGACCTCAAATGTTTGAATGCACTCAACACACACACACACACACGTTTACAAATGACTTCTCTAACCGTCTCTCGTCTCTCGTAATGTGTGCATCTCTTTGTATCAGCACATGCTGCAGGAGCTTGTGTGTGTGTGTGCGCACCGCGTATGTGTGGTCGATAAAATTGAAATTCTGTGGCTGTAGGAAACAGGTGCAGCCAGAAGGCCTGATATTACACATCTGGACTCCCTTGTGATGTCACTGTCAGCAGGACGCTCCACTGGTGTCAGTTAGTAAGAGAGGCAGAAGAGGGGGGGAGATTCTTCCCTCCTCCTTTGTCTCTCAATCGCTCTCTCTTTCAGACACACTCACACATGTACCTAGAGACACTTACGGTCTGTCTCTCTCATAATCTGCCTCTTGAAATGATACGCTTCTTCTCTATCACCCTCGCACTCCCTCGTTCACATCTCTCGTTCTCACTTTTACCCTCTTGCTCGTTATTGATATATGTGTTACACAAAGGTTTAATTCATGCCCTGAATGCCTGTTACTGTAATGAAGTTCTTAATAAAGGTTCAGGAGGTGTGCTTTCATCATTTTCACCAACCACACAACGGTCAGTCGAGATATACAGCATAGCCAAGCTGTTTAATTTTAATGATGAAATTTTCTTCCATATTTACAGTCATTTTCATATTTTTGGCTGATAAACCATAACCACTTAATTTTTGTAGAAATACATGCCAAAGGATATATGAAAATCTAGCCTTTGAAATGGTGCAGTGATAATGGATATTGAACAAAATTTACATACATTTAGAAATTTGTGTTTGTAAAGATTAAATTTAAGTGAGTGTTAGATGACAGCAATGGAAATCTAAAAGGAAATATCCAAATTAAATTTCCAAAACTGACTGTAACCAATAAAAAAATATTCCATATCAGATGAAGATTGATTTGGTACCTATATATCGTGCATTAATTATTCCATCTGTCTTCTTCCAAAGTTCTTTATTGTGTCAGGACAGACAGGGTCTTGATAGTGTGTGTGCTTTGTAGGCTAAGGGACAATGGCTTCGTGGAATGCTAAGGATAAGCATTATGGACTGCTGTTTACTTTGGCCCCAGACCGTTAAACTTTTAACTGCATCCAATTAAACTGTGTGCAAGGACAGGGTGTCTCAAACAAATATGTGAACAAACACAGGAACACACACTCAAAAAGACACCGTTATACTCTACCCTTACACAGACTTCCATTTCACTGACAGACACAAACACACAAACACACACACATCCATACACACCCCAGATGGCTATAATAGCTTTGTGTTGTGGGCGGCTTAAGCGCATGACCCTTGTGTGCCTGGCCATTGACCTCTGCTGCTCTGTGGTTGGGTTTCAGCCATGTGCCTAGTTTACACATAAATACACCCCAGTGTAGCCCTCACTATCTCAGGACACAGTGCAGTGTCCTTGAAGATGCAGAGTCAAACTGAGCGGCCATTTACCTCCCTCTGAAGCAGTGGGATGTGTGTGCATAGCTGTTAAAAGCTCATCTAGAATTACTGTTTGTCTGCGTATGTCTCTGTCTTTTATATATATATATATATATATATATATATATATATTGATACATATACACATCTGCTTGGAAAATAATGTATCTATAGTTATCTTTAAGTATACAATAGTGTGCGTGATGTTTGCTTTAGCAAGAGCAAGTAAAATGTATTTTAAAGGCTGTAATTGTAAACAGAAGTTCTAAAAGCTCTTGTTTAGTTGAACTACTCATAAATGTCAAGTAAAGAACTGAACTTGTTTGTGCAGGGGTTTCTGGGAAAGGTTGTACCGTGCTGTAGGGCTTCATGAACCTGCGTCCAGCCACAGCAAAAGGCCAAAACTGTCACTCTCTTTTGTTACATTTGTTTATCCTGACAATGTTCTCTCGCCTCTTTCCTTTCTCTCTCTCAGCCCCAGGGTATCCCCGGTTTTCAGGGAGTCTAGCCCCCACCTTCCTGCCCATGAGCCCCCTGGATCACCATGGCAACAGCAGCGTACTCTATAGACAGCACCGCTTCTATGACTCTCAAAAAGGTGAGCGAGGTTCCATTTCTTCTGTCAATCAACAGTAAACAGACTATAAAAAAGTATTGGCAAAATTGTTTTCTTTCTTAAGATTTCTATCTACGAAGCCTCCCGTCGCAGCCCCACCTACTCTCCACAAATCACAGCCTCCCACCACTATCTAGGACCGCCCCTGCCCACCCGCTGGACTCCTGCAGTCGTGAGAGGGAGCCTGGGATCATAGCTTCCCAAAAGAGCTCCAAAGAGATGGGTTTAGTGGAGCGAAGAGTAGCACCCGGAGCAAAAGAAAAAGAAAAAAGTAAACAAGAGTCCAAGCAGGATCGGCAACATCATGGTCCTTCCACCCTTCACCACCAGCACCACCCTCAAGGCCTAGAAGAGGACTTCCGGCACAAAGACGACCCTAAGCACCTTAGTTCCTGCCTGCTTAGCACCAAGACCCAGAATGGCTCTGATCCAGGAGCCACCACCAGGGGCTCCCTGCCCAGTTGTGTGGGGCCGGGAGCCTCTGGTTTGGGGACTGGCCGGCAGACAAGTGGAGACGGACACTGTTGCAAGGAGGGGATCAGTGGAGAGATGCGAATTAGCGAGCCACCTTCAGACTGTCTTCGCCACAGTGCCATGCTGGGCCATGCCCACCCAGTGCCCTACTCCATACCCCCTCCCCTGGGCCTAGGCTCTGCCGTGGGAGGATCCTGGCTCCACCCGAGTCATCCCCACCATCACCATCCTCATCATCCCCACCCTGATCTCTTCTGCCCACCACCCCCTGCTCCACTAACCATGCCCACTGCTAAGGAAAAGAGCCTTGGCAGGGACTCTGAGGTGATGGGGCCTACCTTTGTGCCCTCTGTGGGGCCACAGGGAGACAAAATCAGTGGACCATTCCAGCTGGGGAACCCTCACTGTCGAGGTGTGGGAGGTGGGATGGTCACTGTTGGGGGCAGTGCGGGGAAAGAAACGAAAACTCCTGAGAGGAGTAGCAGTGGAAATCGAGCAGCTACCCTACTGCCTCCTCCGAGTAGCTGCCAAAGAAAATCTTCCCAGCAGCAACACGCATATGGCAAAACAGACAAGAGCCAAGACTGGCCCCCGGGCCTCCATTCACGCACAAACGAGGTTCAGCACAGTCAGAATCAGCATCCCCACTCGGCTCGTTCTTGTAGGTTGGACGGCAGTGAGGAATCTGATGCCTTCCGTCCTTCTCTGCCACAGGGGACAAAGGGTGGGCACCAAGCTAAGAGTAGCATTTATGCCAGCACGCCACCTTTCCGGGACTGTTCTCACTCAGGTCCGTCGAACAGGGTGTCGTCTGAAGGTAAAGGTGCAGATGTAGACTGCACTCTTCAGAGGAACAGTCAGAGAGTGGCACGGATACGTCATCAGCAGCACAGTAACAGGGCTAGCACTGGTGGACAGGGTCCAGAGTTGGAGCCTGGCAACGGCACACAAGACAAGAGGAAGATGGACATGGAATCGACATCACAGGGATACAGCGGGCATCAGACGGGCACTCATCCCTCCTGGGAGGTGCGAGGACATCCGTCTCGATCGGATGAAGAACCGCACAAGGCTTACAACTCTCTGGGTGCTGCTTCCCAGACGTCACATGGGGACCAAGGGCCTCTTCCCCCTCTAACTGCCCCACAGGAGGCCCCGCTGGGCCCCCAGGGACCGGAAAGCAATGCCATGAGGAGTCTGATGAAGTATAGCAGCCAGCAACCACTGCTGTTCTCTCAGAAGAGCCCGTTTGGTGGCCTGGGCTGCCTCAAGCAGGGGGCAGTTACTGGGGAGAAGAGCGAGAAGAATGAGAGAAACAACAAAAGTGGAAGCGGTTCGAGCTGTGCTTTGCAGGAGGCAAAGCAGACCCTGCCCCCCAGAAGAGCCTCGTCATCTGGGGAGAATGAGCGCTCGGAGCGGGTAGGCAAGGACTCAGGGGAACCTCAGGGGGAGGGAGAGGTGCGACAGCCCCCTGTAGGGATAGCGGTGGCCGTTGCCAGGCAGAGAGAGCCCCCGTGCCGCCTGCCAGACGGGCATCCCACCCACAGCCACCATAGCAGAGTGATACCCAGCATGAAGGGTAAGTGACTCTCAGTGGGAGGTCTGGTGTTTGTGTGTGTGTGTGTGTGTGTGTACAAGTGGGTGTTATAACAAGCTATATATATATATATATATCAGTTTACTGGATATACTTGATGAAATTTTGGAAACTTCATAGAAAAACAAGCTTGTGATTAAGAGAGTGGTCAGAAACAAGACATTTTAGTTGTTGATCCAAAGGCGTAACCTTGCCAGACTGGGTATTTTAGGTGTTACTGTAACTGCCAAATTGCGCTTATACTTTTATAGCCACCTGTTTATAGCACTGAGTTGTTACCTTATCTGTGTCTGATATATGAAAATGCTACTTTTTCAGTATACAGAGATAAGAATGACAGCGAGGCATGTCTGAATATAATAAATGTATCTTACTCCATTTCACTATCCTAAATGTGTGATTTAGCATTATAGAGAAGAATATGCATCACTGAAATGAGCAAATAAATGAGTTTGATCATCTGTGGGTTTCTAGATTGTTGTGCTGAACTTTTTTGTGTTAGGTGTTGGACGCCCAATGTACTCGCTGGAGCGAGAGATGGATGAAGACGCAAAAAGAATCTGCGAGGAACAGCTTGGACTGCCTCCATACGACAGAGAGCGAGAACTCCTCCTCAGGTAAGACTTATTAGTCAAATTGATGCGTCCAATTGAATTTCTGTGAATCAGTCGTATGTAAACAAAGACCAACTTGAAAACTTAGCATGCTGCACTATAGTTGTAATTCCTTGGAGAGTTAAATTGTACCATTTTGATGGCTTCCCCTCAGGGAAAACAAAGACAGAGTTGACTTTGCCAGGATCCACCCCTCCAGTAGTTGCCATGGAGATTTGACCTCACACCTTATTGTGCCAGGCGGTAGCCAATTAGGCACTGAGCCATCTGCTCACGCCCACCCCGCCCATCATCACTGGATGCCTCGGACAGGAAGTCCCTCCCTCTGGATGGGACACTCTTATGGTAAGCAAATGCCATCTGTTTTTGCCATTTTGATGATATTAGATTACAATATACTTCTTGTACAATAGAAGTCTTACAATATAGGTCTTGTTAAATTTCTGCATGTGTTGGTTAATTAGTTTTACCCTACTAAATAATCAATAAATTGCCCATTAGTATTGAAACAAAGCTGAAATCTTTCATCATTAAGCGGCTTTCCATGTCTTTGTTCAGGTCTCAGTCATGCAGCATTGCACCAGAACTTGACCCCCGGCTTCTCCGCAGCCATGCCCAGCCCCTTGCAACCAGTCTTGCCCCTGCCTCAGGATCCCTCCGCTGCCCTGGTGGTATTGCCTACCGAGCCAGCAGCCCACCCTGCCACCCATCACCTTGGTACATTTGCCAATATTACTGCTATTTTATTTGGTTGTTGTAGCAACAAGGTTAAGGGTATGGTGGGGTATGGAGGTTATTCAGACCACTAAAAAACGATTAATCAATAACTCAAAATTTTAAAGGTTTAAAGTTTGAGTGAACTTTTAGGTGTACTTTTACAGCCAGACAGTTACAGCAATTTAATCCATGGTCATTCTGTCCACTTGTTCTGTTCTGGAATTCAACACTGAATTCCTTTCCCCTTGGGTGTAATGTCCCTTCCCCCTCTGTACGGTTCCATCTCATCCCCTTCTGCCCCTGTATCATTCTGTAATCATTATTGTGAAACGCTTCACTAAGCCAAGCAGGCATTTACAGCACATTGTAGTATGGACTTAATGGGAACAGTTTCACAAGCGGCCCTAATGCACACTCTGAATGCGCAAAGTGGAATTATTCGAACTGTTTAAACAAATTATCATTTCAAGTAGATAGCTTGCGTATTTGACTTTGAGTGTGTGTGTGTGTGTGTGTGGAGGGGAGGTGGGGGGGTATGCATAGATAAGCGTGTGCGAGCGAGAGAAATGGAGATCTGAAGTCACTGTGTGGGTGTACGTTTGAGGTCTGCTGGTTAAGATTAAATTTGTATGAATGCGTTAGTGCTCACACAGAAGGCAGAATTGGCCCAGGTGGACTTTTAGGAGTTTGTCTCCTTTGCGTCAACCTGGTGAGGGCGAGGGACACAGGGAACAATTCAGAGATCAAACTGTTTTGTTGTCTTTTGTTCGTTTTGGCCAGTTGCATGGCATTTTTCTTACGTTTGCTCTACGGCAAGGATGGACAACATATTGTGACAATATATCTGTTGATATATTTATTGGTCTGTATCATATTTATTCTGCATGCTCGTTTATTTAATTTTTTACATTTTACATTACCTTTGCGGTAATCTAATGTGCACTATTTAAAAGCACTATTAATTTAATAACACTGTTAAATGTAATTTTCAACAAGATCTTAGAATGAATATGTATTTTTCATATTCTACACTATAGTGCTTAAATACCTAAATTCACTTGTTACAGTTAAAAAAAAAATTGAATAATTTTGTTTATAGGTTAACTGACATAACATGAAAATGATTATTTGCTTGTCAGGTTGAAACTGAATTTTGTGGCATACATACTGGAATAGAGCCAGATTTGGATATTGGTTTGATAGTTAACATTATTTAGTAATCTGAGTTGCCAATAACATGTCAACGAATAAAAAAAGTCATGTAAAACTTATTTTTAGTGGCTAGAAGCTCTTTAAAAATCCCAAAAAAATATTTACGATCAGCTCATACCAGCAGGTCGTGTCATTCTCTGATGCACCATGCCATCTGAGCGAGTTTAGATGTGGTATTCTTAGCATCTCTTTAATGGTTTTAAACTGTATTGCACTGTGCCTTGTCATGCCATGCTGTGCTCGGTTGTGCCATCGTGTCTGCACAGTTCTGGCATTGTGCTTTGATTTGTTGTGCATCTCTGAATGTCTTTCCACCCTATTATACTGTGCCTTGCTGTGCGGCGCATCATCGCATGGCTTTTTGCAGTATTGTGCTGTGCTCTGCTGTCCTGTGCTGTGCGCCTCGGTTCGGCATTCCTCCTCCCCACACTGGCTGTGAAATTTAATTAGCTCTCTGCTCCTTAGCGTCACACTCCCCTTTCCGCAACAAAGAAGGGAAGTGCATCCATTGGATCCCTCCCTAGGGAAACATAACCCTGTCCCAGTAATCTTTCCCAAACAAAGGTCCTTGCCATACATCAGGGAAGGAGGGGTGGAGAATATGCAGCATGCAAAACCGAACGGCTGAAAGAAAAACATATTGTGTTGAAATTTCTGTGGGCTGAGGCTCAAGGCTGAGACTAAGTGCTTTGCACAGCTGCGCTTCATCCCTCTACACTCTCTCCCCCTTCCTCCATCCTTCCTATCTGATCAGCTCATTTCAGAAATGACTGACTCCTTTCAAATATCCTGCTCGTTTTGCGATTGAGCGGCACAAAAGTGCATTTTTGAGATGCTTGGTCACACATAGGCAGACATTTCAGTTTGTCTAATTAAAGACAGTTTACAGTTTACTTAAAAAGGAACGTTCTGCCATCGTTTTATTCATGTTCACGTCATTCCACAAACAGATGACATTTTCAAGAACTGCTTTTGTCCATATAATGAAAGTCAGCGTCTTTTTACAGTGTAATTCTTTCATCGTTTTCCACAAAAGAAAGTCATATTGGTTTGGAACAATATAAGGGGTGAGTAAATGGCAGATTTTAATTTTTTTGGCTGAACTATCCCATTAACTTCTTGCTAAGTGTGTCCAATGAAATTCAAAACAGATTTGATGTCACTAACATGCCAAATCCATTTATTTATTTCATTCTCAATACAAAAAAAACAACAACACTCATTGTACATTTTAAACAACTTTACTTCCAGTTAAGTTATTTCGCATCACCAGGTCAAATAAGAAATGACTATTTTAAGCTAGAGCTTGCCATTTTTGCATGCAATATGCATCAGACGGCCAGTGAGCGCTGCCTTTTGAGGCTGAAACAACAGGGTGACCTTAACGCTTCCGTGTCTGTCTCCCCTCCTTGAGTTTGTCTCTGGGTATAACATCTGTGCTCCTTTTTAAGGCCAAAACCCATCACCTAACCCTTATTAAAGGCATAATAACTCAAGCCCAGCTCTTGTGAATGAGTGAGCCATTTGGGAGTAGACCCTTCTTGCCCGCTCTCAGCAGGCTGTCAGGAAGGTCTTGTCAGAGGAGCCACATTCATGTGACAGTTTGAGACAGCAGCGCTGAATCGTCTTGACTGGCACTGCAGCATGCGTGAGCCAGAGATCAGGCAAGTGTGGCTGGTGAGCTCACTGGTGACCGTCGTTTTGCGTTAATCCACTGAGGTATGACCAGGCTAACGGTGAGTGCGAGAGACAGACAATGTAAAAAGAAGGCAGTTTGCATTCCCTCTCTGCCCACGGCTTGAGTGCGCTACATGATGAGGAAAGAGATGTGGAAATGTGAGGGAGTTTTTTAGCCCTGGGGACGAAGGATGACTTTTGGAAAGAAAAAAGCGGGTGGAAGAAAAGAGGGACGGAAAAGGAGTGGAATCTCATAGCCGTAAATCAATAGGCCTTCAGAGCGATAAGTGAGACTTGCCTTGAGGCAAAAGAAAAACCTTTGTTCATTCTTTTCTCATTCCTTTCTCTTTCTCTCTCCCGCTCTCTGTAGATGTAATGGAGCAGCAGGGACTGTGGCCCCCTGTTTACGGAGCCCGAGGGCCCGCCTCACACATGCAGCATCCCGCTGTCTATTCCCGCTCCCAGTTTCTACGGCAACAGGAACTCTACGCGCTGCAGCAACATCAGCACCAGCAGCACCGCGCAGCACACGCGATGGAGCTGGCTCACAGACACAGTCACTTGCAGGTATTACCGCACGTACATTCAGTTAGCCACGTTTCCTCATAACCCTCATTTCCCAACAGCTATTTCTCTAGAGAAACTTGCCGTCTTTCAGCAGGCCTACCCAGGGCGCCCGAGGTTGTGAAAGGCCTGTTATTCCTGATCTCAGAAATTCATAGCAGTTATAGCCAAAGAACGGCCAGCTTTCATTTTCAAAGCACATTTTAATGTTGGAAGTTTTGAAAGAATGGGATTCTTCTCAGGAGCAGGGCAGGATTCAGGCTTTTATCTCACTGCTTTTGTACAAAGAAGCAGGACAGAATGCAAGTGTATGGTGGATCATTAGCACCCATTGTGCTGTGTCCCTGGTGCACATCCTTACGCAAGAAACCTGAGATGACTGAATCATAACTAGCTCCACTATAAATGCGTTTCGGCTGTGAGGAAACTGGGAATAATGTTAATATGCATAATGTTTGACTTCGAATGTTGCTATAGTGTGCTGTGTTATACAGTCTCTGAAGCCCGTTTGTATTTTTTGTGTTTTTCCAGAGGAAACCTGAAGATCCCCCCATCGATCTGGTTGAGGGATCATCTGAGCAACGCACGTCCAAGCACACTAAGCCTTTCTCCGTTGGCCCCTCTGCTAAACCGCCCCCCTCCTCCTCATCCCCAGGGGGTTGCGCTTCTCGTCTTTCGCCCTGCTGTCGCTCGCCTGCCCCACGGTCCCACCTCAAGAGCATGCCCTGCACGCCTTGCCCTGAGCCCAGCCCTGCCGTGGCTGCCCCTCGCTCCCCGGCACTCAGCCCCCACACCACCCCCCACCACCTGCCAAAACCTGCAGAGTCCCAGGACAAGAGGGGCGAAGGCCAGCCGCCACAGGACTACCCTCAGTCCCTGGAGCCTGGTGAGTGGGAAAATGACAGCATTCACGTCTGTTATTTCAGTAGGACGAATGGTAAATGGTTTTAGTGTGCATACAGGAACAAATAGGCATCGCAGAAACCTGTAACTGTAGAAATGTAGTTTCTAACTCACATGGGTATGATTGAAGGAGGACTCAATATACACCTTGTAAGCTGGGCTTATTAATATTAATTTGGTTTTGTTTGCATAAATTATTTACTAAAAAGCAAATACTAATATGTTAATGTTAGCCATAACATACCATAGCTGTGAAGGACATCTTAAATGGTCTTTTAAATACATTTTTGCAAGTAAAACAAATGTATGGGCATTCAGGATATGCTTATAGTCATATCAAAATTATCTGGTAAATTTGCCAACATATGCCAATAAATTATGATCAATAAAAATCATATCTAATCATATCTAATATCAACCAATATATTAGTTACTGGCATAAAAATGTCAATAGTTATAAGCATCAGTTTCAGACAGAATTTCCATATTGATGGAGCCCTGCTTATTCCCCCAAAAGAGGGAGGACATACTTAGAAATTGCTAAAATAATATTTGCTACGCATCGTACGTGCTTAGTATTTGAATCAGAAAGCATTCTTACATGAGTCAGATGATAAAAAGGCAGTGGATTTGGTTTATTTGTAATAATAATCAAGTCTGATAAAAGGGGTGAACAGAATAAAGCAAAGAACAGTGCTGTTGTCTAACATGCTTCCTATCCCAATGCCCTCGCATTTGAGTCTGGAAAAAAAGACAGCGACTAGAGGAAAGAGGCTGGAACATTTCATTTCATTCTCAAGGTTAGGGTCTTGCCATCGCGTCTGGCTCCACAAACCCCTGGGGGAGAGGGAGTGAAGTGAAGGAGAGACAGAAAAAAAGAAGAGAAGAGATGGCCGAATAGAAAATAAAAAGACCCTGACCACAGGGACAGTGAACAGAAGAGAGAGATATTTTGCTACAGATAAGATACACAGGGCCTTTGAAGGACTTGTTGCCCTTTGATTACCGAAGACAATCAGCCTGTTAATGCGAATGGAAGTGTAAGAGCTGACTTTTCACTTTGTGTCTTTGCACCATTGTATCCATCTGTGACACATTTGAATGTGCAAGAAAACATAGGCGCCGTAGGGAGCGGCTTGCCGTACGGTGTAGGTGCGAGAGAGACAGACAGAAAACAGTAGGGAGGTCAGTGAGACAGCAGACAGGGCCTCTCTTATCCTTTAGAGGTCCTTGAGTGCTGGCTGGCGGAGGGATACGCATTCATCTGGCGGATGGATACCATCAATAATACAACGCTGAGGTGACAGGGCTGGCTGTGCAATCACACCCAGACACCATGTCACTGTCATCAATATACCCAGCTATGCTGCAGATCTCATATAGACACACACACACACACACACACACACACTATCGCTCTTTCATGCAAGCAACGTTTGCCATGCAATCGTTTTCAAGACGAGACGAATACACACTCTCTCTTAAAGACTAATTTATACACAAACATTCCTCCGTGCACTCTTTCTCCCTCTCGCACACACTGCATCCATAACAACTTGAGCATAATTCAATATTCATGGAAAATTCGCTCATGCCTGCGCCATAGCCTTTATGGCGCCGGCTCCATTATGTGTGTGAGTTATACTAGATAAACGCAGTGAATGGTACACACTGTCGCTAATGCTTCTGTATACAGCATATATATCACCCCTCTCTGCACTTCAGCGGCAGGGGGCCGTGCCCCTTAACTGACAAGGTCATATTGTGATGTGTATTACAAATGAATGGTAATGGCTTGCTGGTTCGCTGTGTGCTGAAGTGTGTTTCAGGAGCAGTTAAATCTTTATGCTTGTAATAGAGTGACTTCAAACAAGGTTGAGGAGCCCAAACCAACATCAGTGTTTATGGAAACACTCAATCAGTTTTATTCCCGTTTTTTCCTATAGATCTCCCTCCTGGCTACACTTACCCTGCCATCGCAATGGGTTACAAAGGTGGCCCCTCCCCTCAAGAAGTCCAATTGGCCGAGCATGCAGACTTGGAGGCGGAGCAAGCGGAACCATCTGAACCTGCGCCCCAGCCCCACCCCCTTTCTCCCCAAGGGGAGGACCCTGTGTGCCACACTGGAGTGGGGTCTCCTACTAGAACGTCTCAGGAGGTGGAGGATGTAGAGGAGGTGGGAGGAGTAATAGAAGCAGATGCACAGGTGGATGAAGGACAGGTGGATTCCACTCTCCCACAAACTTCTCTTTGCCCCGTTACTGTCTCTACCATAGCAGATCCGGACAGAGCAACTATGATCCCAAACAGCCAGGCGAGTGGAATAGAGAGTTCAGCACCAGCTGAAGAGAACAAGGAGCAGGTTGAGGAGCTACCTGATTCAGCCATGACTTCCACCCTGGATTCTCAGTCTGTGGAACTTACCAAGCAGGATCCTGAGAGAAGCGCTGAGGATGAGTGCATGTCACCCACTGCCTCACCCTCTCTGCCTTTCTCCCCCTGCCCCGTGCCCTCTGCCCTGGGGAATCAGTACCCTGGGAGCTGCATTTGGAGCCTGGAGCTGCTTATCGCAGCAGCACTGTGTGCCACTCGAGATGCCTGTATTGCGGCCCCTGCGCCTGTGTCTGACAACGCAGTGGCCCCAAATTATGGTATAGAGCTACTGAGTGAACTGGCAGAGCTGGAGCGATCCCAACAGCAGAGGAACAACTCTGAAGAGAACAGAGGTAAGGATGAACATACACATGCGCCCCCCTAATATTCAGATTAATCGAGGTTTTCAGTGGCAAATCTTTACTTGGTTTTCATTCTGTGTGCAGAGTTTTGTAAAGGAAAATATTTGGCTAGCAATATTAAGGTTAATCTTGCCCACGCAGTTAGGTAGATATTTGTACTAAAAATACTTTTTTTATGAAAACCATTTGTAGAGGTAATGTCAGTGTTTATGCGTTTGAATGTTTTTCATCCAATAATTATATAAAAAGGACACAAAGTGCTTGAGGTGGCAAAAGACAATTTGAGTTGCACAAGATGATTCCCTAAAAATTATTTCAGAAATGAACAAAAAAGTGCTTAAATGGTCAACTGTTGCTACAGTTACCTCCTCAGGCAAACAATTTCTGTTCATGAGCCTCTATTTACTGCAGTTATGCCAGAGTCTTTGAATGTGGAAACTGTCTATAATACTTAAAATGTAGTCATTGCAAAATTATGTTGTAGCTAATCCAAAGAAATTTACATCACAGTGGAACTGAAGTAGCAACAAATCTTTTCTTACATATTGCGTTGTACATCCATTTGAAACAGATTGTCCAAAAAGAAAAAATTGTAAGACGGGCACTTAGTTGTAAGGGGGAATAAGACTAAATGAATAGAGAAGTCTAGCTTATGTCACCAGAGAGAAGACTGTTGTTGTTTCCCAGGAAGATTGAGTTATGAAATTTTGATTAAAAATTCCACATATGCAAAAGTAAACACGTGCATGGATGAATCATTCATGATAAGAGCAATAACAAGCATTTAGAAAGTAGATATGCTGATTTTAAATCACGCCAACTTTTGTTCCGGAAGTTTGTTCCATCTTTTAAGTAAGCTCCCAGTCTTTTGTTGTGGCTCCTTTGGCCTTAATTATTCGCATCCCCATCTCATTTGCTTACATCCTTCCCTGTATACACCAACACCACATCAGCTCCCACAATTTTAGAAGACTGTCCATCTTGTAACATTTCCAGCACTAACAGGTTAACAAAAGGTAGTTAAAAAGACAGAGTAACAGCCGTTTTGTTCTTTCTTATCACAATAGAAAGCACACCCAATCACACACATGATTTAATTCCTCATCAGTGATTTGCATGAGCGGTCTTGTAGCGCTGTGATGCAGGCGGCAGGGGAAGACCACGATGGAGGCTTTCATTTTGTTTTTTTTCCTTCCTCACAAAAAGAGGTGCAAAAAATAGGGTTTTCAGCCCAGCCAGATCTCTAGGCTTTGTGTGAAGGAAAGATAACAAAGCCTCCCCTCCATACCACCATCCCGACAATACGTGCAGAAACACACTGAAATACACACAAATGCTAACTCTCAGCTGACCGTCCAGCTTTCCACTTTCATAGGAACACACACACTTGCTCACTCGACTGCACACTCTTGCCTTCTTTTCCTGCCTACAGATCAAATGCTCCCCGGCCTTTTGGGGTTCAGCACTTCCTGTGGGAGAGACTAAGACGGAGCGGTGAGGAGGGGGCCGTGTTTTTAAAGGGCTTTAGCCTGTCTTAAAAGGCAGCTCTAATGATAGCTAGTCCCCCCCGGGTCCGCCGAATTGGACTGTGTCCACTCACTCATCCTGAGGGACGGCTCCCCTGCCCCTGCTCCTCAAACCTGTTTGATCACTTTTATAAGCCTCATTTTAGATGGAAAAAAAGCCTTGGCGCTTTCCCACAGCTTTCTGAGTCCCTCAGTGCGAAGTTGATGAAATAGTAAAAACAGCTGATCTTTTTCCTCTCAGGACGACAGCATTTTTGTCGGCTAATTAGGCCCCATTGTTGTGAGCGCTGTTTTAAAGGCTTGTTGCTTTTCCAGGGACCGTTTAGGGTCTCCCTGCCAAAGGATGTTTTTATTTACGCCAGCATCCTCTAGCAGCTGAGAAATCCCCAACGCTCACACCGCGCGGGGAAAAAAATCTAACCGCATTTGGCGGCGTGCGTCGTTTTCGCTGTTTGTGTGTGTGTTTTCCACCCATATTAAAACAGGGATGTAATCTGCTGTGTAATTCTTGTCTAAGCAAGCTGCGCTAAAGGGACTAATAAGAGAATATGATGAAGCTCTTTGCAGCGGAGGAGAAGTCATCAATAAACACGCCCGCCACTGAATTATTAAAGAACTGAAGGTGAGGCGGCCACACGGGCTGTCAGGACCTGGTCTCTTGCCAGCTGAATATTTCATATGCGATTGGGTTTATTCTTCAATGATTTACAGATTTGATTTCAAGCATTCTTATCTATGGCAGACGTCTAGGGTGCTCTGCTAACATTCCTTGCGGTGTTATGGGCATTGTGAAGTACGGACAAATAACGTGTGATAAAATTATATAGATTTTGAGAGGTTCTTTGAAATATTGTTGGTAGTTGTTATTGATTGGTCAGTGATACCACAGCGTTCCTGCTCTTTTTTTTTTTTCCAGGCTAAATGCTCTCAGAGAGCGTTACCTGTCTTCTCTCCTTCCCTCTCTCCTTTTCATTTCTTTTTTGGGCCTCAGATTTTCCATCCCACTTGTACGTCTTGCTTTCATGCTATCACTCTATCCATACGCCGTTCCGTGGCTCTGGTCCCCACCGGCCTCGTTACGGCAGAACGATGGGCATCGATTTCAAAATGACCACCACAGGGCTAAAAGTGGCATGATGATTTCAGCTAGGTGGGAAACCGAAGACCCTCCCAGACCACCATAATCCAGTCTTCCTCATCTTGTCTTTCTTGCTTTTTTTCTTTCGGCTCACTTGTCTCTCTCACTTTCCGTTTCAGCTGAGAGATTTCCTTCATGCGGCTATAATTCTTTTAAAGCCTTCACAACTTGTCTTTCAAATTTCTCCTTCCTCTTCCTCTGTTTTAGGTGAATCTCATAGAATTTGTCAAGAACATGTTGACATGTACTGTAGTTGCAAAGTTACTTACTGTTAGTAGAATGTCTAAAGTGAACTATCGAAATAAAGCTAAATTTAGTCTCAATTTCATTTATAAAATTAAGCTTATTAGGACCATTTTAAAGACATTTATTACATTTTACTTTATTTACATGGCAATTAAAAATGTCCCATCAGTTCTCATTACTGTAATGCAGAAAGGCTACCCTGATGATTACAGTTATTTATCATATATCACTGTTTATAATTAGAATCACCATTGAGAATAATGGGAAAACATGAAGTGTGAAACATTGTGATGCAGAGAATGGGGAAATGTGCTTAATTGTCATGAAAAAACATCCTAATGTGTCTTTCTCTGTAAATATGCTAGATTTCTTTATTGCATCACCAGCATTTTTTGACTTGCACCACGTTAAACAAATTCCAATAAAAAAAGACACCTGACCTATTGATCTTTAAAATAAGCATCATTTTTAAATTCTAAAAGCCTTAAAATATCTCTCTCAGTTTTTGTGAGATGTACTTCTCCTGTCCTCTCATTCGGTTTTGATCTCCTCCTGCTCTCTGCTCTCTGCCCTCTGTGCGCAGGTCTGCTCGTGCACCATGCATTTCCCCTCGGAGGGGAAAATTGGATTCTTTCCATGTTAGTAATGAGGGGATGTTTGCGAATAAATAGATAGCTCAATAAACACTTTACTTCTTATTGCCTGTCTCCCCTCCCTCCTTCTTTCCCCCCTGATTCAGTCTCTCTCCTCGCCGATCTCATACTGTGCCCCTGCCTTGCCGTGACGCAACAAAATAGCAAGCCGTGGACACCCGCTAACACAGACACAGCCGCTCACACATACACACTCATGCCGTCTTCTCAGTATCCCCAGGCCAGCTTTGGCTGTCATGAATATTCAAGCCTCATTGGCTGAGTGGAGACTGAGCATGTGGCCTGCCCTAATGACAGTGATAAATGTTGAGAATTCGCCCTTTTTCATCTCTCTCTCTCCCTCTCTCTCTCTTTCTCTCTGTAACATGGCTCCTGGCATCTAAGCCTCATGTACAGAGATAAGCTCTCTGGTTAATAGCTATCATCATTGCTCATTCAGCCTCTGAAAGCACAAAGTGCTGTCAGGAAACAGCGGCGTGCTTAGAGGCGGCTTTGTACCGTTTGAGGCTTTCCTCTTTTTCCCTCTCTCTCTTCGACTCTTTTTATTACAGGTTTTTTCACTTGCACCTTAGGCTGGATGTCTGTTTTGCTAGGTCACTTTTGAATATACACGGAGAGACAAAGACCTCTGTTTACACCTGATATTAACATCTGTCTCCAGTGATTTTCACTAAATGCACATGTAAACAGGATCTATCCCTTAAACCATATTTTAAAAGATTAAAATAAAAGATGTGGACATTTCCTAATGCAACTAAATTAACATTTTTGAGTGAAATATCCCTTGAATAATTGTGCTTTGGGTTTTGAACTTTGGCTTCAAATGAACTTCAAATTTGCTCCAAATCTCATTTAATACAATCAAGATCTTCAGAATTATTCAAAGCTTCCAGGTTGCAGGAAGTTGATCTAGAAACAGGATCGGACATCCCATCCTAGATGGTCTTCCTGTTTATTCTTCTCCTCTGTCATTGTAAGCTCAGATGATGCGATGTCTCCTACAATTCCATTTATTTCTTCTCGTTCTGTGCAGAAGACGACATGTTGACCTTTGACCTCCAAAGTTTGGCGACCCTAGCTGCCGCCCGGGCCTTGGAACTGGTCCCACCAATACCAGCAGACTCAACTCCACGCCTTCGCAGAATCCTCAATCTGCGCAGGAAGTGCAAGTGGACGCCACGCCCCGAACCGGTACACGTAACTCGTGTTTATCTATTAACATTTATGTATTTAAAATGTTCTCATTTATTTACAGAACACAACATGTGGCAACATACTTAAAAAGAGACTCATAAACCAGATGTTTTCAGCATAAGAAAAGCTTTTGTGTGGCAACACAAAAAAATTAAGAATCATGATTCAGTCATTTTCAAATATCGATTTGTTACTTAAAGAAATGGTTGACTTTCATAAGACTTCATAATATAATACATGCTTTTCACTCTATGGAAAAGAGCATTGTGAACATTTTTCAAAATATCTCAGTTTGTGTTCTGTAAAAAAAAAAAGCTATAAACTATAAACTCACTGGCGATTATTTGTTCAATGTATAGGTGTGTCCTGTTAAGGGTACCATGGAAACACTGGACCAGGAGGAGCTAGCGATGCGTGTGCGTCTGGCAGAACTGCAGCGGCGTTACAAGGAAAAACAGAGGGAGCTGGCCAAGCTACAGAGAAAACATGACCACCAGTGAGCAAACCACAGACCACTTTCACAAATACACACCCTCCACATATAAATGCACTCCGCACACCTTTCAAAAGCCATTTACACACATGCGCGGAGAGATCGAACTCTCTTCGATCCTCCAGCACACACAGTCTCTCTCCAGCTCTTTCTCTGTGCCCTCGCAACGCTCTGCTGAGACCACCCAGTGTGTGCTGAGCCCTCTTTGCATAAGCCTGAGCTGTGCTTAAGTCTTTCCTCTAGTCCACTCTCACAATTAGGATGGCTTAGTGTTTCGTTCCATTCAACATCGTTAATGTGAATTAGAGTGATTGACAGGCTGTGTGTGCGTGCGCGTGTTTGTGTGTTTACAGGAAAGAAGAGACCTCACGCAGTCCGGCTCGTCGAGGACCCGGAAGGCCAAGGAAGCGCAAGTCCACATCTGCACCCCCTATCCCCACAGATGCCCCTAAAAAAGTCAAGTGAGTGTTTCCTTTTGTACTAGTTTCACCTTACTTACCGTTTCTATGAGTTTGTGAGGGCCAAATTCCTGTAATGCAGTACAAATGCAGTTCAGTTGACTTGCAGAAACCTTCCTTGATAGAGGAAACGTTTATGAATTGGTCTTTGAAGAGACTCGAGTGATTGTCCTCCGGATTCATCCGTGGTGCAGGTTTCTGAAAATTAAAAAGACTAAACACAAAACATCTGTGAGCATGTTAATATCAGTATATGTAGCCTACATATACAAAGCACATGCTTTGTATTATTGTACAAATTTTATTTTATAACCAAGAAACATTCTGTTATTGTTTACCATGTTAAAGAAGTATATGTCTAAAATATATTTGCGAAATAGAGTATTAATAATATAGTCTAAACATTCTTAGACTCGTAGCATTCATCATACAGTATTATCGTCGACCTCAGAGAGTTAATTAATGTTAATTAACTATGTTGTTGTATTTCTAGGAAGTCGGACTCATGATTTTATTCGGGCAAATGATTAAAAAAGTTAGATTTAAAGTGACAGAGGGCCATGTAACATATATGATTACTGTAGAATTAGCTACTAGTTAACATAAATCTAGTTATAATAGCTTCATGTAAGTGTTATATATGGAAGGTCCTTACATGCATACATGTAGCAGTTGTGTGAGTACTGTGTATGCTATTATCATGTAATCCTACAGAGCTGTAAATAAAGTGTTATTGTTCTTTTGCTTTTTTATATATTAATAACGACAATGCGCTTCCTCTGTGTCTAGCACGAGAGAGTTTGGATTAAATTAGCACTTTACTGCGACCAGTGTTAAGCCTAGCTCAGGAAACAATTCCGTACCTGTCGCCAAACGCTTCACATGCATTAATAACAGTCGAGATAGGAGATGTTTTGAAAGATTATGTTTGTGAACTCATTTTGTACCTGCATGCGCAATCCGATGCTACCACGTATTATGAGTGTGTGCATGTAAATAAGTCTAGAAGGCTCCTATCAGTTCATACAAGGCAGACTAAGTACTTAATCAGTGCAAAGAGCCGTCATTAATCATATTTACAACTTCCATTGATTATCTACAAGTGTTGCGACTCCCTTCTAACCCATGACGCGTCTGCGATATTAATTTGATAAAGCGCAGAGACCAATTGCCTGCACCAAGTCAGGGCTTTAAGTCATCACTCTGATGGATGAGCATTTTCCCTTGAGATACACCTCTGTTTACGCCAGGCCTTAGACATTTTGATAAACTCGGTCAAATCAAGTTTACCCTACCTGATTAACAAAACTCCCATTTTATTACTAGACTGGTTGATTAGCAGCGTGCTAATGAAAAGCAGGAGCCAGAGCTTAATTACACATGCTATACCCAGCACACATTTATCCCTGTCGTTAATAAAGCTCCCCTGCCAAATAAAACAAATGACAACTTCCCGCCACTAAAATTTATCCGAGTCGTAAAAAGCCTTTTTTAGGGTCCCTTTAGGGAATGGCAGAGAGAAGCCGGGGTTTGACTTTCTCATCATGGTTTACGTCAGTTTGATGGCAGACAACATGAATTGTTGAGCAATTGAACGGTAACATTTATTGTAGTGTTTGTCAGCATTATTGGATTTGAGGTTATGTGTTGGGTATGTGGAGGTTTTTTTCAGTCTCTCATTCCCCTCATGCATTTGTGTACTAAAAAGTGTAACATCCTTCGGCGTTGGGCCAAATCTGTTTGAGGTCAAAGGTCATTAGACAAGGTTAAGGGTGTTGACGGGTGGTTGCGGCACTGCCAAGAGGATCAAATCCCATCTGAGCACGAGGAACGGGCTAGTCATGTGATGTGTGCTTGCACACGCTGGGTCTTTTGCCCCAGTGTATTCTGGGAGCATGAGCTGGAGTCCTGTGCTGTCTGCAGATTGTAGACAGGACCACACCGAACTCTGCTTGGTTTTCTTTGATGAACACTTTACTGTCTCAAGAGGCCATGGGAGTAGACTTGTTTGACTTTGACTTTTCCAGGAAAAACTATCTAAAAATTATTACAACAAACAAATACAAAACGCAAAAAACAATTTACTTAAGCAACCCTGATGAAGATATTAAAGTTTGTTTTCATAGATTTTATCTTGAATAAAAGTGTATTTTGTCTGACTGCACTGCAGAGTTTTTAAACTTGTGTTAGTGCAGATAAAATACACTTAGATTAAAGATAGATTCACTGAAAACAAGTCAAACTCTATATATTAAGCAGTGTTGCTTTTCAGGCAAATTTGTCTTGTTCAAAGATTGTTTCATATTTTAATCCAAATTAGACAAATGTTTTTGCTAAATTAAAGAATAATTAAATGGTCATTATCTAGATTCTTCATCAAATGCAAGAATCCTGAAAAAAGTGCCAACACTGGTTTCTTAAGCATCAAATCAGCATATTAGAATGATTTCTGAATGAGCATATGGCACTGAAGTAATGAGGTTAATAAAAAAATTACATTTCAAAATGCATTAAAATAAAAATAAGTTATTTTAAGTTGCAATCATGTGTTACGATATTGCTGTAAAACTGTTTTTCATCAAATAAATGCAGCCTTTTGAGCTAAGATGCTTTTAAAAATGCATAACTAATTTTAAATGGTATTGTACTTTTAGCCCAAAATATATTAGAAAACTGTGTACATATTATTGCATTAGCTAACACAATAAAAAAGCAAGTGGCAATTATTTTTAAAAGGTAAAAAATAGCAAAAGTACACATTTTACCCAAATGTTTTGAGTTAGACCAAAATAAAACCTGTTTGATCAGTTTGCTCCTGCATAGGAAAACTCAGCAGAGTGCACATATGCTGGGATTTATGCAGAAATATATATTCAATTGCTGGATTGGTTGAGGGTTTCGATGGTGAATAATATCAACATACAAGCATCTTTTTCATTTTCTAGAATTTGATTATTGGACTGTGGATTATTAGGAGACCATGGCTGGAACACGCACACACACATGACCGCTTTCCCCTGCTCTCTTTTGCTGTCTTCCTCTTCTCTTTTCTCTCTCTCTTCTTGATGATTGTGTCTTTGCTAATCAATGGCCTTCCCTGAATAGCATTACTGTGTAATCCTGACCTCTCGGAGGGGAAGGGGTTTGTAATTAGAGGACTGTGAATTCTCCTACCAGCATATTCGCTCAAGTACACACACACACACACATACACTCTTTCTCTCTCAACAGCAAGAATGTGACATGGAGTTGACACAAGGACTAGAGGGGCCTTTCGGGGTCAGGAGGTCAGAAGGTCGTCTTTGGGTGGCGACAGGCAGAGCGGAGAGGAGGGGGCGGGGGGCTGTCAGCTCTGCTCTTTAATAGACGCCCATGCCACAGTCCTCATCAAGCCAAAGCAACCGCACACCAAACCCTGCCTCGGACCTGGTGTCGGGTTACTAATCAGGTTTCCACGGTTACCTGGTCTCCCGGGCCTTGGGGGTTTTAGAGACTCTGTGGCATAGGAACGAATCGGAGATGCACACGAAAATACAGAAAATACCTCCCTGCTACAGACCGAAGCTTTATTCTCTGTTTTGACAAAAACAGGGCCTTTATCAAGATAGATGTACTTGTGCCACAAGGAGGAGAAAGGGAAGTGCAGTCAACACTCTCTTTACTCTGTTCAGAGCTGAACAGTTTAGTAATGCATTTGTTTTTTAAGGTGTTTCCTACAGTTCCAGTCTGTTTTGTTGTGCTCAGTCCCAAAAAATGTATTAATCTCCAGGTGTGCTTTGAAGGGGCCTTTGGAATAGGGTTTATGGGTGATAATATGATGTTTTTAGATGAATTTATTGGATGCAGATGTGGAGAATGACAGGCATGTTCATGTTGCATGTGGTGGCGGGTCGATAGACGTTAGTGTCCATTGATCCAGCTCCGGTCAGTCGAGTGACTCCCGCTGGATTGCTCTCTCTCTTTCTCTTCTTTCTTTCACTTCACTACATCAATTCTTCTCATTTGTGTCCACTTTGATCTTGAGCCATTTCTCTTACTCTATAGAATTGTTTGAGTGGTGTTCTAGCTTTTCTGGTTTTGTTTTCGCTGACTGAGTTGCATTTGCCCATAATAATACTAATTTCCATAATAACTTTTATGTACACAAGAAAATTAGATGTTTATATATAAACATAGAGATTTAATTAATTTAATACCATTCAAATGTTTTGAGTCAGATTTTAGCACTGACTCATTAAATTGATCAAGTAACAGTGAAGACTTGCATGTTGTTACGAATGTCTAACAATAAATGTTGCTCTTTTAAACATCCTAATCATCAAAGAATCCTGAAAATAAAATATCATGGTTTCTTAAAAAACTGCTCAATGAGAATAGGAAATGCTGCTTGGGCACTAAATCATGATGATTACAGGAAATGTAATATAATGTACCTCACCTACAGTCTGCTCACCTACAGTCTGCAGATATGTATTTAGCAACTTTTGATGAGCATTATGTTCTATTAGATTAGAAAATGTGCAGTCTGTAAATCGAAAAGGACTTTTCAGAAATAAACGTGTTTGTAGACCAGGACTTCATGTTCTGCAGTCTATGTTTTTCCACCCATCTGTCCTGGTCATGTATCTGTGCCTCTCTGTCTCTGTGAGATCCTCTCTCCATCTCCAGATAAAGCAGAGGCTCTTTGTATAGAGGAGGAGGCTGGGGTCTATGTGTTGGGGACACTGATTCTTTCTGACAGCACCGGCCAGAGTAAAGGGCAGACAGCCAGTGTTCAGACAGCTGAAAGGAAGAGTGGAACACAACACAGCCAATGCTGGGCCTTTGCTGTGAATGCGTGTCTGTGTAAACAATGCCTTCTTCATGCATGCACATACTGTATGCATCATGCATTTCTGTCAGGTCTTCATCTAATTGGATGAGTAATCCTTAAATATCACATGTATTTATTTTTTTTTAATATATATGTATTCTTTGCATATGCACGCCAAACTAATCTTCTTCATCCTCATGCAGCCTTTTTTTAGCTGCTAGTTGTAGGTCAAATGCTCCAAAAGTAGGACAAGACTGCGTTGTTCAGCTGAACAAATAATTCAATATTTCATTATTCATCAATCAATTATTTTTATGTTAATTATTAATGACAAATTGTCCGTGTGGAACCCAGTGGGCAGTGCAGATTGCTTGTGCACCGATCAATTTGGCCAGTGCTTCACTATTAGTGGGTCACACAAATAAATGGTCCACTTTTATGTTGTAGAGTCATATGATGTATAAATGAGGAGATGTTTCCATGAGCAATATTTTAAAATGAGAATTTTGGAGAAATAGGAATATGACACCTTGTGACAAGTAAATGCAGAGATCCACCTTTTGCATAAACCATAACAAGCATTAAAACAACGAGGCAGTAAGTGGTTTTATGCATACTGTGGTGCATGCTGGGAAACAGTCCAGCATCCAACATTGTAGAAATCATTGTGTCAAGTTGGTTTTAGCAAGAAAAATTAAATGTCTTAATTTGGGAGTCTCTTGCAAAGACTCTAGCTGTCTCTAGGACACAGAAGGGAGGCTGGAATTCACCAACCACACGTCGACATGGCTTCCAACACTCACCTGCCAATCATTCCAGTGACTGGCAGGTCAGCTGATGTCTGTGCCGCCACCCCCCGCCCCAAGCACTGACTAAGGCAGCCCGTGGCAGGGTTTGAAGTAGCTGTCTGCTTCTCGGGAGTAAAAACACTGATGCTGACACACTGCAAAACGAGAGGCCGATCACCGCAGAGCGAGTGTATGAGCCTTATTTCAGTGTAATAGGTCTGCTAGATGGTTGACTACACACACACACACACACTCACTCTCGTTGCCCTCCTGAAGGCCTGTGCATTGTGCTGCTTTGTGCAGGAACAGATGCATTGATATGGTAATAAGACAGAGAAGGGTTTTTTTATTAATGTAATGCTGGAATTCACAGCCCCGAAACCATTGGCACAGAATGGGAAAAGGAGTAAGCAGAGACGGAGAGACTGAGACGAGGGAGAGCGGGGAAAAAAGAACAAACAAAATTATGAGTGGGAGGTTGCTTTACCAGCACTTCTCTCAGATATTTCTCGGTTTGGCGTCAGATCCCAATTTTTCAAGCGTGCAGCGGGGAACCAGGCCCCTGCCTCTCCATTCATCAAAGACTGAAAAGAAGGTTATTAGAGAGCCACAGAGAGGGAAGGCAAGCCCTCCGCTCGCCTCTGATCTCTCCTTTTCATCCTTCGTTCTTCTCTCCCCTCATGAATACCTCTCTGTTGTGATGGACAGGTCGGCTGGAGCGGGGGCGGGGCTGGGGCCAGGCCTGCTTACGCCGGAGGACTTGACTGGAGGCGGAGACAGGAAGAGGAAGAAGAGAAGGATGACCAGTAGCCCTTACCACCATCTCAGTAGCACACAGGTTTGTAGCTAATCGATTCTAAAAGGCTGAAAAATGTGTTGTGTTTTTGGAAATGTTATCTTAAATATGCTGTTATAAGCTGTTTTCTGTCTGTTGGTTGGTTGATTGGTTGTTACGTGGTTAAATACTTGTAAAAACAGAGAGACTTATGTCGTTTTAGCATTCAGCTAAATACAAGAAGATCTTATTTATGCCAGTGTTTTCAGGTAGATTTTAAATGTATTTTAAATAGTAAAGTGAATTATTGCTGTATTGTTTTTACGAATGCCATCTTAAACTTACTCTCAACACTGTTTTCTGTTAGTTGGTCAGTTATTTCTTCTCTCATATGGTTAAAAACCCATTTATTTTTTTTTAAATTTAAAAAATGTAAGAAAGAGACCAAATGCATAATGCTATCGTCGTTGGTTATTTTTTTGGATGCCACAACTTAACTGTTGTCATGATGCTTATCTCTGTTTTCTGTCTATTGGTTAGTTGTTTTCTGGCTCGCATAGTTAAAAACAGGCAAAAAACCCATTTAAATAAACAGACGCAACAAGGCCAATCACAACTCAGTTTGCCAAAATCACAGTTATGTCACCGTTGCTGGTTCGATTTTGAATGCTGATTTTCGACTATGAATTTTAGTGAAGAAGACAAACATTCGGTTATGAAAAACTTAATTAAAATATTCAGAGAAGGCTTGGCTGAGAAAGATCAACAGCGCTGCCTTGTAATAATGCAACTCAGTTTTGCTTTTAGTTTAATTCTCTTTCTCTCTTTGTTTCAGATGAAGGCTCACTGTAGGCCAAGAGGCAGGCCAAGACTGCTCAGCACTAAATTTAAACAGAAAGCTTGCTCACAGCTGAAGCAGAAAGCCAAAGCCAAACGTGGATCGAGACTGGTGGACTTGTTGTGTCACAGAGAAACCAGTATAGCAAGCGGCGTAACAGAACATCATTCCCGAGAGCACAGTGGAAAAGAAGAACACACACACAGTAATAAAACTGGAGAGCACAGTGACACAGGTAAACATAATACATGCTAGATGTGTTTGACCGATATTTTAATTACATTGATATTTAGATCACTTTAGGTTATTTTAGATTATATTACAATTAATCTGTCCCAGCAGGCAGTGGGGCAGCAGTCCACCAGAGATCAGATGGGAAGGGGACTGTGATGAGAAGAGGCGTGAGGTCAAAGGCCATCCTGAGCTCCTCACTAATGCCAACCCGAACTCAGCAGCTGCTATGCAATACAGCTGTGACCGATAGCAAGCTAGAAGCTACAGAGAAGGGCACCTCTCCCTCTGACAGCTACACAGGTGAGTTATGGACCGTGAGAGATGCATCCCACCATGACGATCAGCGGATCTTCTCATACCCCTGCTCGACTGTCAAGCCATTAAAAAAAAATTAACGACACCTCCTCAGGCATGCATTGGGCAAAACCCAAGCTGTAATGCTAGCTTGTGTCATGCTGTGTTTGGAATGCCACACCTACAGGGAAAAAAGAGATGCGCTCCCTCCACCGCCACAGTTCATCTCCGTTTTAGTCCACGCTGCCTGCAAACACACTTCAGCAAGTGAACAAAGTGGAGATGAAATCATGGCGGTAATGAACGCTAATGTGAGCTATGCCTGCGGTCGAGCTAGGCGGTGTTGTCGCCGCTCTGTTAATTGCCCTGAAAGTTATCCTTTTCACATTTCACGAGCTTGCGAGAGTGTTGACGAGCGCCTTGTAAGTGACAAGTGTGTCAGCACTGTGTTGACACCCGACACTGCTGCCACCATGCCATCTCCGCTCTATGCGAGACACATAGCCCACAGACGGCATCTGCCAATACGTATCTGTGACACCCAAGCATCCGAGCATGACTTTGTGTGGGTACTTTACAGGTCGAAAGATTTGAAATCACAAAGGTATTTGTATGTTTTTGAAAGAAATTCAAATTTAGGTGATCAAAAATACATTACTGAGTGCAAAATGATTTACAATCATTGCCACAGAAAGCAGGAGATGTAACTTTTATCTGAATATCTTAATAAACTGACAGCTAGAATGCGTAAGGTGTCAGTAGCTGTTCCTATTCGTGTTACAAACATATCAAAATCATCACCTCTGGGGAAACTGGTGAAGTTGCATTGGGGAACAATGTTATTTTAAGATTTTTTTTTTATATAATATCATAGTATGTATTAACATTTTGAATAAGCTTTTTTAATAATTTTTATATTGCATGTTTTTATTTATTTATATTATCTTTATTTTATTTAAATGTTAGTTTTAAGCAATTATTTATTTCAGTTTTAAAAAATTTTTTTATTCGTTTTTTTATTATTATTTTTATTTGTATTTCAGCTACTTCTCAATTACCTAAAATGATTTTTAAACGTTTTAGTTAACAGTGCAGAAAGTAAGGGTATTAGTTACTTTTATAGTGTGTCCTTTCAGGAGTTTATTTATAATGTTTAATGAACTGAATTAATTTGAAATAGAAATGTAATAATTTTTCGCTAATACTTGGTGAATAGAAAAATTAATTTCTTTCAAAAACTATTTTGTAGTGACTCCAAACCTGTGCATGTGTGGCTGTAAACAGGAATCTGACACTTGTGGGAATAAAAGTTCTGGTGGTCAAACCTGTCAGTGACTAGACTTCTCTGACCGCCACAGTTCCTGTGAATGTTGACAGTCACAGCCACATTTGGCACCCATTTCATGAACTTTACTAAATATCGAATAAATCATACAGTGAGAGAAATCGTCAGGCTGCGCTCAACATGACCGATTCAGATGCCCGCTGTGAACTGTAGTCCAGTCAAGATGTCAATGCATTCAATCGATCTATCATTTTCACAGAGGAGGAAGATGACAGCATCTATGACAGCGAGGAAGGGGCAGAGGGCATCAAGAATCTATCATCTAAAGAGCAACTGTCTGGAGTCGGCCGTCTTTCAAAGTGCTCCATCGTGAAGCTAGAGGCCAATCAGAAAGCCAAGAACAAAACGGAAAGACAAGGATTTGGTAAATGTTGCATCCTTATTTAATTAGACAGCAAAGATTGACAGATATCACCTTAGTTCGCAAACACTCATTTTTCACTGTCATACCTAACTAGCTTTTTTGTGTGTGTGTGTGTGTTCCCTTCAGGGTCTATGAATGTGTCCATCGCTAAGGAAGAGGTGAAGAGAAGGAAGGCCCCCTGTAGGTCGGCCCTAGTCAGTGCCGACCATAACCACTCAGAACTGGAGGAGGAGAGGAGATTGACTGGCCCCAAGTGGAGAGATGGGTCAAGGGAGAACACCTTTGACCACACTAGGGTTCTCAAGGCATCACCTACCCCACGAGAAAAGACCACCAGGAAAAGTGCTGTGCTTCTTGGAAAGGTATATCTGTGTTTTGTAGCAATGCTACAGCTACTGTACAAACAAGGCTCTATGGAGGTCTAACTG
Organism: Enteromius trimaculatus; assembly: GCA_032361065.1. Classification (NCBI taxonomy): domain Eukaryota; kingdom Metazoa; phylum Chordata; class Actinopteri; order Cypriniformes; family Cyprinidae; genus Enteromius; species Enteromius trimaculatus. The sequence continues at coordinate 13,437,809 of JAUMHP010000062.1, read as the reverse complement.
TGCTAACGTGTTCCCTGTGGTTGTTTCAGAGAAAAAGCTGTTGGTTAGAAGCACTGTCGTCTCAGTATGATGACATCACTTGGAGCAGACGAATCAGAAACAAGCAGGTATGGAATGGTTTCCATGCTTGCTTTAAATGAAAATTGGATGAGCAGTTAAAAGTCTTGCTGGTTAGGCTTAGCTAGTTAAAGGGTTAGTTCACACCACAAAGAAAATTCTGTCGTTAATTATTCAACTTTCATCTTTGGAACATAAAATAAGCTATTTTTGATGAAATCGGAGAGCCATCTGACCCTTGTGTTCCAAAGATGAACTAGAAGGACTTAACGTGTTTGGATCGACATGAGGGTGAGTAATTAATGACAGAATTTTCATTTTGGGGTGAACTAACTCTTTAAAACACCTAGCAGGCATCCCAAACACAAGATTTACCAGTCAACAGCAATGCAAGGTACTTTTGAGCTTTTACTGAAAGTTAGTGAGAGCTAGCGAGGCTGCAGCGCCACGCAGCGAATTACCCCCAAGCGGCCTAGATCTATCTGCCTTGCCCTCTTGGCGCCCATAAAAAGTCATCCCTCCGAGAAGGATTATGCAATCTCGCGTGGTTTGTCCTGTCAGGGGCTCTCGTAAATCTGCTCACAATAAAGATAAGATGGGATCCGCCTGCTAATTCACAGGCTGAATCATGCATTGTCTAAATAAAACAGTCAATAGTTTTGAAAGGATTTACACCATAGGCGTCAAGGCTGTCACCGTCGGCCCTTTGTGAGGTCATCAGCGAGGCATGCGAGGGGACTTTGCCTGCCTAATCAGCAGGCGGGGAAAATTCCCGCTCTGCTCAAAGAGCGCGATAGAGAACAAAGGCACGCATCATTCTTCACCTGGGCCTCACCCTAGAGACACACTTGTAAAATGAAAACCGAACAGCATCACCCCAAGTGACGAAACCTCCATCACATTAATATATGACAGCTTTTTGGAGCAATGTTAAGTACCGAGGGCTGTGCACAAGAATGGACCTGTTAAGGTGCGAGAGGTTATGATATATATGGATGGGAGTTTGAATGAATGTTGGAGCCCTCAATCACTCTCTCCGGGGCCATTATGAGTGTGTGTGTGCACTTGGTATTTTTCACCGTATGGGGACCAATTGTCCCCACAAAGATAGGAATACCAGTAAATGTTGACCTTGTGGGGTCATTTGTTAGGTCCCAATGAGGATACAAGCTTATAAATCACACAGAATTAAGTTTTTTGAAAATCTAAAAATGCACATAGTTTCCTGTAAGGGGTAGGGTTAGGTGTAGGGTCATGCAGGGCAATACCACATACAGTCTGTACAGTATAAAAACCATTACGCCTAATGGAACATCCCCATAAAACATGTAAACCCAACATGTGTGTGAGTGTGTGTTAGAGACAGGGACTCACATGCCGTTTCGTGACTGTTAGCAGGCTAAGGGGCGAGCAGTCAGTCGTTTGCTGGAGAGCTTTGCTGCCGATGAGGGATTCCGGATGGATGACGACAGCAGCTTTTCAGAGGGAGATGAAGAAGAAGAGGAAGAGGAGGAGGAACCAGAGATAATGGGCAGTGCACTACTGGGTAAGATATGTACAAACAGACATGCATTTACATGCAACTGAATCCAGGATATGCATGTGGTAAAAGGAGAATGCCCTCTTACTTTAACCTGTCTTTCTCACAACCAGCCCTGCCCAACTGCATTCTCACCAAAGAAATCCTGAGGGACGGCCTGAAAGTGTTAATCTCAAAAGAGGACGAATTACTGTATGCTGCCTACGTACATACACTGGACCTACCTGATATGTAAGACAATCACCCTTTATTTACAAGACGGATGGGTGGAAGGATGAGTAAATTGATATGTAGATGGATGAATGGTTGATGGAGGGATGGATAGATAGAGTAAAAAAAATGGAGAAATAAATACATAGATGGATTGAACATTGGATGGCATAGATGGATGAATGGACAGATGTATTGATTACATTCAAAATGTCAAATAATGAAAAAATCTTTATTTCTGTCTTTTTAGCTATAGTGTTGTTGTCGAAGGAGAGCGCAGAAACAGGCAGAGGATCTACTCTCTGGAGCAGCTGCTTCAGGAAGCGGTGAGACCCTTTAAAATGGTTCTTCAGGGGACTCGTTCCCCTAAAGACCTCCTCCATCTTCCCATACAGGCCTCGGGCTGAACCAGCCCTTTGGGCCACCCTCACAGGCTCTCACAGACCCCTTGTTCTTCCCCAAGAGCCCCATCAGCTCAAGGCTGGATCCAGCCCAGCTCTGTGACTCTTTGCTAAAGCAGTTAAGGATATAGCATCTGGGGATGTGTGTATGTGTGTGTGCACACATAGGGAGTAATAGGCAGTTACTTAACCATGAAGCATGTAAACTGCTATGATCAGTGTTTGAAGGACTCTGGTTCAACTTTAGGGGTTCCTTCAGATGTGCGTATTTTATTGCTTATTTTTTTATATCATCGAGCATCAGATTCATCTGTAAAGAAACATTTCAGCATCTGGTTGTGATAGAGAAAGTAGACAACCAAAGGAACTCGCTAATATAGCTTTTTTTTTAGGCAATACCCTTCGTTAGCTGCTTCTAATGCGGTCCAGCAGACCATTAGATGCGTGGATATATACAGTCTCACATTGTGAGTGTATATGACTGTTCCTTATTAGTTCTGCGTGGCCCCCCCAGGAGGACGTACAGAGGAGCATGTTTTATCCCTTTTTTATTTATTTATCTTCTTATTTAGGAACATCTTTGGGGCTGAACTGCGGGTTGCACTTACACGCATAGTTTATCTAAGCCGACGGGGAAAAAGGGAGCTGATTACACACCGTAAACCAACAGCTCTTTGTCGGCATGCATTCATTTGAATACATTACATGCGTTACTTCTCTCATTCATCTCTCTCAGTATCATAGGCTGAAAAAAAACTGTCTCGCTGCCTAGGGACCGCCTATCGCAAGCTTTACCCACCCGTCCCCAGTTTCCTCAAAGACGTATTAATGAGCATGCTCTGTGCAACTCTCAAATTCAGTACAGTACACAAAACATCTGAAGATATCTCTTCTTGATACAATCCACAAGCTGCAACACAAAAAGCTCTTGATTGTTCACAAAATGCAAAACAAAGAGAGGAGGTTGTCATTTGTGTCAGCTTTGGATGCAATTGTGCATAGTTGTGGGAGTGATAAAGCTGGGAGAACAGAAAGAACAAGAGAGCTAACACTATATTCTCATTGAAGGCTAACAGAGTAAAAGCTTTGACATTGAACGCTACTCCAACAAATTAGACTCGCCCATAAGCCTGCAGCATTGTTCCTATGTGTATGTTTGTGGATCAGCACTTGATCTAGTGTGGAATTACAAAGTGAGCACAGCTCAGGTTTACATAAACTTGAAGTCAACATGAAAACAAAATTCACCTTATGTTTTTCTGTTATTTAAATTCATTTTGTCTGGAAAATCTTGTTGAGTCAATCCCATTTTTCATAGTATTTCCCAATCCATAACCAATGGCAATTGGGACAGTCCACACAAAATGTTTAATATACAAACAGTTGTGATTTCTTAAATTGGATTGCAAACCTATGTTTCTCTTCTGTATCAGTCACCATTTTCTCTGCATCCTGTCATTTCACGTCAAACATTGGTCTGCCATTGGTCAGATAAGCACACAGTCCTGCCCCAAACACTTGCCATTGGTTAAAGCAATGTTTGGGCGAGATGGCACACTCAAGCAAATAGCAGTGTTTGAGACTACAATTGTTTATAATTTTCAGGGGGAAATTTAGTCTACAGAAACACCGCTAGCCACTAGCATTAGCCTTCCCAGTGCAGTGATACCTCCTTTTTTTTTTCCTGTGCTGCTTTCAAGACATCTTATCAGTTGTTTGCTTCCAACACCGCTACCTGTAAATCCCGGCCAAAACGTTCCCAGCTTGCCGTTTGCTCTGTCTGTCAGAAAGGCAGTATCTACAGCAGACCCGTTTGAACTGGGCCTGAAAGAGCCCTCGGTGCATGTGCTCTGTGTAGTGGGAGGAGAGCTGGCAGCCTCACAATAAAGTCATCGATTTAGGCCTTTTTCACCTCTCTGCTCTTTTATCCCATTATTTCAAAGCAGACACCCCATTCAGTGCTGCTGATTTGCTCTCCTTTTTATTCTAGTTCAGTATTAGAAAGTGTCTGTGGGAGCTAAATCAAACAACAGTGTCTCTTAAGAAAGGTATACCCATGGTTGTAATTGCCTAAAGGGGAGGGCCTCAAAGATATCTATGCTTTTGCAAAGTGGACCTGTCTCATGTTCTTCATGTGTGCCTTTTAAATAAATCAACTTGTTATGCTTGATAAGCTGCCTGTCTGCGAGATATGTAGGTTAATTTTTAAAGTCATCCATGTGTTTCAGGTTTTAGATGTGCAGCCTGAGACGGTGGAAATTCTGACAGCTGGAACAAGAGTGTGCGCTTACTGGAGCGAACGTTCCCGCTGTCTGTATCCTGGATATGTCCGTAAAGGTGAGATCATCCTCACATGTGCAAACACACACACTCCATCGCCACTCAAATGTCATCTAGATACCCATTCTTTTTTTCATGATTTTTGATGTATAAGGATTAGATCTTATTTTCGTCTAAAATAGTCCAGCATTACTACTCGTTTATATTTTTGGGTTCATAGCTGTGTGTTTGTATCTTCCACAGGAGGTCCAGGTGAAGAACAGAAGGAGGGCTGCATCATGGTAGAGTTTGACGATGGAGACCGGGGATGGATTACTCTTTCGAATATTCGCCTGCTTCCGCCAGGCTACCAAATCCACTGTACGTTTCTGCAGATAAACACATTTCATCTCCAGTATAAACAAAGAGTCTCGTGTTTAGCAATGCTAGACATTGTGCCAAGTTTCCATGCTTGTCATTAAGCGTGTGGCATTGTTGATGTTCTGCAGGTGCAGAGCCATCACCAGCCCACCTGCTCTCACCTAGCTGCCGCAGAAGGAAGACCTCAACTCATGAGAAGATGACTCAACCGGCTGATGTGTCTTCGGAGTGTTCTGTTAATGCAGAGCCCAAGAAGAATGTTGTGAAAGGCAAGCCAGGTGCGGGATGACAGCTGTATCATCCACATTCTTACGGTTTCCCGAATTCCACATTAAAACTGTTTTGGGTTACATGTTTCAAACGGATGCTTTTTGCATTCTAAGATTAAAATCTCTCATAATTCACACATATCCCTAAGGTGTTACGTTTAACCTACAATGAAAGGGATAAAACATGTTGTTTCAAAGGCGTGTTAAGAAATATCTATCAAACAAGATTCCACGACAGGTTTTTGTGATTTAATGTTTTAAACACTAATCACAAGGACTGTCAGGGAAACTTGCTGGGTAGATGTTTCTCAACCTGTTTGTCCCTAAGGACACGCTTCAATACTTTTCTTGGTTCCTGTTCCTGGAACTGACATTCCCACAAAATGATTTATTTCATGTTTGTCAAGAGCCCTAAAAGTCTTATCAGATGTAAGGTTGGATAATCTATGTAAACGCAAGAGAAAAAGCATTTTCCCTCATTACTTTTAATCACCCTGTGCAATTAACACATCAGCGTTGATGAGATCAGTGTTTGGTTGACTAATGGAATGAAACGTATTTGAGTGAACAAATGGATGAGGGAAACTGGCGTCAAGGTTGAATGCTACTTAACTATAGAGCTAACCTAAAGCCCTGAACTACCAGTCCAGCAGCTCTAACTCATCAGATGTTATCTGCAAAATACAACAACACTGTTTTCTCTAAGGGGGTAAAGGTAATACGGGAGGGCTTGGAAAATGCAAATAAGTGAGCACTGATGGATTTGTTTTCCTACATCCCCATAGCAATGCCTTTGTTTGTCTCCCTCAACAGGAAGGCCCAAATCCGTCAACGCATCATCAAAGAGCTGTGCATCTGAGAACGTGACTGAAACGGCTTCCCCTCTTCTTGGCTGGCCGGTTGCTGCCATGTCCAGGAGGAAACCCTCCATGGATTTGTTCCAGTTTAATGGGCTAACAAAGAAAGCTCTAAGGGGAAAGGAGTCAGACATGTTCCCTTTACTTAGCTCCACCATGACCACTCCAGCCAAAGGCATCTTCAGCACTTCCTTTGAGGTAGACTCCTTTAGCAGCATTGCGAATGGTTGTACTTCCTTTGGAAATCAGCAGTTGGCAACAGGTCTGCCTCTTAGCCACAAAGGCATTCCTGGTTTACGGGGTAGAAAGTCAGGAGACAGGAAGGAATTTTTGGTCAAACTGGACCATGAAGGGGTAACGTCCCCCAAGACTAAGAACGGAAAAGCATTGTTGCTTCTTGGAAACCAAGAGGTACAAAAAGGGGGACGGATGGAAAAGGGCTTTGGAGCCAAGGGAATAGGAGAACTGACCTCAACAATGGGCTACTCCCAGTCCGTTCTTCTAGTCAAAGATGCCAAAAGGAACAGTTGCCATCTTCTCAAAAGTTCCTCAGACATGCGTAAGCACCCTCAGGGTCTCAGGCTTAGTGAATATGCAGATTATGGGCCAAACTGCCACAGTGACTGCCTAAGCTCCTATTCAGATATGGATGAAGATGAAGACGAGGAAGAAGATGCTAGAAGGGCGGCAATGCGCACCTCTGGACGGTTTCTGTCTCGTCTTTCCGTTTCGTCATCATCCTCAGGATCCTCCAGCGCGTCTAGTTCAGGCTCACTGTCCAGCTCTAGCATTTGTTCATCTGACAATGACTCGTCCTATAGTTCGGATGAAGAAGAAGCATCACGTCTTCTGCTTCAGGGTTGCCTTTCTTCTCATCATACATTGCTCCAACAACAGCAGCATCCTGAACCTCCCACCGCCCCACCACGACACACTTTTGGAGCCAAAACAATGACTATCTCTAATTCCAAGACAGCAGTCAATAGTAGTTCAGGAAAACCTCCGAGGAGAAAGGAGATTGCCAACAACTCTTCCTCTGTAGTACAGTCCAAATCTTCCAAAGACTTCCCTAAAAAACAGAAGATACCATCAGAGGGTCCACCCAACTCATCCTCTTTCATGCCAGGACGGCAACTGTGGAGGTGGTCTGGGAACCCCACTCAGGTAATTTCCTGTCTTGAATTTTCTGTTTTAAAAACCCACCCAAAATGAACAGTTGTAGCTTCTGAAAGAGTGCCTTAAACTTTGCTTTCTTGTCATCAGAGACGGGGTTTGAAAGGAAAAGCCCGGAAGCTCTTCTACAAGGCTATTGTCCGGGGAAAAGACACAGTCCAAGTTGGCGACTGTGCGGTTTTTCTCTCGGCTGGGCGGCCCCATCTCCCCTTCATTGGTCGCATTGAGAGTCTTTGGGAATCCTGGTCTAGCAACATGGTGGTCAAAGTAAAGTGGTTCTACCACCCTGAGGAGACCAAGCTTGGAAAAAGGCACCGGGATGGGAAGGTACAGTAGTCACCAAAGGTCTAGTTTGGTTTTGATTGATTTTAGGTAGATATTTCATAATTTAACCTATTTTTCTTCTCTCTTCACAGCATGCCTTGTACCAAAGTTCCCATGAGGATGAAAATGACGTCCAAACCATTTCCCATAAGTGCCAGGTGGTAAGCCGAGCTGAATATGAGCGTCTGAGCCGTATCAGAAAACCGAACAGCAACAGTCAAGATCTTTACTACCTGGCTGGAACCTACGACCCTACCAGTGGCCAACTAGTGACAGCTGAGGGAGAGTCAATCATCTGCTAACATTATAGAAAACGTCTGAAAGCACTACTGAAATTGTGAGATACAAGAAATGGCTGATAATCAGGCCAGTCTTACAAAACTAGCATGATGTGGAAAGTGAGTGTAACCCACAACCATGGGTTGCTGCAGCCACTTTCATCCCTATTCTTGGAGTAACAGTTTATTATCGAATGGATCATGGGGAGGACAACTCATGGTGATCGCTCTATGAAGGTTTTTTTTTTTTCTTTTAATGGAAAAGGCACTGAACTTGTTCAGAGTAGGATGTTTAGACTGACAAACATGAATCGGAGCTGAAAAATACTGACTGTGTTTTTGGATTTGTGGAAAGTTCTTTTGAGAAAGATCTTCACTGGTTGAGCATGTCAAACTAATGTCCCCAGGACTTTTTGATATCCCAGCAGGACCAAATACACTGTTACTTTGAGCTGTGGTATGATCTGATTGTTTGTGTGTTTGCGTGAGAGAGATGTGAATGAGAGGGTAATTTTTTGTCGTATGCAAATATGTGAACAACCATGTTTGTATGTAGAGATCAGCCACAAAGAAAGACAAACAAAAGAAACAGGAATGGGTGTTAACCTGGAGATTAGAGGCCTAACTGGTGTTTTAAATTGAATTGAATGATGCTCTCCTATGTGTACAGTCTAATGACCTCTTTTGACAATACCAGGGATTTTTTTATTGTTCTTTTCTCGTTTTGGCTCTAATGTCAATATATTAATAAGTCGGTTTATGAGCAAACAAAAAACAAACACAGACAAAAAAACAAAAGGAATGATTTTTCCAGTCAAGCCATACACTTCTGTACCTCTTGCGTATCTTCTCATTCAGGTGTATAGTTGTACAATTGATTTATTTTATGTTTGTAAATATATAAATATATATTAAACTACAAACTGTAAATATAATATAAATGAAGAGAGAACTCTATTCCTCTTTATTGCTCTTGATTGTGTTATTTTTTTAAAATGAAATAACTGTTCTGATTGGGAGGTTTGTTTCGGGGACAGGCATGATTTGGGAGACCTTAGTTACTGAATACCCTCTTCACTGTTGTATAGGAGGGAAGGGAGGGTTGGGAGACGTTCTGCTCACGGAGCAAACGCTAGAACCGACACAATGCAGTCCAGTCAGAGGAAACAGGCTGTTCGTGTTCACTTTTTCATCTTTTCTTTTGGAGTTTGATTTTGGCTTTGAAAGAATGGTTTGTTTCTATTGCATTTCATCGTCTTTGTGTGATCGAATCGGTAACAATTTGAGCAAAAAGCTAACACTCCGTAGTTAAAAGTCCCAGGTCCGTATAGCACATGTGGATGTGGTTTTACCGTCCGGAAATTCATTTTAAATACTGACTGAAGGAATCTGGCCTGCAAAATATCAAACCAAAGTATGTCCTTGGAATTACTATACTTCCAGCTGCAATAAATATGTAGACTGAATCATAAACAAGGGGCACTTGCAATGTTTTTGCCTGATGTACTTTAGATGACTGACAACAACGTTTGCAGATAACTTTTAAAATGCGTTTGTGTTTGAAAACTGCTGAAATATTGTTCACATGATGTTTCAGCAATGTTGTAGCAAAGTGTGGGCCAAGGATTTTATGTCTGCAAGGAGTGGGTATGGAAATGCAAAGCGTGAACAGACGCTTCCAGCACTTGAAGCCTCCTGCTGTCCTGTGTCACATGATCATGAAGGACAATCATAACCTGTTAGTAAGGGCAGTTTAAAACAGATCTAATCTAAAATGTTGCCTTTTGTCACTTTTTCTTCCTGCTTTGCCAAAAATTGTTCTGTTTGTTTTTTTGTTTTTCCATTGTCAACATTGTACTCTTATTTGTTCAATATGCAAGCCTGTACAGATTGTTCCGTGTTGGAATTGTGAAAAAGGACAGATATGCCTTTCAATCCTAAAGGATGACTTACTTTTTTAAGGACATTGTTGCTGTTACACTGCAGAAGCTAAAGCTTTAAGAAATCTGATGTGAAAATAAATGTAATGTCACTTTCTGGGTCTATAAAAAAAAAAAAAGAAAAAAAAGAAAAATGGTATTTTTGTAAACAAACACTGGATTCAACGGTTGATATGGAAGCTCTGGCACCACCAGCGTGCCAGGAAGTTGGCCAAGCCTCAAAGGAAATAGAATCATTGTGTAACCTAAATTTGAGACCCACTTGGAACTAATTTTTATGGTGGATGTTCTTTTTGACCTTGTGGGGAATATAACTCTAAGATATTTCCACTGTTAAAACATGTTATTTATCTTAATTTTATTGCATTCGTGTTGCATTTAATTAAAAAAAATTCTAAATTACTATGCCTCGTTGTATTTTGTTTGATGTATGTATATTGAAACCATTGATTTACTTGAATGTATATGCATTTTACAAACTGTCTTTGCACTGACTTTAACTGTCTGCAATTACCAAATAATGTTAATGTTGGAAAGTGATCCAGAGAATTGACTGATTTGTTGACGTTCAGATTGAGCTCAGCAGTTTTGCAGCAGACAGCTGGCTAACTAAGGTCATGAACACATGCAGGTCTTTTCCTCCAGAACCCTTTTTGAGAATGGACAGATAAAGAGAGAGAGAGATGTAGAGAGAAGAAATGGAGGACATGTGAAATATAGAGATATAAAGTCTGCAACCATGGCACACTGCAAATATGACAGGTAATTCTGCAGGTCATAAAAAAGATTGAATACTGAAACCGATTCAACCTGGGTGAATGTCAGGAATGTGTCGCTTTAAAATCAACAGAAAAAAAAACAAAATATTTAGTATAAAGGAAATAAGTCATGCTTAATTAAAAATGATTCTCTTTGTAACATTTTCATGAAAATTATACAATAATCATGATAATAACACATAATTATATTTAATGAAAAAATTATCTTTTGATTTTGTTGGGGGAAATGACTTGCACATACAGTATTTTAGTCAATTCACTCATCTAAACTGGACATAAAGGCTCTTTGTAGCACCTTAGAAACAGCAAAAATCACTTGGCTTTATGGTTTTCTGGAGATTAAAAAAGGTCTTGATGTTGTGTTAGGCTATAGGTTCAGTGTGTTAGTTCCGGAAACATTTAGCCTTTCTGGTTTCTTTGAAGCACCAAAGATGGCTTTCAAAGGAACCACTTAAAAAGTCTTCATATGCATCACGCAGTAAAACCATTTTGAAAGTTTATTTTAAGAGTGTGTAATGTAAATGTATTATGCACCACTTCACAATGCAGAAAAAGATGGTTTGTACAGAAAGCTGAAAATGCAACCAGAAGATTGTTCTGCGTCCTGTGTGTGATTTACGTTCTTGATAACTGCTTATTTTTGGAAAGGGGCTTTTTACCTAAGCAAAAAGGGGAAAACAAATCCTTCTGGTGAAGCTTCTTGGAGACACCAGTACATTAATATTCAAAACACAGCAGGAACACTTAACATTTTATTTTTCTTCTTCGGCTGTTTCATGTCTAATTGTATTTCCTCAAAGTTATCTTATGTGTTAAGTCAGAAAAAAGAAAGAAAGTATGCTTTGCCTAATTTTAACATTTAACAACTTTATAAAGCACCTGTCAAAAGTTTGAAGTCATTTATTTTTTTGTTATTAAAAGAAGTATACTCACAAGTATACTTTTACTATTTGGTAAAAATCCTGACCATTCCAATAATTTATCATTGATGTAGGAAAAGCTTTTGTAAAATCAGAAGGGATATTTCTTTAGTAACTGCCTCTTAACATTTATTTTGATTCTTGTTAAAATAGGAAAGTTTGGGATGCTTGTGACTACTTTAGTACTGGAGGGAGAGGCTGACCCGATGAACCGGAGTTAATGAGCGCACATCAGTCAAACCCGGAGCCAGAGGCCCGTTCAGAAGCATGTGACTGAGGGAGGAATTTTTTAGCAGTTTGGTCACTATACATTTACACTATCTTTTGGAGCAGCGCTCCAGGATTCAATCACGTTTAGCTCACTGACACGAATACTGACACAAATAAACAAATATTTTGCTAGCTGTATCTGACCACGGCCGGCTGCTCCAGCAACTCGCTGAACCTGAAACTCAAAAACCTGAAAGAGCAGAAGCCAGACCGTGTCAATGCCACAGTGTGTTTTTGTGAGAGAAGGCAAATATCTACACCTCATAAATGTCCTGCCCTCGGCATGACCTCTTCTGGCCCGCCTGCTGAGTGGCTCTCAGGAGGACGAGAGGAGAGTGTGTGGAGCGGGATGGGGTGGGGTGGGGGTTTGGCATTCTGAATGAGGTGCTGGTGGGGAGACGGAGAACGCCCATAGACCCCTCCTACGGTGGGGTTGGTTTGAAGGTCCGAGGGCTCATCCATCATGCAGTGTCATGCTGCTCAGGGGTCCCAAACCTGTCGGTGTGTGAAAGGCCCGAGCAGAGAGCAGACACATACATGGGGATGTGTGTGAGAGAGACCGTCTCTAACCTGATACTGCTTCAGCAGTACAAATACACCATGATTTGCCATGCCAGTAAAGCATACTGAAGTACTGAGAGACTGAGACAGAAGAAAGAGCGCCGAACAATGAAAAACTGTGCTTTTAAAAAAGAAATCAAGGGCTGTTATGTATTAGCAGCACAGCCTGTGTCTGGACACCTGGTGGACAATAAAATAAATGTAAAAAAAAAGCAAACACCTTCAACTGAAAGAGGGACACATTATTATAAGCTATTTAGGACTAGCCTTTTTTCGTTTATATTCTGTATTGCATGTATGCTATTTTAATATATAAAATAAAAATATAGGCTGACTGATTAGACAACAAAGCAAATAAAACATCGACATAAAAGCAGTGACATAAAAAGTTACCAGTAATACAAGAAAATACATATACTGTAATTCCGCATCAACATTCCTGTCCTCAAATTTGATTGGCCGAGCGTCATTCCAGGTAAGACCCACACAGTAATCAATGCTGCAAATTAGTGTTTACATCAAACGAGAACACAGATACGCGTTATAATAGCTTGAGCGTATTTATTTATTTTATTTTTTTGCGAACAGACGCAAGAACTATGATCTTACCTGCAGCGATTTCTCTCGCCAGTGAAAAAGAAAACCCGGAGTGGATTTCGAATGTGCGGGGTTACCGAACGACTCTGAGCGTTTGATAAATCCGTTCCAAGTATAAGCTCCAGGCCGGAAATTAGTCTGTGGGTTGCTTGGCGACTATCAAAGCGTAGTACTTGGGTAACCTTGACCTAATACGGGACTTTTCATGGCGAAGTGGAAAATACACGAACTAGCTGGCCTCTTCAGAGACGTAAGTTACTACAGATCAATTTCTTCCTTAAAGATTCCTGTATGAAAGAATTAACACCGTCACATTTGTGTTGTGGCCTTAAATATCAGAATTTGTGTTTAGTAACACACCGTTCTCAAGTTTGGAGTCAGTAGATTTTTTAAAATATTATTTTTACTTATACAGTTACAGTATAGAGTAGACATTATAGTGATATTTGAAATAAATGTTCCTTTAAATTGTTTATTAAAGAATTCCCAACAAAACATATTAAGCTCCAACTGTTTTCAACATTGAAAATAGTAATAGCTTCACAAATCATCATATTAGAGTGTTTTCTGAAGGATCATATGACACTGAACACTAAAGGCTTTCCAGGCTTTGCTTACCTTTGTCATAAGAATAAGGTGCAGTTTTAAGTAGGCCTGCATTAAAACCATTACTTGAATTTGTAACCGTATTTTACAATATTACTGTATTTTTACTGTATTTACTTTTATCAAATAAAAGTAGACGTAGTGTACTAATAATTTTAAATAGTAGTGTTTAAAAGCTGCCACAATAACTAGAATTGCTTGTTGGTTTGCTTTGTTAAAGTATACTGCTTAATTTTGTTGCAATTCAGATAAGTGCAGATACTAGACAGATAAATAACAGTGCTCAAGCTATACAAAAAAGCAGACACTGAGACAGGAAATGAGATTTATGTACAAATTATGCCATCAGGCTCCTGTAATCAGAGCATCAAGAATATTTACGGATTTAGGAATTGAACTTAGCATTCGCACAGGGAGGAAAAACATGAACATATGTTAGATAGCTAAACTAGAGGAAAAATCCTCTTGTCTTTATATTGTCTGTCAACACACTGTATAGCTTAACAACATTTGCTACAGTGACTTTCAGTGTTTTCATGTGTTCTCTGAATACCTCATGTGCATATCCATACACTGCATATCCCTAAACTGCTAACTCCCTAAATCCACTATCCACCTGCCACTTATCACTTCTGACATTTACTGAATTTCTGATGCACTGGATTTGGGGACGCCTTTAACCGGGAATTACACAGGATTAGGCTGTTTCCTGAACAGATATACTGGGAAAATCTTCTCTAATGCTGGAATAGACATCATTTCTGTGGTTTAATACATGGTTATTGAGTTATTTGCTCATATTTGACATTAAGTTTTGTGTGTGTGGAGAGTCAACTGTATTTCCTATCATTAAATATTAACACGGTTACAGAGGGGCATCTGCTGTAAATCAGTTTTACTGTCTTTTAGTTTATGTTGGCAGTGACAGGCATCGATATGTGAATATTTGGCGTTATCTACTTCTCCTTTCGTTGACCCAACAGAAATGCTTGTGAAGGACGAGATGTCTTCAGCTGTACGTCACCAAAGTTTGTTATGTTTTAAATTTAAGCCCTGTACTTCTAAACCAGCCTAAGCTTGTTTGATGGTCTTTACTGGTTTTGGATAGTCTCACAGCCTGGACAAGCTGGTCTAACTGGTTTCCAGGCTTGGTTTGGCTGGTCAATCAATTGTTTTTCAGATGAAATGCACACAAAAATCCTCTAAAATGGCTAACAGACAAACCTTACCAGGCTGGAAGACCTTTAGTCTGTTTAAAGTAGTTTTTTTTCTGCAGAAAAAGTAATTGGAGTATTATTGAAAGTAATGTTTCCCAACATGGCATTGCTTTTTCTATCACCCCTTCCATTCTAAATTCAATGCATCTCTTTATGAGCCACGTGTGTAAATGAATGGTTGTCAGCTGCGTTAAAGTGCTGGATATGGTGATCCAGACCAATGCCGCGGAGGTTGAGGAGGGGGATTAAGGGCATGGATCGCGTCCAGCTCACCCCATCTATCCCTCTTACAGCCGGGGCCCCTGTGCACATAACATATCCATCCACAGCACATTCAGTGTGCGCTTTCAGGTCAATGCGCGGAACGATGTGCCAGCGATTATATTGCACTCTGCCCTTGCGCAACACTGCATTTGTTGATGTTTTTTTCCCTTGTGTCTATCTTTTCCCCCTTTGGTTAATGCTTGCTATGCCATTGTGAGACCCTCTCAGTTTTTCACGAGGTTTGCCTGGAAGTGGGGATAGAGCAGTGGTTTTGAAATTTAAATCGGAGTAATGAACAGTGTGTTATTGTTAACAATTACAGATTGTTTTCATTAATTGAAATATAGTATATTAGATACAAAAAACTTTGGAAAAATTAAATGTCACAGTAGAGATGAACTGAAATAAAGTTACTAAAACTGAAACAAAAATAATCTAAAACTAGTATTTGAAGTAGTATTACAGTCCGTTACTTTTTTTTTTTGGTACTTGTTTTTTAACAAGTACATAACCAGCCATGTTTTCAAACCTTGGCCCGATTTACAACGGTAAGCCTTATAATAATGTTTTCTCATTTGAGTGGCACTGGTAGGAATTACGAAAGAAGGCAGATCATTCATAGCCTTTTCTTGCAACAGCTGGAATAATTAAATTTAGCATTTTGTTGGCAAATTGTAATCCAAAAAAGGTTTATGTGTTTAAGAAACACAAGTGACTGAAATTAGATTATATTCCAGTTTTAAATGTGCATCTGATTACAGATAGCCTAGGATTACACAGGTGTGACAATTAGAGATTAGACTGGTCAGAAATTGAAATCTCTGCAGTGCTAAAACACACTACATAAACATAGCCATGCAATACTGATGTTGTTAATATTAACAGTTTGAGAACAAATTATAATAATAAAAATAATAATTAGCATAGTTTGACATAATACGAGCTAACTGATCGTTAGATTTAATCACTGTTTATAGTGTGCTATATTGTAATGTTTTTTTTCCTTAGTTGGTCAGAACAAAAGTGGCAGACTTGCTACTTGTTCAGATGACGATAACTGCACACACAAAACATTAGATTCTTCTGCGCTTAATCTGTTCTGACCCACAATCTGCATTAACTGCAGGTTTCAAACAGAGATGGCGACAAAGAGGCACAAATTTACAGAAAAATGAAAAAAAGCAACTAGGCCTAATTAAAAATGTCACCAATCATCAAGTTTAAACTAAATTAAAAAAAAATATATATATATCTTATATACATACAGAATTTATAGACATAAAGTCCTTTTCAAAATGGTTTTAAATTGTAATAGTATTTTACAATATTAACATTTTTGTTGTATTTAAATAAATGTAGCCATAAACTTCTTATAAAAACATCAGAACAATGCATTGCTTTTAACCATTTTTCAGCACGGGTCAAGATTAATTTTATTTAGTTTTTTTGCCCCTTTTTGACCTACCAGTTGAGAACCACTGGGACTGATTTTTTTCTTGTATGTAAAGCTGAAATAAAAAGAGAAGGGTGTCATTTAAAACAGTAACGGGACTCCTGGGTTCAGCTCCCAGAAGTGATCTGATAGACGCTTCAGTGCCGCCTGACTCCAGGTGAACCAGTTTTACTGTGGACATTTTATGGGGGTGTATTTGAATCCACACCCTGTAAATCCTGTTTAAGATGTAGCAGGTGAATGCGTCAGTGTGAGGCAGACAGTTTTTGCGATCTGTGTTTATAAATATATGTTCACCTGCTGTCTCCAAGGCAGAGTAAGGCTCTTGGCATGAGCACTTCTGTAACCCCCCACAAACTCTAATTTATCAGTATGCCTGTGCTCCAACCACACCGGTTTTTCACCTGCACAGTATCCATCAGGAACCTGAGACTGTCCCCCTCTAACCACCCCACTCCCAGTTTTCCATCATAACTCCTGCTGCCAACAACTCTGATAATAAAAAGCATATATAAATATATACATCCACCTGCTGTAAAAATCATGCCTACTGCATCTTTATGTTGACTTTATGTAAGCAGGTGCGTTGCCCCTACATATGGAGCCTGGGCAGGCGTGTTGGTATCAGGGTGGGCGTCAGGCAGCTGGGGACCCCCGCAGGGTGCTGTAAATCAGGTGGACGTCACACAGGAAGGGAAGAACTGACAGAGTTGGGCAGCAATAGCACAGCCATGGCACAGAACGCTCACTGTAGCACATACCTCTTTCGGCCAAACAACACACATCCCCGTCTGTCAGACAAGCCAGCTATGCAGATTTACCCGTGTCTCTCAGGCAGGCGGTCCAAGGCCCGCAGAGACAGCACAGGGGAGACAAGGGGGAAGGGGCTCGCGCTATGGGAACTGGGGCAGACGCCTGGAGAGACACTAGGAGCTCTGCTTTGGAGAAGCAATCGCATAAGCATAATGCATCAGCTTATTATTCTTAAAGGGGTAGGTCACCTACATATGAACATTTGTTTTTTATTTAATTGTGTCATTACAGACCTTTATGACTTCCATTCTTCTGTGGAAAACAATTGAAGAAAATTTAAGAAATTGGAACCAAATCAGCAAATAATTATAGAATTGCACAATAAATGTTTCTAAATGTTAAAGAAATTTCATGTTGCTGATTTTCAAACAATGTAAGCAATGGTTAGTGACCATTTTTTTTAGTTTATTTTAACAACACACCAAAACGTGATGCCACAATCTGAAACTTTATCTATTAGTGTTGCTGTTTAATATTATTACATACGAAAGTAAGTGCTTTACACAGTGTTTAAGGTAATATTTTGTAAAAGCCTGAAATATAGCGCATGTTTCATATAAAAAACTTAGTGATATGGTTCTTTTTTTTTTTTAAATCTTCACCCCCATTTGTTTTTATTGTATGGAAAAGAGCAGCATGGACATGCTTCTCTTTTTGTGTTCCGTTAAAGAATAAATTAATAAAATTAGCTAAATACATTCAGTGAGGTCAGTAAGTATTTGATCACCCTGTGATTTTGCACGTTCTGTTACTTCATGGAAATCAGAAATAATAGAGGGGTTTACAATTTTCAGCATAGGTGCATTTCCACTGTGAGAGACAGAATCTAAAAGAAAAATTCGGAATTCGGATTTTGTTTTTTAAATAATTTATTTGGGAATTACTGTGTCAAAGAAGTATTTGATCACTTGACTGAAATTTTTATATTTGGTACAGAAGCCTTTGTTAACAGTTACAGATCTCAAACTGTTGTTCTTCACCAGACGTCACTGGACGTCCAGTACCAAAACTGGACGTCCAAAAGACTTCCTGAAAAGACGTAAAAAAAACTTTCATTCTGGCTTGTCAGGGGATGTCATTTCAACGTCTGACAAAGACGATTGTTGATTGGGCTCTAGATCTGTCAGGTTTTGTGCTTGTCGCTGAGCAACACAGAGTTTCAGCTCCCTCCAAAGATTTTCAATTGGATTTAGGTCTGGAGACTGTCTAGTCCACTCCAGAACCTTGATATGCTTCTTACGGAGACACTCCTTGGTTTTCCTGCCTGTGTGCTTTGGGTCATTGTCATGTTGGAAGAACATTAATGCTCTGACTGAGGGAAGGAGGTTTTTGTCCAACATGGCCCTCTCCTTAATACAGTGCAGTCGTCCTGTCCCCTGTGCAGAAAAACACCCCCAGAGCATGATGCTTCACTGTACAGTAGGTATCATCTGACCACAGGACTTTCTCCCATAACTCCTCTGGATCATCCAGATGCTCCATGGCAAACTTCAGTCCGAGGGACACTGACAGTCATTAGCCTCTTCCATTTTCTGACA
>JAUMHP010000062.1:13373080-13405299 GCA_032361065.1 Enteromius trimaculatus | reverse complement strand
AATATGTATGTACTTTAATTTATATAGATTATATTATGATTATAATGAATAATATTATTGTATTATACTTACTACTAATAATACAGTCATACTGTAGCAATAGCAATAGTAGGATATAAAATTTATATCTACTTCTCAAGCTGTACATTATAATGTTGACATTATAACTTCACTTGTAGAATTTAAATGGACTTATTAAATACAGTATACTAATATTATACATTGAAATAAAATTAAACTTATATTTTATTTAAATGTATAATATTAGTATATTGTATTATATTCTAATATACATTTATTATGGGCAATATTTTGGTTATCAAACATCAGGTGACATTATCTTCTTATTTGCAAGCATTTACCTGATTTATGATATGGTATATATGAAGACACAGATTGTTTTCTTTTATACGCAATGATGAATTTTGCCCAATAAGATAAGAACATCTACTAAAGTAATTAGGCTCAATTTCAACTTTAGGCTATCCTGTTGATTTTATGTATAAATAGCTGTCATTAAAGCAACATATATGTTCCACCCTGCCTACAGCATGTTGTGTCTGCGTGTCGCTGTGACTGTGGGAGCCGAGGGAGCAGAGGTGTCGGTGACACAGAGAGAGAGACGATAGATACGGAGGGAGCGAGATGGTGAGAACAACAGACCTGCGGGAGGGATGGGGGTGCATGTAGAGAGCGGAGTTCGATGAACAAGAGAAAAAGGGGAAGGAGCGAGACAGGACCCTGGTGAGAGTGGCAGGGGGAGTGGTGGAAAATGGAGAGAGAAGGGGAGGGGGCGATAGTGGAGGAGACCGCCTCAGGGAAGCACAGACAGAGAGGAGGTGGTAGGGAAGCGTAAACGCTCTTTGTCTATGTCCTCCTCAGGCACTACAATAAGCACTCTCAGAGAGAGGGAGAGAGAGAGAAAGGATGGAATGAAACAGATAAAGAGGGAGAGAGGGATAAATGGAGACAAAACAGTTAAAACCGATGGAGCCAAAGATTAAGCGACAAACGCAGAAGGGCAAAATATACGGACAGTCACTGGGGAGAAAACAGAGGCTGAGCGAGTCAAAGACAGTGTTGGGGAAGCTACTATTTTGCCAGGATACTCCGAATTTAAAGTCACTATCCTTTAGAAAAAGTATTTTTATTGCTGTTTTTTATTGTTAGTGTTTGATTACAGTTCACTTAGTTGCCAGGATGCGCACGCTATATGTAATGAAAAAAACAGCTTGTTATTGGAGACTCGATGATGAGATAGGTTTATCTTAATTTATGAGTACTTTTTGCCAAACTTTGGCTTTGGCAAACTAAATTTCTCACTTAAATTCTTATTAATTTGTTAACCGACAGCTGTTAGTAGACAGTTAATTTGTACCACATTGTCATTTCTTCCTCATCTACAATTGTTAAAATGTTGATTGACATGTTTTCTAAATTTACGTGATCAAAAGTACAGTAAAGCAGTCAATTTATTACATTTTGTACACAAAATGTACTTTTGTGATCTTTTTTGTGTACTTTTTGAAATTTTCAGCTGCTATAACTCCAGTTTTTAGCGTCACATGAACCTTTAGAAATCATTTTAAGATGCTGGTGATAATATTCTAATATGATTTTGTGCTCAAGAAACATTTCTTTCTATGTATATGTATAAGCTTATGCATATGTATATGTATGAAGAGTTTATTTTCAAAAACAGATAATTCAAAATTCTCGATTTTTTTTAAATTATGCTATCATGTTTTTATTTTTATATTTTGTTAGTTAGCTGTATTTCTATATATTGTTTACCCTAAACAAAATAACCCAACTGTAGTTTGAAAAACATGATTTTTGAAAATTGCTAAATTGTTTTGTTTTTGAATATGAACTCTTCATATGTATATGAATAGTATGGTGTAACCGTCTTTACAGTCCATTTACTAAATAAAAATAAGATTTTCTTTCTACTGACACCAAATTTTTGAGTGGTAGTGTTAATAATTTACACAATTAACATTTTTACACTTTTAGCTAATATATAATATTTAATAATCAGCATAAAAATAGCAAAAACATCATACATTCATAGGACCTTCATATAACAAAAAGAGTAAAGTTGAAATCAGTTTGTTCATAAAGATCAGCTCTAGGGTCATAAAAGTGACCAAAGTTGAAGAAACACCCAGATAAGTTAGCAATGTTTGTTTTAGTTGTTTACTCACTTAGACAAAGATAAAGAAAAGCAAATAAAGGAGTGGGGGCTTAAAGAAATAAAGACAGATAGTGAAAGGGGGAGAAAGAGCGCAAAAAGATTGAGTGGACTGCTGAGAAAAGAAATGTTGACTGAGTTTGTTTTGTCACTGAAAGCTTCCACCTGCCACTTCAGCAGTTCCCGCTCAACCGACCCACCAACCCCCTTAAGCAAATCCTCACATACACACACACACACTCACACACACTGCGAAAACAGGCTTTACGTTTAACCATAACACAGGTGTGTCAGGGGGCCTGAGGCAGCACTGTCTGACTGACAGACATACTAAACCAGTTTGCCGCTGTGCTGTCATTATCCCCTGTATAACCAACACAGTGCAGCCCACCGTCTGTTTCTGTAGGAGTTTACAGAGGCCCTTAGCATATCTGCTTCAGGAGATCAGTGGCAAAAATGCAAAGAAGGAGTGTCCTGAAATAATCAAGTATAGCATTTAGCACCCATGTCAAAGGAACCCACGCAATCAAAGTTTGATATTCTGCTCCTTGCTTAAATTAGTTTTTTCTGCTACTTATTTTATCATCCACCAGTCAAAAATCACGAGTCACTTCACTTAGACAAGTAGCAGCATATATGATATCATCACACGTACATAACATAAGGTTCAGTGAATCTTGTGCAAATTGCTGTATAACACAGCGAGTGCACTTTCAGCAGATCATACTGCAGTCTATCAAAGGAGATTCATATTAAACAATCATAACCTTTGCGAAATGGAAATGTAACCATTTGGGAATGTTACTGTTTTAATAGCACTATCAAGATTGAGGAATCTCCTGTGGCTTCACTGTGTCTCCATGGAAACACTTTGCTCGAAAGCTGAAGGGACTGTTCAGGTTAAAGGGCTTTGTTGATGTAAATACATTTTAACCCCAGTTTTCCATTAAAAGAGGAGGACAAATCTGCTGATATGTAAAATATGACAAACAGATTTGATCTGTTTTCAAGATTACTTGCTCTTGAAAAGTTTATATTAATTATATCGATTTTATTTTCCAATTTTGTTTTTTCAAAATGTGTTTTGGTGTCATTTTGGTGCACACCAAAATGTAGAAATGTGAACAAGTTAACTAGCTTTTACGCTTTTCCCCTTTCAGGCTGTCAGTATCGGTTTTGCTTGCTCCAAGCCAAGTCAGAGTGAAAACCCTGTTACGCTGTAAGTCTAAATCAATGACCGTTATCTCTTGGCATGAATCGAATGGCAAATTCGATTCAAATGAGGAACAATTTAAGATCCAGATGTGGGCTCCCCGGTGAACATCTTTGCATGTGAGCTTTGCCTCTATTTCTTCATTTACTGGTGGCAATAAACCTTTATGAGTGCAGTCAGGACTGCCGTGGCTTTAATGGCATGTGGCATCCTCTAAAATGGGCATCTGTTAATTTAGAAACGACGGAGGGGACTGCGTGGGTTGCTTTGGCCCATAATAAGCACACCTTTAGAAGCCTTCGTCGCATTGCCTGCTCCATTATTTTCTTCAATATTTTAATTTTGCTCTTAATGATTTTCTAGAACCCTTTTTCCAATTTTAGCGTGCTGAGAGTCATAATGGATTTGAACAAGGTGTGTTTGGCGCACGCTAATCATCCTGAGCCATTTCAATGGGTCTGTTGCCAGGTGTGGTGTCAGAACGTGCTGACCTTCCACTAACGACCCGTTCGTGATGTAATTATAACACCAACTGTCCACGCCACCACTTGTTACTGTCATTCTGAAGCTCCGCGTCCCAGCCAGTTACTGCTTGCTCTGTTCTTTCCCACTCTGAATTGAGCAATTCTAATCCTGTTCTGTTCGCCAAAAGTGTGGAAACGCTGGATCATTACACTTGTTTAGAACGTGCGATGTGGGCTGGTTGACCTGATCTAGTCTATTTCTTCAACTCTTTCTTTCAAAAGTAACGTTATCGCAATGAGGGTGGTGGGTATATTCTTTTTTCGTCTTCACTTTGCACAAAGAACCAGCATTGGGCAGGTGACTTCAATGGAGAATTACATCTTGATAGCCCCTCTAGGTGGTCGGTTTTGTAGTAGTAGACATCAACAGGTATTCACACACATGCACTGACCACACACACCTTACGTTATCAGCTGAGGAAAAACCCCTGGGGATAAATGCACACATATTGTGGTGTCGGGGGTGGAGGGTTGGTGTAAAGCTCCAATGGAAAAAAAATGCCTTTTGAAGGACCTTGTGAGGACACCTTTGGGAAGACGCAATCTACTTAATTTTGGCTCCTTTAATTGATGATCTGGATTCTTGAGTAAACAACGCTTTGATTTACAGCTGTTTTTGAAAAATGTCTGATGACAGTGCAGCCCAGAGGGTTGTAAACTGTTCTGAAGTTCTGAAGAAATGCTAACCCGGCGCGCTCCCCCCATCAGACAATCAGTCAGGAACAGCGGGCATGCCGAAGGAGGCTGGCAGCAAAGCCCTGAGCAGCCGTCTTGCGCATTCAGAAACTCATATGATAGCCCCCCCCCATACAACTCCCTCTTGAGTTTCAGCCAAAACCATGCTGGCGAGAATCAAAACTTTCAGTTATTGACTTTTGCCATGGTTTGTTGAATATGTACATATACACCCACCTCACACAAATTTCCATGGAAGTGATACGTTTTCGTAAAATAAGCAGCCTGAACCCTGAACCTATGCAAATAGGCATGTAAAAAGCACTAACTTAGCCGATCCATGCGCGAGTTAGATATCAGAAGAAAATGACTATTGCAAACGGCTACGTGGATTCTTCCACAATGCCGTTTTGGCCTGCAGCGTAATGTGAGAGATGATATGCACAGGAGGCCGTGAAAGGTCTCTATGTGCTCCGTTTATGTGGGGCGCAGTGCTCATAACGATTGATTTGCAGTATGTTTGGGGTTTCTAAATCTGCAACATGGTGTGTTTTATAACCCAGGGAATGAGCTGTGAGACTACTCTGAACCGAGGCACTTACTGTATTACGAAAAATTGATGAAACTCCGAATTTCATATGGAAATGTGCCAACTTGGCTGATTGATTTCTTTATAGATCCATTAGTGATGATTTATGAGCATCTTGGAAGATCTCACAAATTAAAAAAAAATTTAGCCACGGACAACTGATAAATTGATATTCAAAATAATAAAACAACAACAAATAATGTTTATTTAATATTGGCAACCTGATGGAATCAAATAACAAGTGTCAAGGTTGTCCCGCGGGAACAACTGCGTACTATTCTGGGTAAAGTGAATTGAAATTAGCACGTGGCACTGGGCTCTTGCTCAAGGCGACTGTTCTCCTTCAGCAGTGCTGTAGATGACAGAAGGAAGTAGTATCAGGAGCAGACAGTTGTCAATGCAAAGAAACCCTGACACTGCCTTCAATCAAAGCGGGAGGAAAAGTCCATGGACGGATTTGCCCCGTTTCCCGCAAATCCCGCGGCAGCGTGGCGTAATTGAAAACAGGGGTGAATAATCAGTGAAACAACTCTGTTGAAAAGCTAATTGATCTCATATGCAAACAGAATTAAGTTAAAAGCTGTTGGGCTGTGTCTGGTGCTCTGTTACCCTCGATTCTGAGCCTTCACTTTCTCGCTTTTCCAGAGAGAGAGAGGGAAGGAAACGCTGGAAAGGCTGGATGGATACGAAGGGAGAGAGAGGTAAATCCACCCCAAATGATACATTTATTCAATTCAAGATTTCACAAAGCTTGAAGAAAGGGGGTGTCTCATAATAGAATCACTTCATCAGGAACTCAAGTGCTTGAACGCAGGATCCATCTGTTCGGTGTATCGTCTGATTTCCCCCTCCCAGCACCCTCCTCCCCCTCTTTTCCTCCCTCACCTCCCATTTGCACCACGTAGGCCTGAGTTATCAAGAATTGGCACTCAGGTGTGTGTGTGTGTGTGTGTATGTGTGCGTTTCTTAACAGAACTGAGGGAACGTATAACTGTGTTTCATTACTGCTGTAAGAGACGTTAAGATAATCATTCAAATCGCTTAGAGTCGAACCCCACCCGGCTGCTAATTCAATCTGCCCACAGCAAAACATGCCAAACAACATCCATTATGGTCACACAGTTAATTGGCAGAGGGTGGGGGCTGAGGCTTGAGTCAGGGGGGGAAGCGTTGCAGCGGACAAAAGCAATCTTGTCTTTTCACCGGTTTGAGATGGTGGAGCACAGCAATGCTCTTGCAATGCTTCGTATTGTCATTAGACAACAGACAAAGACACACAGGACAATAATATAAACAGCTGGTGGGATGATGTTAAAAATATGTTTCAGCAGTTCATTATGCTCTTTTTGTACTTGCATCAATAGATCAAATAAGCAACAAATAAGATTCCTTGCACAGCATTTTTACACTGATGAAATGTACTTTTTTAAAAAGGTTTTATTTTTAATTATTTTCTGCAATTGTATATATTTTGGTTTTTTTATTATATATATAGGAAATATAACTGTGCTTCTAAAATATCACTGTGTTTGCAGCTTCTAAAGTTAATTAATCTGTTTAGAATTAAGATTTTAAATAATTTATTTAAATTTCTTAAATGAATTTTTTTTTTATTTGAATTATTTGGGTAAACCCCACATGTTAAATTAGCAGGACTTAAATTCTATTTAGATTAACTTTCTAAATTGTTTCCATTTAAAACGAGTATATTCAAATTGTTCCCAATATTTAGTATATCAATTTGTCACATTTTATTTGCTTAATTTCCTTTTTTTTTACTTGTTTGAACATGTTAACTCACATGTATGTTTGTTTATTTGACTAAAAATGTATGATAATTTAATGCATGAATATGGAAGTACCTGTCTTCCTGAAAGTTTATGTTCAAAATGGTAAGTAAACCAAAACACCCTTAAACACAAGTTTATCTTTGGTTATTTTTTTTAACATTATTTATTTAATCTGTGTGTGTATATGTGTTTTACACACTCCGATCCTCAAGCACACAGCACATGCTCCAGGTTTCCATCTCTATTTGATCCCGGGCACATGGCCAGCTCTCTCCGAGGTCCACAGCTAAAAACAAACAAACCTCAGTGTGCCATACACAGCTTCAAGCAGCCGCCACCACAACCTGTTCGCCTTTCCCACCAGGTAGTCTAGTGTCCTTCAGCCCTGTCAAAACGTCCTGCTTTTAATGGCCATCCAACACTCTAATTCAATCAGTCTTCTGACTCCTAATTTCTGCTCTTTTTCCTCTCTCGCTTTCCCACCCTCTCGTGTGTCGGAGTGACAAAGGCCTTTGAATGAGGTTCTTAAATGTGAAACACTCTGTCATACAAAGCCAGCGAGGACGACGGCGGCGTAATGCAGGGACAGCCGTAACGAGCGGACCGAGGGTGACAATTAAGACCAAACAAAAATAAAAATAGCGTCACTGCTGCCATGGTATTAAAAACGGTGACATTTACAGACCTGTATTTAATTACCAGCTCACGCTGTTTGCCAGGTACCCCATTACACCGTGTGATAAATCTTTTATAGCTGGAAGTGAATGTGTGTGTGTTGGGTCAGGGTGGTGTTGTACACTGATGAATGTATATAGGCATTGATCAGCAAAATAAATACATGTATAGGAAGAAAGAAAGACAAATATTTGGGTAAGGAGCAGGGAGCCCCTTGAAAGGTGCATGAATGCTGAGTGTGTGTAAGAGCGTTTGTTTTTGCATGGTGGTGTTGCCTATTGAGGGACTGTAGCTGGCGGCTATTCGCTGTCAGTAGACTTTCTGTAGATGCTGCTTTTCGGCACTGTAGATCTGTTTTCAATGGAAGTGGAGTGGATCTCGCCTCCACTGTTGTTTGTGCCAGGGCCAAAAGCATGGAGAACATTTTAAGCGTGTTCATAGGCTATCATCACCCATATGCTTGTGGTCTTGAATGGCACGAGCATGTCAGCTGTGGCAAGTGCTGGAATTCATTCAAGCTTCTCCGCATTCGCGTATCTTGCACAGGACAACAGATGGAAAAAGTATAAACACGGAAATTACATGCATGCAATTCTCACTCATTCCTGTGATTCTGCTAAATGGGGGTTCTAAATCCTTAATAGTTTGGTTCTTTTTAATAAAGTATTGTATGCCTGATTTTCCGCACCTAAGATGCATATCCAGTGTGCAGATGAACATACAGTGTTGTGAGAAATTAAGTTGTAATTATATGAAAATAAAAAAACATGTATATCATGTACAGTCATTTACTATGGAGGTTATCTCAGAGTATAAATAAAAAAGATAATTGTGAGTTTAAAATTAGACATTAAAATACAATTGAGAGATATAAAGTCACAGTCATAAGAAACAGAGCTGCAATTAACTTTATATATATATATATATATATAATTACAAGCTTCTTTAACCAAATAACATATTTTCAGTGATGTGAAAAACTCGTGTGTGCACATGAAAAAAAAAAACGGCTGTTCATTTCTATGCATTATTTCTTCTTTTATCACTCTTTTTCCTCATTATTATCTGTTGAATTCTTAGGGAGCGTCCCTCCTGCTGTACCCACCTGCCCCCCTGGATATGCCGGGAAAATGAGAATAGATTGGCCCATCCGTGGATGGTGCCAGGTGGCATTTAGACCCCCGAGAAGATTCGAGTGCAGTCTATCTACCTCACAGTGACAGACGTTGGGCCTGGAGAGAGAGAGGAAAAGAGAAAAGGGAAGCAAGTCGGAAAGGATGAAAACGAAGGAGGGGGAAAGCAGAAAAACCCTAGTAGGTCCAAACAAATGTGTTGTCCTGCTGAAGGCACGCTTGTTTTCTTGTCATTATCTCAAGCTGCTGTTGCACAGCGAGCCAGATGTACATGTGGGAGTACGCAAACGGGCTAGTGACAATAGGAATACGCTTTTTTGCATTGCCATGTAATCTTAGCCTTTTGCTTGTTTTGAAACTGTACTTGAGCTGGATTCAAAATCCTGTTATATGGATTAGTGAACACTTAAACATTCCGGAAAATAAAATTCAGAGAGCACAGATGTGATTTTGCAACACAAACATGGCTGAAGGAAGATTTCAGATCGAATACGATCAAGAGCATTTGTGGTATAATGTTCATTTCGGCTTGTAAATCATTTGCTTTATTAAGAATCAGGTTATATTTAGAATATTTCATGTTAAGTTCATTCGTCAGCATACATGGTATAATGTTATAATGTCAAACCTAAAAAAAAAAAAGCAAACTACGTTGAGGAACTTCTAATTCAAGTAAAAGACACCAGTAACGTGAAATATGCAAATTTCTAAATGCACTTAAGTTTTATTTGAGCTGCAAATCTATGTGATTTGGGGGCATTACCTTATCATGGCAATAAAGTTACAACTACAATTTTATATACTGTAACTTTGCAAAGAAAAGGTTGGTAAGCGATTTTTGTTACTAAAATTGCATATTGTTCATATCTTGTGGATGTACTTCTAAAAGAGCAAATATTTTAATGTGTTTAAGAAAAGGAAAGACATTTTTTTGTGGTTATTAACATCATGCCACAATGGCTGCCATCGTACTGTACCCAGAATGTTCCTTGAATTTTGATTATTATTTTTTTTCGTCAACAGGACAGCGTTGGAAGTCCTGCTACATTCTGAGCAAGTCAGCTCTTGCAATGTGTGTTGCAAAAGAATATTAATCATGCAGGGAGGATGGTGAAAGAGTGTCATGTCATTGTTTCCATTGTTGGGAAATACCTGTTTTTCATGTTCTGCAATCCGTTTTCCTCATTCAGAGCAAAAGCCATGACTTCCTGCCATCTGGGTAAGCAGTTTTTATTGTTTGAGGATGAAAACAAGAACTCTAATTATAGCGTTGGGATTATGCTACAGTATGCCAATGACCATGATACCCCTGGCACAGGAGTGGAACTGTTTCTACAGGCCCAGAATGACCCTTTAGTGGCTAATGTTATATGATGGGGCTTTTTCAGGGTGATTAATGAAAAGGATGGGGAGGGCAAGAGATGGAGAGATAGAAACTGAGGGAATGGGGGGAAGGGTGATCGTGACAAATCGTTAGGGGGTTCTTCAAAACAACTCTGGGAGATAGATGGTGGCAGTGTGTGTCTTTCATTATCAGTGACCCCCTGTTCAATCAACGCCAGAGAAAGACGGCCACAGTCCAGAGAACAGGGCTACAGGACAAAGTATCATCCCATCATCACTCAAGTCCCTCTTCTCTTAACACATACGCACACACATATCTTCTCAAACACTCGCCTCTACCCCTCAAACGACCCCACACACATTGATGAGATGTGAGGGTTCTGACCCCAGACTGGATATGCCCTCTTACCCCTCAGGACCCAAAGAAAGGGCACTATCCATGCAGGTGCCATGGTAACACTGTCATTGCAGGTCGAGTCTCATGAACGATGAGGCTGGTGATGTCATCGACCCGGTGGGAGGAGCATCCCACCAGTTTTCCCATAATCACCAGCTGCCTCTTTCCATTAGCATTTAATGCGATTCCTATTGCTTTAATTCCTACTGTATATACTTTTTTCTTCTTTTTTTTTAACTCTTCTAAGAGCTCATGCCATTTTTGTAGCAATATTTAAAAATGCATTGTGAAAAAATTTCAATTGCTGCCATATAATTTCAACTTAAAACTTAAAATATCAAGTGAATTTTCATATAACTTCAAAAAATGAAGATCAAACTTGTTAAACTAATTTATCGAGTAATGGAAAACGTCATGTGGCTATGACTAATTGATCATACAAATGTGTCCTTTGTGGTTTAAAAAAGTGGTTTTCAAACTGGGGTCCACCAGGGGTCTGCAAGATTATATTATATATTTTAGAGAAACGTATATTTATTTAAGAAAAAATAATAGTAATAATAATTAGTGCATTTTGTCTACTATTATTTCCATCTTTCTGAAGACTCTGCTTTTAGAAGAACTCTTCATTATTATTATCATTATCAAATATATTCTACTGGGGAAAAAATAAGGTGAATATGTATAACATTACTCTTACAGTGGGTAGAAAAATTACACTGTCAGCTTAATACAAGATAAATATTCTCCAGATAAAATGTTAATATGGATACAATGTTTGCTTTGGCTTCAGAACAATGACGGCATAAAAGCCAACTATTTAATAAGGCTCCTTATATCATGCTTAAAGTTTTTCTCAGAGACAAGATAAATAGGTCTATAATTACTCTTTCTCTCTCTGTGTATGTGCATATATGTGCGTGTATATACACATACATAAAACGTTTGAAAACCCCTGTTTTAATAAACCCAGATGAGAAGGAACGACCAATAAAGAGATAAATTTTGATGAAAGGGGAAGGGGTTGCAGGCCCTTCTCAGATGTCATCACCAGCCTCAATCAGGCACATTAAAGCTGATAGGACAGTTGATTCGTAGTCAGATTTTTCGCTTGGATCAATATAAATGAATATAAAGAGAGTTTATATTAGCAACGTACGATAAATGGAACGAGGGACAAATAGTAGAAACGGTTTGAGGCAGAAAACGCACACAAACAGGCACAGGAGGAGGACAACATTTGTGGGCTAGCGCTGACTAGATAGGGTGATAGATTAAGCACTGTGCCACCCTCTGAAGCAGGTATCATCATTCAGAGTGGCAGCCGTTCGGTGAGCACTATAGGACTACCTGCTGAGGATCCTGCAGTAATACAGCTGCTCCACATAATCATAATCTCCACTACACTGCTAAAACAGCCAAAGAAAAGAATAAAATGCATCGAGAATAGCAGAAAGAGTTTGTCAGACAAAATGGAACGTCCAGAGAATTAGGTACAACATTTAACAAACACCCAAAATTGCACAGATTTGGCGTGGAGCAAATGCAAGAGGAAGAAATGGTACGATAGGAGAAAGATGGAGCTCTCTTGCTCTCAATCTCGTAGCGAAGCTGTGAAACAGATGCTAGCAGAAGCATTAACAAAAGAGCGGAGCTTCTGACCGCGAGCCCCCGCGCTTGGCAAGTCCTAGAGGTAATAATGGTTAGCAACCTGAAAAATGTTCTTATCTGAAAAAAGCCCCAGACAGTAATAAATGAAATAATTGTACTAAACACATTAATCCATGTCGACGGCCCCAGGGGGAGGGTCTGTGAGTGTTAGAGGTAGTGAATGGCACTAACCTGCCAACAAAAAGAGTCTCTCTCTCTCGTTCTCTCTCCCTCTCCTTCACGACCCTCTGCAAACAGTGTATTTTTTGCCCTGCCTTTCGGGAGGCAGGGGTCGTTATTAATCTTGCTGGCTTGCTTAGCTTCAGGCATCACAGCAGGGCAGCATCTGGGAGTGTGTGTGTGTGATGAGAGTGTCTGAGCCAGGATATGGATAATGCATGGGCAAAGACTGTGTATGTGTTTTTGTGTGTGTGTGTGTGTATGTGCGCACACTATTCTGACTCAGAATGAGGCAGACCAAGCATCTTAAGTCATGTGTATCTCTTAATGGATGTGTTTAAATGTAAATTACACCAGTGTGCATGCATTCTCATCAGTGTTACGCTGCACAAGTCACAGGATTGTGCATGTGAGTGAAAAAGAATACAGTTTAGGACAACTGACTATGATGAATCGCAAAACCATCCCTTATTGCATGCATACTTGCTTAGGACAGTGGGCAAACTGAGAAAAGAAAATGCATGAATGCGTTGATATAATCAATTCTGTATCTGTATGCAGCAAGGTCCATTTTCACTGGGCGGACGTGGTGTAAAGCCTGGTACCCGGTGGACACTCTTAAGAAAAGAACAAGATCACCAAGGCAACCATCGCAGGAAACATCACCATGCACTGTGGACCTTAGGCCATACATCCCACCAGCAATGTAAGTATATTATTGTCATTTGATTGGAAGCTGGTGTGAACGCTATAATGGACAGGTATGTAAGGGAAAACTAAGGCCCTGTTTGTATGTTAACAATGGAACAACACTAAATACTGCAAGCTGCTTTCAAAGTAATCATCCAATTAAAACACCTTTTGAAACACAATTGTTTTTATGATTGTATATTTAAAAGTCAGATTTAAAAAATAAGAAATGTTTTTAAAGACTCCTCAAAATGTGAATGACATTTTTTTTGTTTGTTGCTTTTGGACAGCAATGTTTTTGCTCTTTTGTTAGTCACATGGCAAATTCAGATGATTCATGTAAAAAAAAAAAGTCATGATTTTTGCCATAAGCACTCCATGCTTACACCGTCATGCACCTGTTCAGTATGTGCCATTGCGATGCATGGATGTATTTATATCTTTTCTATATGGCCTGAACTTTATGCATGTACACTTTTCTGATATGTGTCTTATATTGATCAGTGATCATATTGGTGTCAATCTCAAATACATTTTATAGGGCATGTAACTCTGGTTGTCAATTCAGTACAAAAACGCAATCAGTAACCATGTGTAAACACCCTCTAACACTTATGCACTTTCCTGTTTTTGGTCTGATCAAGCTACTTTATATGGCCAACGTGTAATTGGAGGCACGCGTCTATTTGATGCATTCTATAATGTCCCATCTAATTTGCCAACAAAATATAACCTGTAACTGGCCGAGAATGAACGGGATGCATGAGAGCATCACTGAGAGAGAGAATCTGACTCCAGTAATTCCTTGCAGCACAAGCAGGATGAAATAAAACACCCCGGGCTACACGTATGGTGTTTCCAGACAGGCAAAGGCGGAAAATATAGAGTTAAATATCATATCTAATAATCATGTTTTTAAAGGAAATCATATTAAGGTTGTTAAGAGGTGCGGCACCAAATGTCAGAACCGTGTTAGTTTCACGCGCTCTCTGATAGATGCGAAGCGACGAGCCGAAGGCGCTCGCGCTGACTCCCAACTCGCGCAGGGGTATTTCCGCAGACGGAGAACAAGAGAGGGAGAGAAGTGTGAAGCCAATCACGTGCCAGGGGAGGGGATTCGCGAAGTCCTCTCAGCCAATGGCAGCTCCGCGACGGTAACGCGACCCACGTGGGCTTGGAATCTTGTACTTATCAACGAACATGCATTGAATCCGCTCTAGCCAATCATTTGGGTCCGAAGTGTTAATCTCAACACGGATTGGCTGGCAGTTTCATACAGTTCTTTATTCATCTCCGTTGTTAACTCATTCCTGCCACACGGTTTTTTTTTTTTTTTTTTGCAGTGACGGCCTCATGAAGCATTTCTCATCCAAGTCCCTTTTTGGGAAGCATTTTCTTGTCAGCAAAATAAATGGCCCGAAGTTTAGGTGCAAATTGTATATAAAACATCCATCCTCTTTTTATAATCTGCATCCATTAGGCCATAAACCATTAGCTTGATTACATTAGGATGAAATTTACATGGGTCCTGTTGATACGGATGTGTCAATTAGCCCCCGCACAAAATGAAATGTTCTTAAATAAACTGTGTGATTGAATAGAAGGATGTGAGATCTAAAAATACCTCACTATTGAGGGGGAAGCATAGGTCTATTCTAGGTTGTAATAATAAGGCAACAGACCAAATTGTGGAGGGCAATATTTAGCACCAAGCCTCCCAAGCGTTTTGACTATAAATTCAACAGAGTCGTGGGAAACGATGATTATAAAAGCGTCCGAAATCATGTAGTAGCCTACACTGATGACTTTTAAAGGTGCATTCAGTTTACATTTACTTTTTTGCGTCACACTTAAAAATAAAAAAAAACATTGAGTACTTCTGGACTTTATACTGCCACCCACTGACCTGGATGCATGAAGTTTGTTTGCTAAGCGCCACTTCATACTCGTTTGTATCTGTAGTTGAGTTGTTCCTTCTGTATTTGATTAGTTCTCTGTTCAGAGTCAGCACACTACTAGTAGTTGTAGAAGTAGTAGACCTAATAGTAATCTGGTCAGTTGCATGACACAGTGTGGTAGCCGCCCATAAAGAAGCAACCCACTCAATGCAGAATAAAACTTTTTTTTTTTTTTTTTGATGACTAACATGACTTAAATCTTCTCATGTGGGTGTACTTCATTTTAATGGTATTTCTTTATATGTAAAACTTACTGCACCTTAAATTGCTGTTAAGATGTATAAACTGCTTGACTCCAGTTTCACACCTTTCTTTGACTGGAAGGTCCCGTTTGTAGAGGGGGGGCTATAAAACAAAGATTAAGAATAGTCAAGTGAGTATAATCCCATCATGCTCACAGTCACAGAGGCACCAAGTCTGACAAACGGAGCATTAATCTCTTATTTTCTTAAGAAGGGACTCTGGTGGGCCCTTCAAGTCAACGCGTAAAGCAATAGTGACACCTAGAGGTCAGCGCAAGAACTGTATTTGATGGAAGGTGCTCTTTCCCGTTTACCCCTTATGAATTATGCAGCAGACATACAATTTAGCTGCTCCCGTGGTGGACAAGGAGGTCACCCACAGACGCATGGCTACTGCAGCTGTACGCTAAAGCTCTGGTGGCATCTTCAGCCATCAACCCTCTGCTGATCCGGTCTGGATTTCTCCGTCTTTTGTTCAGATGACTCATGCTAAAAGAAGAAGTAGAATACATTAAATTTACATTTATTAATTTAGCACAAATTTTATCCAAAGCGAATTATAAAAGAGAATAGCAAAGCAGAAGAGCTTAACATAAGAGAGAAAACAAATGCAAGTAGGTACAATTAAAAAATGAAGTAACTTTACACTAGTCTATATAACAAAGAAAATTTGCATTGCATCTACGTTTATTCTTTTTTTTTTATGAAAAGCATAAGGATAATACAAGCAGAAGCAAGTAATTCAACTGAGTAAAAACAAATGCAAGTTATTCTAAAATACCTATTTCAATAAACTATAAGTGTAGATAAAAAAGGGAACAAACTACCTCAACCACATTTTAACGGAAACCTGGTATTGTTGCTCTGATGACAGGATAAAACAAGGTTGCAGAGCCAAAGACGCAGAATTCAGAGTTGCGCAGATGAGGGTGGGAAAAAATTGAGCATGGGGTGTGGAAAGGGTGAGATGGAGGAGAGAAGAAGGGGAAGAGAAGATCACAGGTTAAGGGGAGTGTGGGAGATGGGATAAAAATGAAAGGGATGATGAAGAGGCCGGGTAGAGTGAGAGAGAAGAAGGAGAGCAAGAAAGAAGGGTGTTACATGTATTGGTGGTATTGGGGATGGCAGGGTTGCTCCCGACAGAGCAGGGGAATAGCAGCATTGCGGTTAATAGGGTAGAAAAAGCTGGGGGGCTGTTAACTCTGAAATGTTCATTTTTAAACTCAAGCTTTTTTCTCCTTCAACCCCCTCCCCTCCTTTCTCTCTCTCTCCCTGACAATCGTGCTCCCTCCCCAGGCTGCGTAGTAATGATAGCTATTTGACTGCCATCAGAGGAGCTGGGTAATGGTCTCTAAAGAACCATTTCAGACTCAACCTGGCAGCGCTGGCCTCCCAAAAACATCTGCTTGCCTATCAAGAGGTACCACCTCACAGACACACTACACACACGTAAGCACACTCATACACACGCTCATGCGTGGACACGCACAATACTGTGTTGCATAGAGTCATGCCTGACTTAGGTAATGGACCGCGGGAATACACTTGTGAGCTGAATACCAACAAAAATAAAAGAGGCGGTAATAGTGTTGTTGTGCTTAGAGTAGATGTATTGAATGGGGACTGCAGGCTGAAATAATACTGCCAGACGAATCTAGTAGTAATTAAATGTAAAAATGACAATAAGAAGCCCAAACAATGACTTCAGGGTATTAGTAACAAGACAGTTTGATGTATAATTTATCTTTAATGATATTTCCTGTTTATATTGTTTGGATGGTTCTCTATTGCAGTGATGACTTCCCAACATGCAAACTAGACTGCATTATTTGTCCCTGTTGAACATATTGTGGTTAATTCTTGCAGGATTATAAGCTTCCTAATGGCCCCCGGGGACATTGCAGACAAAATACCCAGACATTTCATGTCGGGGGGAAAAAAAATAGATTACTCTACAAAACCTTATAATGCTAAACTTTCCCAATGTCTCTTGTAAATTTCTTCTACTCTGCCTCCCTCTGGTGGCACACTCTAGTACTTTCCTTTCACTCACAAAATTATGGATAGACACTTTTTCCATATTAGGCATATTGTCAACCATTATTTTTTATTTGATTTAAGTTCATATATCGTACATTCATTCATATATCATACATCCATTCAGACATGTGGGAAAAGATGGTCAGTGATGCAATGGGAGTTTCTGCGTCACTGTATTTGTAGTCAGGAGAATTAACCTGGCTCACAGGTCATGATAGCTTTGCTCCCAAATGTCAGTCAGGCTGCTAAGGGGATTGCTTGCTATTGACAAGATCTCAGCCCATTGAAGAAATCCTAAGTGAAGAGAGATTTGATTATGGTGACAAGGTTAAAATGCTTCCCACCATTACTAAATTTTGATCATATATAAACACTTGTTTTTGTGTGTGATAATTTAGCTTTTATTCTGAACCCAATAGGATGTTATTATCTTCGTAGTACTCCATTGATGGCACATCAGTTGCACTGAGGTACTGTGTTCTGCTTGACTGGATTTTGCGGTTAAATCCTTAGCTACTTACTGTAACATAATGAATGCAGTTTCTCCTACTTTTTGTTTTATCACGTCAAAGCATCTGACAACAATGCAGAAGTGCACATTTAAATGTAAGGGTCATAGTGCATGTCTAAGGTTAACATCTCTGTTTAGAGGATCTCTAACAAATGTAAACAAAGGATAGATTTGCCAAAGCCAATAATGGTTAATGGACGTCTTATTGTTCCTGTGCTTAAAAGAGTGTGTGTGTGGTTCAGGCTTACCCGTCCCATACGCGGTCAGTCCCCGACAGATGGAAGGTTCTGTGTCCAAGACGCGCCCAAGGAGAGGAGGAGGGGTTTGGGGCTGCTGTGGATTAGATTGGTCTAATAAAAGAGTTGGATCATTGAAAGGCAGATTAGGGGCCTGTGGAGGAGACTGTTTTTCGAACAAACATGCTTGGGATTTGAAATGGATCGACAATATGTGTAGCATTATGCAAACATGAGGCAACACGGCCAGTGAAATGCTAAGCAAACAACTTATGTGACTGGAAATGAGCTAGAGAGATGTGTTCAGTCACAGTAAATTGCTCTTCAATGGCTACATGTCAGGCATCTTTGAATAAGCATCTGTTTGTTACCTCGAAGTACACTCTCACACCCATGCACACATCGGCGTAATAAAGATGACCCACCGAGCTTGGAATCAGAGAAGTCATGTAACTGTATCCTGAGTGTACACTAGAAAGCCGATCCCCCTCTCAGGCCACTACCACGGGTGCTGGGGGAGGGCTCTGGTTACCCAGCTTTGTGTCAAAGCGCCATCAGCAAAGAGTTAGAGACTGTGGAGGAGGACAAAAGCAGAAGCACTATAGAACGGGTGGATTACTGGGCCTCCATAAAGGGTCTCTAGTCTAAGAATACGTCCAATATAGCGAGACAGGAGAAAGGACGTAGAAAAAGAAAGATAAAAGGATGAGACAACAGGTGAAAGGGAGCAAGAAAAGGTGTTGAAGTACGCCTGAAAAGCTGCACTGTACTTCAGGTGGCGTTTGTTAACATGGCACAAGCTGGCCTGGCAAATAGTGGGCACATTGCACAGTGAAATGCTGCTATTTCTCGAGGTCTCGGAGGAGAACGATTTGTCTGTTTAAGGGTACAAGTTCTGAGGATGTGACTCAAGTAAAATGACTTAGAAGAGGACAAGGAGGTGCCTATCTCGTGAGATGTAAACCTGAAGGATTGAGACGAGTGAAGCTTCGACAAGTAAAACAGTGCAACTCGGTCTTGAGCATCTCAAGAGATCAGCAATCCCACGGTCCCAAAGGCAGCCACTGGAGAAGACAGAAAAACGCAGGTAAATTGAGAAGGAAAGGGAATGAGACAGGGGAAGCGAGTGAAAGAAGCACAGAGGAAAAGGAACCGTTGGGATCAGGGTGACGTCAGCGGCTCTCTGGATTGAGGTGTTGAGTCCTCCTGATTATAATCTGATCTGATTAGGAAACACAGGGAAAAA
Organism: Enteromius trimaculatus; assembly: GCA_032361065.1. NCBI lineage: Eukaryota > Metazoa > Chordata > Actinopteri > Cypriniformes > Cyprinidae > Enteromius > Enteromius trimaculatus. Next base: position 13,386,012 of record JAUMHP010000062.1, on the reverse strand, counting down.
AAATCTCCAGAGCTTCTGCAAGCTCTCCGGGGAGCAAGACGCGGTTTTTAGCGAGCGGAGAGGCCAAGGACCAAGAACAAAACCAAAAAGAGGAACTTTGGAGCAGCCTACTAAAGAAAGTTAAGGCCTGGATCTGAAAAGAGTCTTCTACACTAAGTGGACTTGACTTTACTCTTTTCCAGCAGGAAGCAAATTAATCAGGAAAAGTAGGAGAGCTAAAATTGTAAGTCTGCAGGCTCTTCAGCTTCTCGCTGGACTTCTATCTGGGTTATAAGCCAGGATGCCCTCCAATGGCAGTAAAGCCCTCAAGCTACAATTTGGGCTTATTAATTATGAGAATCGCTATCTAACAGCGGAGGCCTTTGGCTTCAAGTTGAACGCTTCAGCTCCGAGTCTAAAGAAGAAGCAGATCTGGACTCTGGAGCAGGATGAGCAGGACGGTCAGGTGGTTTACCTGCGCAGTCATCTGGGGCGCTATCTGGCTTCTGACAAAGATGGAAAGGTAAGCTGTGAAGCTGAAACCAAAGAGAACGGCTGCCGCTTTCTGATCGTGGCACAGTCAGACGGGCGCTGGGCCCTGCAGTCCGAGCCATATCTGCGCTTCTTCGGAGGTTCAGAGGACTACTTGTCCTGCTTTGCTCAGACCATTGGCGAAGCAGAACTATGGGCCATGCACCTGGCTCTGCACCCACAGGCCAATCTGCTCAGCGTGGCCCGCAAACGCTACGCCCATCTAGCATCTCCAGAGGGAGAGATTGCTGTGGACAGTAACATCCCTTGGGGTGTGGATGCTCTTCTAACTCTTGTGTACATGGATGGCAAATATTGTCTTAAGACCAGTGACAGCCGCTTTTTGGGCAATGATGGGAAACTATCCTCTGAAAATGGTCGTGGGACAGGTTACACTTTGGAACTGAAATCAGGCAAGTTGGCCTTCAAGGACTGTGAGGGGAAGTACTTGACCCCCATGGGGCCCACTGGAACTCTGCGCTCTGGACGCTGCTCCAAACCCGGCAAAGACGAACTGTTTGATCTCGAGGAAAGCCATCCACAAGTGGTGTTTCAGGCCGCCAACAACAGATTTGTTTCCATTCGACAAGGTAAGTGGTGCTACTTGAATTTCTTTTGACATACCCATTCAGGAGGTCCACATGCTTCAGCGACCAGCCTAATTTGTGCTGTAGAATTGGGTGAATACGATCTTTAAAATTAACCTCTGTCTTTATTTACACACCTGTTTCCAAACCTGCTAAGTGTTTGTACAATGAAAGTCTGATTGAGTTTTGCTTGATGGACGAAAAAAGTTAAAAATGTCCTTCAAAATATTGTCTTCTACATTCCACAGAAAGCAAGTCATATTAATGAGAGTGAGTAAATGATGGCAGAATTTTAATTTTTTGACTGAACTATCCCTTCTCCAAAGAAGAGTCAATGGAATCTCAAAACAAGGTTTGTCCCTGTCCCTTAGCACTCCTTGGCGTCTTGTGTAACAGATGTGAGTCCTCATTACATCTATTAAGTACCTCTAATACCTGTTGGGTAACCAGATATAGAAATCTAGAGTATGGAGTTAAAGCATGTAGACGTTGACTGTAACAAGAAAATTTAGTGAAAAATTAAATTTTGAGGCTGAATAATATGCAAAACAATATGATTTTATAAGTCTGAGAATAATTTGCCCTGTTGTGTTGTCTGTTTCGGTCCTCATTAGTGTTTTTATATGCAAGCACACCAATGCATGAAAACCACCTTCATGCAAAATTGCAGCTGCATTGCGAACTATGCATACATAGTCAAATCTATGAAAACTAGCCTGGAGAGCAGGTGAACACTGAGTCACGCCCATGAGCATGACCTCACAGAAATAATATACAGCAGCTGTCTTTTCAGCTGAGTAGGCCAATATTAATCTGCCAGACAAGGCCGATTTTTATTCGCTGGCCATGTGCTCTGCTAACATACACGCTGCATAATTGTAGCTTCCTGTCTTGACTGAGCTACTAAGTTCTATAATGTAAATCTTGCATGCTGTAACATTATCCATTATCTCCAGTGCAGTACTCTTGGTAAGCATTTTGAGCCACCTGCAATAGATAAATTACTGGAGAAACTGAATGGCTTTGAATATCCACCATAGGAAGCTGGGTCAGTAACAGATCCTGTCCTCTCGGTACACTCATCCATCTCTCTCTCAGTCTTACGCTCGTTTTCATTCTCACAGATGTGCATGTATTTGTGCAGAATTTTTCGCAGACCGATACACTTTTGGTTAGTATTGTTATATTACAAAACGAGGCGAATATACTCACACGCACATGTCCACATGCATGCAGACACTAGTGGCAAGGTGTGATAAATAATTGAGTGGACAGGGGCATTTCAATGATCGTGGAGTCTGCTTTCAGAAACACAAGCCTTCCGCTGCATTTCTTTATCTGGGGACCATGCAATGCGCTGGGCTACAATGGGGACGCAAATCAGAGAGTCCTCTGGGAGCAGTTGGGTTTTGGCCCGACAGGCAAAAAAAAAACCAATAGAGGGAGAAGAGACAATGGAAAGTGTGAAAGTATCTGGCAGAAAAGAGAACAAGACAGACAGGAGGAAGAAGAAGAAAGATCAGGCACAAAGTCACAATGAATTGAGACATAATCCATTATGGGTGTGGACAGGTGGACGGTATGGCTTTTTTGGTCATTGTCACTGTTAAAAGATCATAAATCAAAGACTTTAGCTGCAATTCCCTGATGAGGACATGATGTTGTATTGTCAGTTTGGTTTACTCATGGGATAGAGTCTTTTAATGCCATTCAGAAAGTTAGTTTGTGGTAGAAAAGCATGTGCACCAGCACAAAGCATTTTAATTAATTTTACCAGCTAAGTAAGTTGCAGGACAGCTATTATAAAAATCCCCCAATAAATTGTGAGGCCTTCAATATTAGCAGCTAAATCCATAGTCAAAAGCTCTGGATTGTAATCAAAATTAAGATGTGAGATGTTCGAGTCACACATTATGACTCCTGCATGGTTTGTTTCTCTTGCTGCAAATGGCTCAGTGTCGATTCAACATTAGGAAATATCAAGTATCAACATATTACCAAAAAAACAAAAAATCAAAATCTAGGCATTTCATTATGGGTGAAAAAAGACAGGGAAAATGACACAGGCCAGATGGAACATTTGTTCTTAATGAACGAGAAGCATCTCTCCCCATCCATTGCACATTCATTCTGTGCAAAAAGCAATTAGGTAAAGTAATTTTGCTAATGGATGAAGCAGTTCATTTCTTTTAGAGAGTCTCTACATGATGAAGGGAACCAGAGATGCCTTCAGACAGGCCTGCCAATCAGCTCTGCAGGTCTGACGTTCATTAAGCCCCAGGCCTCTCGCCCTGGGATGCAACACAAACTCACAGATGATCTTTTAATCAATAATGAGTAGTGACATTGCATAGTCGTTTTTCAGAAATATCACTATTATTGGCTGAGATATGACTTATATTCGCTTGCTTTTGTTGTGGTGCACTGTTTTTGCACCAGCTATGGCGCATGTTGTGTAGCACACATGCTTGAGTCGGAAAGATGGCATGCGCTCAGACGGGTGGATCTGTTACCATGTTCTTCATCACCTCCGCAGTGTTCCCTGGAGCATTCTAATCCGGCCCGGAAGGTGAAAAAGAGATGAGCACAAAGGAAGAGATATAGAGAGACAGAAAAGAAAAGAAGAAAAGAAAGCTACAAAATGAGACACAGTTGATTGTGGCATCACTTTACCATTAAATATTAATCTCAGACTGTCTTGTCACATTTGGAGATCACAGCTTTAGTTTTGGGCCAAATATTTCTAAATAAACACCTTCACATAGAATGTGATCCAGTCTTCTGGGACTGCTAGTGGAAATGCTTATAATATCAACACGAGTGAATGTTGAATTGACCAATTAAATGAGTTTCAGAATCTCTTTAGTTTGTCCACTTTCTGCTTTTGTGACAGCAGCTCTCAAGCAGCATGCACCCCAGATGCTTTTAATATGCTTTATTTTTCCAGATTTCCAATGAGTTTTGAACCCCACTGTATAGATGCATGTCAACCTAAAACCTATGCATACTGTAGTCACTTTATATATTGTTCATCCTATATATGTCTCGTGTTCTTCGATAGGTATTTGACCTGGTACGCATGCAGCGATCCACTTGCCCCAGTTTTGAGAAGGCCCTCTCACTGTCTCTGTCTCTGGGTACTGTTACCATACCACAGAAATGGGTTGGTAAATTGAGAGGGAGCATTCTGTGATGGGAGTGAGGTCATTCGCAGGAGTTCAGGATTGAGCTCAGTAATCACAATGCCGTGGATGAGGAATGATCAACAGAGGAGATAGAGTGTCCTGCCCCAGCTGGCCTCTCTTCTTCTATCTTTGGTGCAAAACTAAAGCAGAGTCAGACGTGAAATTGGAAAATAAAGTGTAACGGGCCGCAGAAATGAGAACCGCTGTAGCAGAGTGATGTCTGATCTGAGAAACAGAAACATCTGAAGCTGTTTCTCTTTTGTTATCCCTGATTTTGTCTTGATTAGAAACGAGACTTTGTTCTTGGCGAGTTTGACTGGTAGTTGTAGTCTGATTCCAACAAAAACGATGCACTATCACTAAGTGTTGTCTCAATCCTGCAAACCGCATGTTTTTCTCACTTAAATCCGTTAGGAATTGGATTATACAGCCCAATTCCAAATCAAGGTAGTATCTAATGATAGGCAAAGATGATTTGTAAAAGTAGCCAATGCAGTGTTAGAGAAAATGATAGACACAGAAACACAAGCACACAGATAAAGCACACCTAAATCATAGCAAAAAAAAAAAAAAAACATTCCACGGTGGAGTGATCGATAGCAGCAGATTCTGCTGATAGGCCTGGTTTCTTTCCCAGCATGTCTCTGGCACCCTGCAGAGTCCCGTTGAAACAATAGCATTACTTTAGCCTCCCGACTGGTTTTCCTCTGAGCTGGAGGATTGTACATACGCTACTCCAAAAAGCTGCTTACTGGGCCCTACGGTGCAGCTTTGTGTCTCTTTGCATGCTGAGAATTAGGAGAGGTTACAGCATTAGAAGGGGAGGGGCAGGAAGGATGACAGGGTGGAGGGAGAAGGGGGTAAGGTGCAGGATCTGGCCTGTTAAAGGCTTAAGAAAATGATCAAGGGATATTTTCGGATACATCCACTTTGAGCCTTAGCCACTACAATCTGTTTGACGCATCTTACACAGTGCTGTCAGTTTTGTTTGATTTTGCAGTTTAATCATTTTTTTGACAAAGTTTGAACATACTTGACTGAAATTGTTTCTTCTTAAAAGCATTTTAAAACCTTTAAAACCTGTTTGCCATCTTTGAAGAAGCTTAAATGTACAATAGTTTTATTGATTTATTTACCAATTTATGATAATTAATTTAGATATTATGAAATATGCTTTGTGATTTTAAAGTACTTGCACTATCAAAAGTTGCACATAATTACGTTTTTTAAACGTTTTTGAAAGAAGTCTCTTATGCCCACCAAGGCTACATTTATTTGATCACAAATACAGTTAAAAAGTAATATTTTAAAATTAAACCAGAATATTAAACTGTACCACATTAAACCTATATATTATATTGGTTATAAACTGTTTTTGGAAACCATGATACATTTAGCAGGATTCTTTTATAAAAAGTTCAAAATAAAAGCATTTATTTAAAAATAATAATCTTTTGTAACATTATAAATGTTTTACTGCCATTTTTGATCAGTGTGTCCTTGGAAAGCAAACGTAGGAAAAAGTAAGAAGACTCTAACTTGCCTCAAACATTTCAATGGTAATTTATCACAAAACAAATATTAAGCAAAAATTGTGTAAATATTGATGATAATAATAAGTATAAGATGTTTCTTGAGCACCAAATCAGCATGTTAGAATGATTTCTGCAGTCTGGAGTAATGGCCCCTGAAAATGAAGCTTTATATTTACATTTTAAAGTTTATTCACAGAAAATTGTAATGATATTTGAGACATTTTTAAGAGACTTTTTTCAAAAACATTATAAAATCTTAATTGTTCCAAACATTTGAACAGTAGTAATACATGTTTAATTTTAAATAATAATTTTTAAAAAATAGCAAAACACATTTAAAAACTTGACCTTAAATCTTTTAAACAATCTCTTAACCTAAACATTCACGGACCATACTTTTGCCGCTTGCCAGTAAAGCACTCTCTTGGTTCATTTGCATCCTGTTTTTATTATGTGCGAGAGGTCCCGGGTTGAAATCCCGGACGAGCCCCCAATTGTTACATCTTTCCCTGTCTAGGGGCTGTGGTTACAAATGTAACGTGAACAACAAAGGTTTCGGAGGCCATCACTCCTGTCCCAGCCAGCAAACACCACATAGATTTTATATTCTATATCTTTTATTGTGTCTGATTAGAATAAAAAAAAAGATGGAAGCAAAACACTTCAAGAGGGGACCAGGCCAAAATCACAACCAAAAGACGTCTAGACTTTGGGAGGATTACTCTAACTTATCTGAGAAAAGAAATAGTTAAATGAACAGCATAATTATTTCCTCACTTCCTAACTAACGAAAAACACGGGAAAACTTTCTGCAAAAGAAAATGGCGTCCACCTCTCTACAGCTCCCCTAATTGAAAAATAGTTAACAAAGGAAGTTTAGGTATAGAAATCAGAGACAAGCTATAAACTAGTGTTTTTTTCTAACAATGAGAATATATCAAGAAAACAGGCCTGCACAACTATCAACGATACAGGCAGATCAACCACATGCTGGGGCAGGAGGAAAAGCTCTCCCAATCCTGGCTTTGCACCTCAGCTTTATTCACCATCTCCCATCTCCTCGACCAATCAGAGCTTGATTTACTTAATTAGGTACAGCTGACTCTCATACCTGGCTGAAGGAATCACAGCAAGAAAGAGAGAGAGAAAAATAGCCATGGATAAAAACAAGAGAAACGACGACAACAAGAATAGAGAAAGTACGATTACATCACACAGGTTAAATAAAATGAATGTTGACCACATAATGTACATCACAGATGCAAGTAGGCAATTGAATACAGCATGGGACGTAACACACAGCAACGTCTTAAATTCTGGACTAATGAATGCCATGACAAAGTCCCACAACTAATTGGCATAGAAACGCAGTGGGGTGCAGTGAGGCCTCTGACCCTGCCAAGGTCGCGGTTTCCATGCCAAGGTTTTATCAGTGCAATGGGAAAGATACAATCACGAGTGGTTTTGCGCTACTGCACTGAATGGTAATGTAGATGCATACAGGAAATGTTTGCCAATAAGAATGCATGAATGTAGTTTAGATACACAGTCAAAAATATGCAAGGGTTTTTTTTATTTTTACATAGAAACACACACAATCTGCATCTGTTAAACAACCCAATAGCTTAATCAAGATGAATGGCTTGGACATAAATAATGTTTCAGACCACAGCCACTGGTCTTGTTGTGTAAATGTTAATGTTACAAATAGTACAGTGATTCAGAATGAATCTGTCATCGTGACTGAATGAGTAAACCTCCTCATTTCAAAACATCAGTGATCTTGCATTGAAATAAAGGATGTTTATTGACAGCAGAGTGACATGTTTGGGCTCCATTAACTATAGACGTGAGTCTTAAATAAACATGGTCCGCTGTAGACGTTGCGCCAGAATAGGGCTCAGAGTCAGGTTGATGCCTGTTGTGCGTGGCAGTGAAGTTAATCATGCTGGTGCTTTGTCTCCCTTCAGGATTCCAAACTAGGGGAAAGTTCAGGACAAACACACGCTATCTTGTTTAAGCGAATGCATTTGAAACGTCCTCGAATAAACATGTTCCATATTGCTAATAGTTAGAGTCAACCGCTGAGATTGTATTGGCGCGTAGTAATGCGTGTATTTTGTGTGTTTTAATATTTTATTTAATAATGTTTCAGCAATTTTAGGTGGGTTTAAATTTGGAAAAAACTATTTTTTTGGCTGTGTGTTCACATAATGTCACTTTTAAGGCTGGGTTTCATAATCATATGCTGTTTTGTTTTGAACAATGTATATATCAAAGAGTATTCAAATGTTTTTAACATTAAAAATCAATATTATAATGATTTTTGAATGTGACGCTGTTGACTAGAGTAACGATTGAAAAAAATACAGCTTTCCCATTACTAAACTTTTGAGCTGTAGTGTATGTTCACATAAAATATATAAATCAATGGTCTTTTTCAAGTGTTTATTATCATTATTCAGCCTTCAAGAAGTTATAGTTAAGTTGAATCTGACTCAAGTTATTTTTATAGTTAACTGAGAAATGTTTTAGCTTGAATAAGACTTTTTTTTCAATGCTTTATTCTGAACGTTGTTTAAATAAATAAATAAATATGTCTAAAATAAATAAATAAAGCCAAATATGGCTTTAAAATAAAAGCAATAAATAACAATTTTGCTTTATATCCTATTTTTTTATGTGTTCCAACAGGAGTGAGTGTCTCAGCCAATCAGGACGATGAGACAGACATGGAGACTTTTCAAATGGAAATTGATAAAGACACAAGAAAGTGCAAATTCAGAACTAATGAAGGGAATTACTGGACGCTGGTCACTCATGGAGGCATCCAGTCGACAGCCACAGAAGCGTAAGATTCAGCTTTACTTTTAAAAGTGTTCAAAACAAATGATTCTTTCTCACTTATATGAGATATGACATATAGGCAAGCAACATGACTTTTACGTAACTATGATTAAATGCATCCATAACAGAGCTGTAGTATAACTTCCACAAATTGTAAAGCCATTTGATTTACTTCATTTTCTCCTGTTTTATTAACACTTGTACATACAATCTCCCACTGTGTGCAGCGGTGCCAACACCATGTTTGACATAGTGTGGCTCGGTCGACGGGTGGCACTGCGAGCCAGCAATGGAAAATACGTATGCACTAAGAAAAATGGGCAGCTTGCTGCAGTCAGTGACTCTGTGGGTGAGTTCATACTGCTTCTTCCCACAAACCAAATCAAAACATCTAAAGCAAATCTAATGGTATATGAGGAAGAATACAATATGTCACCCTGGTTTTGCCTCCAGGTGAGGACGAGCAGTTGATTTTGAAGCTGATCAATAGGCCCATTCTGATCCTGAGGGGAGAGAATGGTTATGTTTGCCACCACAAGAACTCTAATACACTGGACGCCAATCGTTCAGTCTATGACATATTTACACTGCAGTTCAATGACGGCACATACCACATTAAAGGTGAGTTTTAATCCCACCACATTGTCAATCATTTTACGCTGTATGTCCTGTAATAAATCCTAAAGCAGGTTTCTGGAAAGCAAATAACTGCTTTTATTTTCCTGGAATTGATTTATGATGTAATCTGTTTTCAGAAATGTCAAAAACATAAATCAGCAGAATTTCAAGGGAACTAGTTTAGCTGTAAAGGGCATACAGTATTTTCTTATAACCATAAAACTAGAATACATTATGAGACATTATGAGCTATACCAAATATTAGATCATAGAAAGAGAATGTTAATTTAGTGACACTCTTATGGAAATGTGATTTAAATTATCATTCAAATCTGCCTAATTTTTAATTTCTGCCTAATGTGTCATAAATTAACATCTCAGGGTTTCAAATCAAAATATGACTTTCTGTTACAAACAGGATGTAGATTTCATACATGCCCTCATATGGGGATACTGGGACTAAAAGCATGTTTATTATGCATTTTGGGAGACACAACAAATTAATAAGGAAAGAAATTAAATTTCAGTATTCTGTGAAATATTATATATTATTATGAAAATCTTGTCAATTAGATATAATGAAAAAAACTTATTTTTCTGACCATTTTACACACGTTTTGCAGAAGAAAAATAGTATATTGAATAACATAGTTGAGAATAATCTTTATGCAAAGTTTGGTTTAAAAAAATAATAATAATAATTTTAAAAAACTATTAATGTGTGTTTTTTTTTTTTTAACAAATAGCTTTTGCTTATGCACGTCATTCATGTCTGAAGATATATTTTTCTCATGTAATTTTTGTGTAGTTGTTATTTTTGCTATGTCACACGTAAGATTTAACTTCACTTTCAAAATTTTAAAAACTTCCACTTGCACTTATATGAGATATGACATTAAGGCAAGCAACACAAATATATATATGTATATTATATATGTATGTAATATGTATATTTATGTTATGAAGCTGACCAGTATTTATTTCCTATAGGTGCTGGTGGACAATTCTGGTATGTGTCCAACAGTGGCTTAGTGTGCACTGATGGAGACACACCTGAAGATTTCTGCTTTGAGTTCTTAGAGCATGGACGGATAGCTATAAGGGGCAAAACCGGCAAATACCTGCGTGGAGACCAAGGGGGCAATCTGAAAGGCGATGGAGAGAATGCAGACAGCTCTTCCCTCTGGGAATACTGACACCATGTGGACATTTAAGGAACTGTCACTCACCTGTGTTAAACTCTTGAATTTAAAGATGTTAGAAAATAAATTGGTACGATTAAAATGTAATATTTGGACATCTGTTTCCCCAACAGTCAGCATTTGATGTAGAGTCAGCATTCAGCATTACACATGTAAATGATCCTGTATAAACAGAATACAAACATGACAAGAACCTTTAAAATATCTGCTCACTATTGAACACTGTTAGGAAAAATGTGAGGTAATGCTCTTACATAAAACTTGTAAAGCGTGCTATTACTGTGGCAAATCACTTCTAACATCTCTGTTCATTTTCAAATTGACACATTACAATTCAATATTGCTGTTTTTGTTTATTACTTCTTTTTTTTTTTTTACTTTTATGACCCATTATTGTCTTGTTGTTCTTGTAATTATTTATTATCATGTCGATGTTTGTCATTTCCAGCGTTTTACTCTCTGGTGTTACAGACTGCTATGTTTGTAATATATGGACATACATGGCATTTAATTATATTTAAGCCTGGTAAATTAACTCTTCTTGTTGTTTCTTTAAGCTAACTAGCAACTGACAGGGAAGCCAAGCTACCAAAATAGAATAAGATGCCCGGTAATTACTCTATCTCACCGAAATGAAAGGTACCATGATTAAATTCATTTTATTCCCTATTGTGAGTCAATTGCTTTCTCTTTCTTAAGACCACCTGGAAAGGTTTTACCGTTATTACAATAAAATCCTGTCTCTTAATTCTGGAGGAATGAATCTCATTTACTCTAACCTGAATGGTTCGGTTCTGTTCTGAATTTAATTTGCTGCCGAGGCATCAGAACTGAAGCAGTATTTGCTGGTGCTGTGTGCTTTACACAATTCACATTACTACCGACAGAGAGACCCCAACATTAAAAAGACTCCCATGCCTTGCTATAGAATTAAACTTCTGCTAGCTAGTCAATAAGATAACAACTTGAAACCCAGCAATTATTGTATGCTATTGTTAACCAGTTTTAGAACATTGCATCTAACTTACATCTTACAACCATTTTACTTGTTTAGGATTCCCACAGAAATTCAATGCAGTATTGTGAGCAGTTGCTAAAACAAAACATGAAAAGCCTCAAATGCCACTTATGAGCAAAAACATATTTCTAATTCACCAGAGCGTTAATAAACCACAGTTCAATTTCTGTTCAAATAAATAAATAAGAGGGAGGGAGTAAATTACGTGTTCTATAAAAAAAAGTTATATAAAAAGTATTTGAGTATTAGGTATAATATGTTAATGTTATTATGGCGCTAATGTACACGAGTAGGATATTTTCGATCTGCGCATGCGTGGAAGCGACACTCTGTAGCCAATCAAAACGCGCGCTCTAAATTTTAAAACTACCGGAAGAACAGACAACAACAAGCTAGCTAAGCGTGTGTATCGGTCCTCTACCTTATTATTTTACTCCCCATATTCAAGAAAATGGATCATAGCAGTGACGAACAGACTAAAATGTACTTTTATGAGAACCGACTTCAAACATTCGTTTGTTGGCCGTTTGAAGAGGGCTGCGTTTGCACTCCAGAAAACGTGAGTAACGTTAACGTTAAACCCTTTGACCCGCAAAGAAGGAAAAAATGGTTTGTAGGTCCAGAAATGCACTGTTTTCATCTTTCACACTGATTTTTTTGTTCTATAGATGGCCAAAGCTGGATTTATTCACACCCCGTTTGAGAATAGTCCAGATACAGCGCAGTGTTTCTTCTGCCTGAAAGAGCTGGAGGGATGGGAACCTGAGGATGACCCTGAGTGAGTCCGTGTCTGTTAAACTTTCCTCTATTGCATTAGAGAGCTGAGAGAGGCTTTGTCTATGCATCCTAATGGAATAAGACTCGGATTTAAAGTCAGGGTTATTTAATTTATTAAATGTCATCAGTTCTCTTGTTATTATGTATTTTGTTCCTGATGCGCTTTGTGGTTTTCTTGCATTATCAGGATAGAGCATAAGAAGCATTCTTCTGCCTGTGATTTTATCTTGCTGAAGAAGACTGTGGATAGTCTGTCTGTGGAGGAGTTTCTGAAACTTCAGAAAGAGAGACAGAAGTTTATCATTGTAAGTATGAGCTCACTGACAGATAATGCAGTCACATTTATTTATATAAAACGGCATACAAATGCTTCATGGTAACAACATCTTCCAAAAAAAAAAACATTTTCACAGATAAAAATGTCCTTATTCCAATATGTGTATTGTGTAGAGTTTTGTAGGGAACTATAAACTATTGTTACTTTTACTGAAATAAATGTTGTCAAAGCAGATTTCTCATTTTCGTTTAGTTTATCTTGATGTCCTAAAACAACTAAAATAAATAACTTTTATATATCATAGACTATAAACTAAATATAATGATAATCACACAGCTAAATGACTAAAAGACTAAAACAGAAAATAGCTCAGACT